>LOEQ01000819.1:464704-484355 GCA_001685075.1 Bramus lutescens | reverse complement strand
ACTGAGGGGAAAGAGCGGTTTCTCTAGGCCAGGGTGGTGGGAAAGGCTTCCGGATGGAGGTGGGGAGAGGACTTCAAGCAGGTCTTGAGGACAGGCGGGTCTTGAAAGGCAGCAATGAGTCAGAGCACCCAGGCTAAGGAGGAACTTTGGAGACCCAAGCCTGTTTGGGGTGAACAACCTGCCTGCATGGGACAGAGGTACCAGTCAACTGGATCATCTAATATGAGGCCTAAAAGAAGAGCCTGGGCTTGGTCCTCCTGGAAATGGCAACTGTCTTTTCCCAGCAGGACATATGTGCTCAGTGGAAGAGCTGGTGGCCAAACATTCAGTGAAGAATGGTGCTTGAGTGAAGTCGGATGGGAGGATGGGGGTGGGGTGAAGGCCATACACAGGAGAAAAGGGGAGAAAAAAAGAAGCAATAGGATTAACTGGGGATGGGGGGGACAAGTGACAGGAACGGAGTGACTAGGTGGCAGGGATACCACCACTGAGGAAATGGAAGAGCTGAAGGCAGACTCTGGAATGATAGCATGGGATATCCCATCCCACAAACATAATAGTCTTTAAAAATAACCCGGGGCGATCCTTCAGCCCACCCTCCACCCCCACCCTACCGGCTAGCACAGAAGCAAGATTCCTTCCCTATCTAAGTGGCTCTGCTTTCGTCAGTCAGCTCACTTAGCAATATTTGGCCAGTTCTTTTGGTCAGTTCAGTAGCCCGGGACACACTCCCCAAACGGCAAGCGACCCTGAAGCCTGGCACTATGGGTTCCTCTAAGGAGTCTTACCCATCACTCGCTGCTCCCAGAGAACCTGCCAAGCAAACCAGCTAGAAAGCCAGACCCTAGCAGACTCCAGGGAGATTGGGAGGAAGAATGAAGCCACGTCGCTCCATGGAGCATGAAGACAGGCTGCTGGAGAATCATCTCCCATAAGGAAGCATCCTCCCATCTTAATAATAATAATCAGTGTCATCAGCATTCACTGGGAACCTAGGAAACTGGCGCATCACGCAAAGCTCATTTAATCCCCACTGCAACTGCCTGAGACTGTTATTATCCCCACTTCCAGATGAAGAAACTACATCTTTGAACCCAGGTCATTCTGGCTCGAAAACTCGGGCTGTTCTCTTGAGGCCTCTTTGGTTTCTCCCACTCATGTCTCACATACCATGGCCCTTGCTCACTTCTGCCCATGTCTCCTCCAAAACCCCATGGGTTGGTTCACTCAACAGGCACTTGTTAGGTACTAAGTACCAGGCGAGTAGCTGGGCAGGGGCTCTGCGGGTAGGCTGGTCCATCCACTTTTACCCTCTGGTGGGCATCATCATGGGATTTCACTAATAAGCCAACCCTTATCTGCCATTCTGGAAGGCTGTCTCAGCCCCAGACCAAAGGAATGGATACACCAATCAACTCAAGCACAACTTTCTTAACCAAGACCCTCACGTCACCGTCCTTTCCACTGTACTTAATTCCTTCTGGGCCATCACGCACACATCCCCATGAAGTAAGCAGCCTAACCCACATTGCTGGTGAGGGCTTGGAGGTTCAGAGAGGTGATATCATCCTTCCCTTCTCTCCCAAGAAGCCAGAACAGTCTCTGATCCCTGGATTCCCAGCTCTTTCCAGTGTTCTCTTCCAAAAACGCATATGCTAACCCACTCTCTGAGGCCTTCACCTAGGAAGTCTGGTGGGGTGGGTCCTCTGTGATTGCACATCTTCAACCCTATCACAAACCTTTTGTGGTTACAGCCACCCCAGATTCCCCAGGACCTCTCAACTAGAAGTCTTCTCTCAGGCCACCCTATCTCTTTCCTCGCCTGAGGGCCTCTACGTAGCTCTTGCCAGCTGGGTTTGAGGAACAGGAGATGAGTTAAGAGTTAGAGGAGGGTGAAGGAAGGATTCTCACAGGGAACTCCTCCGGGCCCCAAGGGCCCTGGCACCAAGCTCTGCCCAGCTCAGCTCCTGGAACATCAGGTTGCGCAAAGCGTGAGGTGGAGAGAGAGAGAGACGCCAGTACACAAGGGTGGAGAATAGGCTAGGCACAGGAAGCTGTGGGAGAGAACCAAAGCCCACCATCCAGACTTCCCCAAGTACACTATTGTCTTTCCTGGGGAAACCTGTTGGTGAAGTCGTGGGCAGGAGTCTTACCCAACAAAGGTCCTCCTGAGGTCACGCTGGCCAGCCCCCTGCCTCTAGGTAGGCTGTTTTCCCAGCTGACTGCCAGGGAAGCCGAGGCCTAGGGCAGGAAACAGTCTGCGGAGCCACCCCAGCCTCCGAGGAGGAGGGTTCCTGTGTGGAAACCAGCTGTGACTTTTGTCGTTACGCTCCCACCTCCTCTTTGCCTGGTGTTCAGCAGGAGTGACAGTGATGTCACAGGTGTGGAGTGCCAGCCACGTGCTGGGCGCCAAGCAAAACAGCCAGGGCGAGTGTGTGTATCATCAGTGCCTGAGAAGGAAGGCCACCAAAAGAAGTGAGTCTGGTGGAAAGGCCTGACTGAGGAAGGGAGGCACCTTGCTGGATGGGGGTGGGAAGACTGGGGATAAATCTCTGCTGCAGAGAGGACCAGAGAGAGAAGAGCCTAGCTGGCACTGAGAAGGGATGCCCCTCACTTGCCCATACTCTGCTTCTCCTAAAGCTTGTCAATGCCCCAGACATGAGCCAGCCCAGGCCCCGCTACGTGGTAGACAGAGCTGCGTACTCCCTCACCCTCTTCGATGATGAGTTTGAGAAAAAGGACCGCACCTACCCGGTGGGAGAGAAACTTCGCAACACCTTCAGGTAATGTGGCCCAGAGCCCAGACTCCTCTTTCCTCTGTTCCCCACCAAAACCCATCCTGCTCCAGTCAGGGCTCCTGGACCAGTACCCAAAGGGTTAGGGAAGCCCTAGGGGAGGGCAGGTTCTGAAACCCGAATACAAGAGCCTGCAAGCTCATTTACCCCGAGATCCTTGGGGAGGACGAAGAGGAGAAATGAGGACCACTCAGCCATTTCAGAAGGTTGTAGGGTGGTGTTTCCATCCCCAACATGGCATCTCCTGAAATCGCAGTCCTCTTAATCATCTCTCAGGTCTTCAAGGACCGCTGAATGGATGTGCTATGCCATGGAGTGGTGGGGAGCACCTGAGCCCCTCCTCCATGCCCCATCCTTGGGTATCAAAAGGCACCGTCTCCCCATGCCTCATCCCTTATGGACACTCTTTCTTCCATCCGGTTCAAAGAATTCCTAGAGGAGGCCCTAAGTTCCTAGGCTGTACTAAGAGACCCTACCAGCCTTGGGGTTCTTCCCACTCTCGGGTCCCTAAACTGCGGTAGTGGTCTGGGCAATCTTGCCTCGAAGGAAAGTGCCCCACACGTATACCCCTGAAGCCTGAAGCCACGGGCTCCCCGCCCCCTTCCCAGACTTTTGGCAGACCTCACCCTCCCTTGCTCTCCTGCGGAAACAGCTGATTCAGTTACCTGGATTGAGGTCACTGGCAGTAGCTAAAGTGGAGCTGCAGGTGGAACTGGTTGAGGCCAGGGAATCACCCACTAAAGTCTTCACTAAAGCCCTAGACCAACCCTGCTTCTCCTGGGAGGTTCCATCTCTGCTCAGCGACACTCAGGAGTTGTGTGCCCAGTGTCTGGGCCCTGGCTTTGCTGCTGTGCTCCTCAGACAGACGGGCAGGTACAGTCAGTCTTTGTGTTCAAGTGAGTTTACGTTTAGGTTGTTTGTGTGCTGGCGGGATAGAGGATCTGATGTTTCCTGAAGGTTAGGGCTGATGAGAACTGTACAGAGAAGGAGCAAATTCACAGTTCCCATGACCTTGGCACAAGAGCCTTGAACAGTGCCTCGCAAACAGTCGGTGCTCCAAAGAACATTGGTTGAATGAATGAATGAGTGAATGAATGAGTGTCTACAGAGCTAATCCCTCCCTCCAATCCTGTCCTGGGCTCTGAGGCTTCTATATAAGTTGTCTGGCATCTCTTTCCAGCACTTCTTTCAGACTTCAGGTTGCTTTGCCTGACATATGGCAGAGGTGCAAGAAGGCTGGGTGTGGGAGCCGTGTTCCTCCCCCCGCCAGCTCTCTACCGGCGAGTCCAGTTTTCTCTGCCATAAGCAAACCTGTCAGAGCTCCTGCAGAGCTGTTGCCTCCTAGCACAAGGCTTTTAGGATGCATAAAGCCGTTCACCATTTCCCGGGTGCAAGAAGCACCCCAGACCCCAGAAGAGGCTGGACCGACAAGCTGGTGGAGATGCCATTCTGCAGAGTATTTAATCGGGACCGAAAGAAAAAAGAAAAAAGAAATCTGCCTGGACTTTCCAGGATACAAAGCATTGTCTGTGTTGGTTTCAGTCTTGGGTGACATCCAGAGGCCCCAGTGTCAGGGAAACTATTGTTGAGCAACAGCAAAGAGTAAAGATTGGTGCGGGGCAAGAAAGGAAGCCTAATCAGTCTAGGCCCATGAGTCACCAGAGGAACCCAGGGCATTTGACTACCCTCACTTGGGAGAATAAAAGCAACCCAAGTCATCAATCCACTGGCTGTCACCCTCAGGTTTGTAAGCCCTTGTTCCTGCTTCCCATGAGTCTCCATGAAAGGATCTCAGGGTGTTCCATAAACAGTAATGATCAATACTCCTTACCCTGTTGGCCAAGGAATGGCTTGCCCATCTTCCTTTTCGCTCTGATTGATGCTTTGCCAGTGGTGGACACCCACACTAGACTCACCGTATGTAGAGGACAGCAAGTTGGCAGAGTGCACCTAGCAGGGACAACAGAGATTGCATTTTTGTGATGTTCAAAAAGAAAGGGACTTGATACCCCAAGAAGGCTGAGCTACCGTTAAACTAACAGCTTGAAGCCCAGCCTTGTGGATTCCCAAGTGGAGGGCCAACAATGATGCCCAGGGTGTGTTGCTGGGCTCTTCAGTTTAAAGCACAGCTTTCCCTCCGCAACATCCTGCGGCACAGGCTGTACAGTGAGATTGAGTGAGCCAAAGGATGGCGGTGCCCACATCTCCCTGCAACCTGCCCTCTTCCACAGGTGCTCCTCAACCAAGTTCAAAGCCATTGTGTTGGGGCTGCTGCCTGTGCTCTCCTGGCTCCCCAAGTACAAGATCAAAGACTACATCATCCCAGACATGCTGGGTGGACTCAGTGGGGGTTGTATACAGGTGCCACAAGGTGAGAGTAGCCCCAGCCAGGCCTAGCTGGCCAACCCCTCCTGTTCTTTTCCCATCTTTGACCTCTGTGAGCCAGATGCTCTCCTGAGAGAAGACTCCCTCTCTGTCTCCTGCAGGCATGGCATTTGCGTTGCTGGCAAACCTTCCTGCCGTCAATGGTCTCTACTCTTCCTTCTTCCCCCTCCTGACCTACTTCTTCCTAGGGGGTATACACCAGATGGTCCCAGGTAAGGGCTCTTCTCTCACCCCTCCCCTACTCCTTCATCCCCACCCCTCCCCCACTAAGCATGATGACTTAGACTCCAAAGACACAGGGCATGGTGAAGGAGGTTCCGTTTCCACCTTTATTCTCCTGGAATTGATGTTGATCCAACCTGAAAGGGTGGTCTCTGCATCAGTCCTAGGTCCTCGATGACCTTGGAGAAATCTTTCCACATCTGTGAGCTCAGTCAGCACAGCCTATTGCATCTTCTTTCCCCCAGAAGGAGTGCAAAGTATGACAGAGCATTATATACCATATGTTATGCAGACCAAACAGATTGAGACACGATTGCTCTCAGCAGTCTCAGGCCACTGCAGGGAGATTTGGAGTTCCCTAGCACCAAGTGAGATGGAGGAAGAGAACCTAGACACAGTTTCTGGGCAAGGCTGTGCTGGCACTTCTGAGCTGGTGTCCAAGGAGATGATGTTAACAAGGATGTACCTGATCTGGGGAAGTGTCCTTGGCAGCTTAGGTGTGGCAGCTGATGATGTGTTGTTGGCAGAGACCAGCATAGGGAACCTTCCTCCGGGGCTGGTGCACATTCCAGGGATGGACCCTTTGGTCATTTCCAAGGGCATGCTGCAAAATTCTGACTCTTGCTGGCTGGGTGGGGCACCGCAGGTACCTTTGCCGTTATCAGTATCCTGGTGGGTAACATCTGTCTGCAGCTGGCCCCAGAGTCAAAATTCCAGATCTTCAACAATGCCACCAACGAGAGCTACGTGGACACAGCAGCCATGGAGGCAGAAAGGCTACATGTATCGGCGACACTTGCCTGCCTGACTGCCGTCATCCAGGTGAGGGGCACATCTCCCAGCCTTACCAGTGATTCCACACAGGAGGTGGAAGACCGCCTTAGCTCCACCTCCAAACCCCCAGTGTGGCAAAAACTATATTTTCCATCCTAGGGACCAGAAGGGCTTTAAAATAGTTTAGACTCTCCACTTCCTGAGTGTGGCAGTGCCGCCAATGGAACTTTCTTGAACACAAAGTCTGCCCAGAGACTTTCGGATGCCCCTTGGAGTAACCCTGATCTCTGCCAGTATCCCTGTTGCCCCTCCAGCCTCCTCTGCCCCAGCCCTGGCCCCAGCCACAGTACACTGCATAAGCTGACCATCTAGCCAGGGGTGCAAAGATTTCCTCCAGTGTTGATGAAAGAGGCATAGCATGGCAGATTGCAAGGGCACCGGCCACTTTAGAGAGTACCTATCATTCAGTCATAATTCACCTAATGTTTTCTGATTGCTTTGCTCTGCCAGGAATTAAGCTAGGTCTGAGGATGCAAAGATAAGTGAAAGAAAGAGGCCCAATTCACAAGTGGCTCCAAGCAGGACAGAGGAAGTGGCCTTGTCAACAGATAAATTTGTGTGCTGTGGTGAGATAAGAGGCACAGTAGAACCCTGAACGGGTGACTATAGGAACCCAAGAAAGTCCTCAGAGAGGAGGGGACACTTGACCTGAGAAGGCAAGGTCAAATGAAAGCTCACCGTGACTGAGTAAACCGGTGTACAGACTGCTGCGGGCGGAGGAAACTGCACCCAAGAGCACAGAGGCCTGAGCGAAGTCTGACTAGGAAAGGTTTTAGTGTACCTCAAGGGCAGAGGGTCAGAGGAAGCCAGAAAGGTAGGCAGGAGCCCAATCATAAAGTCTGCAGTCTGTCCTCTTGGCAGCAGTTTGGGTCCTATTTGCTCAGAAAGATGATTGGCAGGTGGAACCGAGGCAGGGATTGTGCAGAGGCCCAGGCAGGAGAGACAGAGCGGTGGCCATGGAGGAGATGCAGGTGGGAGGAAGAAATATTTTGCCAAGAGCATTACCAGCTCTTCGTGGTTAGCAGCCTGTGGGAGGAAAGGCGGTGTGACTCTTGGGATTTCAGTCGGGCAACAGGTGGCACCGGGGGAGGACCACCATTTATTTTAAGATAAAGGAACTTAAGCCAGCATAGTGAAGTGGCAGAGAGGCTGTGTGCTGAGGGAACTAAGGTTTGGTGGCAGGCGCCGGGGTCACAGGGAATGTCAGGGAAAGGTTGCAGGGATCTCTTCCCCCTGAGTCCCTGCTATCACTGAGTTGCATGAGGCTTCCGGCCAGGCTATGTGCCCCGCAGTTGGAGCAGATGGTAAGGCTGGAGCGGATGCCCCACTGTGGACTCTCGGTCAGTCTTGGGGTCCCACAGTTGGAGCAGATGACCCACTGTGGACTCTTGGTCAGGCTATATGTCCAGCAGTCGGAGCACATGACCCACTGCAGACTCTTCACCTCCTTCCTTCTAGATGGGCTTGGGCTTCATGCAGTTTGGCTTTGTTGCCATTTATCTCTCTGAATCCTTCATCCGGGGCTTCATGACAGCCGCTGGCCTGCAGATCCTGATCTCCGTGCTCAAGTACATCTTTGGGCTGACTATCCCCTCCTACACTGGCCCAGGCTCCATCGTTTTTGTGAGTCCAGAAACACCCTTTGGGGAGGGGCAGGATGGGAACAGAGTTCACACCCTTAGGAGGTGGTGGACTAATTTGTTCTGATAGCTGGCTGGGCCATTGAGCAGAGGGTTTCCCAATGGGTTCTCCTTGTGGGAAAGAGCTCTAACACAGACCCTCACACACTCACTTGGGCTCTCTGTGGTCAATCCCTGTAAAACAGGAGACCTCCTTCCTCAAAGGCCTCAACTCCTTTATCCGGGAGGCCCTTCTCTTTTTAGTTTAAACTCTTGACAGGAGAAAGAAAATATATCATCTTGAAGTCCCCAGCCCCCACATCAGGTGGATCACAAGCCCCTGTAACTGTAGCTCTAGAGGATCCGGCCTTCTTTCTCACCTCCATAGGCACCCACACACATGTGGCATACACTTACACATGCACACACACATGAATAATATGAGAAAGTGTAACACCTTAGCCTTCACTCCTGACACCCCGCTTTGGGAGAGGGTAGTTGGAGAGAGGATGGTATCCACAACCAGGGCTGTGTTCTGCCTTTGTATGTCTCCAGCGGCATGTCTCCCCTGGGCCAGGCACCCAAGGGCAGGGCAGTATGGGAAGAAAGGATGGGAGCCTGTGATGCTCTCTCCCTTAGACCTTCATTGACATTTGCAAAAACCTCCCCCACACCAACATCGCCTCGCTCATCTTCGCCCTGGTCAGTGCTGTCTTCCTGGTGCTGGTGAAGGAACTCAACGCTCGGTACATGCACAAGATCCACTTCCCCATTCCTACGGAGATGATCGTGGTGAGGATCCTGCCTGCCTGGAGATGGGGTTCTGAAGGTCAGGATGGGGGGCTGTGAGTAGAGGAGCCCCTGTCCATCCCTCTACCCATTCCTCGGGCAGCCAGTGGGACAGGAAGCCACATGTGAATATGTTGCATGGCCCTCCGTATGAATCCTCAGGCTGCCTCATGCACACACTGCCTTAAGGTGGCAAGACAGTAGGATCTGGGAGTCCCAGAGAAGAGATTTAGAAAAGACCCCTGATTTAGCCCCAACTAAGAGTCAATATCCATTCTCCACTTTGGGGTTTGCAGGTGGTAGTGGCGACAGCTATCTCTGGGAGCTACAAGATGCCAAAAAAATATCACATGCAGATCGTAGGAGAGATCCAACATGGGTGAGTCCAGATCACTCAGAGGCCAACCCTGGTCCATTCTCCACCAGAGCTGGAGCCCTGATGGAGATGAGAGGCCCAAGTGAAACCGAATTGAAAACTGGCTCAGAAAAGCCACATAACCAGCCTATAGTGGCCACTTCATGGAAAAGGAGTCCCAAATGCTACCCTCCCAGCCCCTAAGTTTCATGCAATGAACGCAGTCAAACAAGCCTCTCTCAGGTCCACTCATCACTGGCTTTCAGCTTTGCTCTCATGCATAATCTTTTATCTACGCAGAAAGGGAGACACTGAGGTCGATCAAATTCTTTAAGCATCTGTTCTACGTCAGGCACCATACTGGATCCAGGACAGCTGGGACAAGGCTTGCCCTACAGGCTTGAAACAGGGGAGGGGGAGCAAGCCCTCACAGCACCGCAGGTCTGTGGGTCTAAAAACTAGTGGACAAAGAGTCAAGATCTGGACACAAACAAATGAAGCCTTCCAGTTGACTGACTTGTTGACCTGTACAAGTTAATTCTCTTAAGCCCTGGCTTCCTCCTTTTAGAATCTGATTAGAGTGCATGAGATCACATGGGACAAGCCATCCAAATAAGACCCTGACATATGATGGGGGTTCAGCTCCCCTCCTCTCACACCCAGGGCCCTGCCTCTCTTTGGATCCTCTGCAGGTTTCCCACGCCAGTGGTCCCAGTGGTTTCACAGTGGAAGGACATGGTGGGCACAGCCTTCTCCCTGGCAATTGTGGGCTACGTCATCAATCTGGCTATGGGCCGGACCCTCGCCAGCAAGCATGGTTATGACGTGGATTCTAATCAGGTATTTCTAGCTGCCCTGGCAGGGCTCAGGGGTAATGGGCCCACAGAAGCCTACCAACGACAGCTCGGGGGGTTGGTGATGTGACTCCGTGGTAGAGTCCTTGCCTAGCACACAAGAGGCCCTGGGTTACACCCAGCTCCTCAAAAAGGGGAGATAAAGATGTCTTGGGACTCTGCTGAGTTGAGACAGTAAGGTTTGGGGGGGCTAGACCTAAGGGTTGGCAGACTAGACCTGTGGTTTTAGCTTTCTTTTTTCTTTATTTCTGCGGGGAGTCTTAGGGTGAGAGTTTACATGTGCATGTGTGTGCACATGTATATACAAGTTCATGTACATGTATGTGTGTGCTACATATAGAGGCCAGAGGTTAACATCTGATGTCTCTCACTGGAACTACAGCTCATTGCCTGGTTACATTGCCTAGACAGTTAGCTCTGGGAATCCTGCCTCTGGCTCCTCAGCACTGGGATTATGTGTTCGCATTTTTTACAGGGGTGCTGGGGATCTGAACCCAGGCCCTTACGTCCATGCAGTAGTGTTTACCTGCTGAACCCCGAGGCTGACCTTTTGAGTGGTAGTGTGTGGTCAGGTGGCATCACGGTCACTTCCACACTAGGCCTCAAAGTCCCCTTCACACAGATGACTGCCCACATCTGACCCCTACTCCCCACCAACCCTGCCCTCTCTCCACAGGAGATGATTGCCCTGGGCTGTAGCAACTTCTTCGGCTCCTTTTTCAAGATCCATGTCATTTGCTGCGCTCTCTCTGTCACCCTGGCTGTTGACGGGGCTGGAGGAAAATCCCAGGTGAGCCTTGCCTCAGGGGACCCGGGGTAGGAGTGGAAACGGAGCAATGCCAGAGAATTCCAGATGTCACCTCCCAGCTCTTTCTCTGACTAGGTGGCAAGCTTGTGTGTGTCTCTGGTGGTGATGATCACCATGCTGGTCCTAGGGTCCTATCTGTACCCTCTCCCCAAGGTAAGAGCCCAACCCAGAGCAGGGGATAATGACAGCCTCTAGGAAGAATAACCCCTACAAGTGGTAGGAGCACGTGATGGGTTGGGAAGTGGGAGAAGCATTTGATGGATTGCAAAGTGGGAGGAGCACATGATGGGTTGGAAAGTGGGAGGAGCATTTGATGGATTGGGAAGTGGGAGGATCATGTGATGGATTACAAAGTGGGAGGAGCACATGATGGGTTGGGAAGTGGGAGGAGCACGTGATGGNTGATGGGTTGGAAAGTGGGAGGAGCATTTGATGGATTGGGAAGTGGGAGGATCATGTGATGGATTACAAAGTGGGAGGAGCACATGATGGGTTGGGAAGTGGGAGGAGCACGTGATGGATTGGGAAGTGGGAGGAGCATGTGATGGATTGGGAAGTGGGAGGAGCATTTGATGGGTTGGGAAGTGGGAGGAGCATGTGATGGATTGGGAAGTGGGAGGAGCACAGGATGGGTTGGGAAGTGGGAGGAGCATGTGATGGATTGCATGCCGGCACTGTCACCCTTGCAGTTAGTTGCCCCATGAAGTAAACAACAAAGCGTTTTTCCTCCCTTGTACTGGTGAGGGAGCCTGAGGTTAACAGCCTGACTTGTCTGGTGAGGCAGCTCACGGTAGGATTGGTTTCAACCTCTGGCTTTCTGGGAGCTGGATCCCTAGGCTGGAGGATAAAGGGCAAGGTGTCTGGGAGTGCAGCGCACCCGCACCCGCACAGTCTCTTACAAGGATGTAAGGTGTGAGCCGCTCAAGGATGCAGGAGAGGGGAATACAAAGGCAGCCCCAGAACAAGTGGTGTGGCTCAAGAGGCTTCACTTCGCAATCCTAGGCCTGAGGGGGGGCTTAGGAAAGGAGCCTCGGAACTCTAGCTTCGTCTTATGGGGCTCCAGGGTCAGCTGTGTGTAGGACAAGATGAAGGGGATGCCTCAAATGACAAAATGTTCTCCTCCTCTTCTGCTTCTCCAGGCTGTGCTAGGAGCCCTGATAGCTGTCAACCTCAAGAACTCCCTCAAGCAACTCAG
Organism: Bramus lutescens; assembly: GCA_001685075.1. Lineage (NCBI taxonomy): Eukaryota > Metazoa > Chordata > Mammalia > Rodentia > Cricetidae > Bramus > Bramus lutescens. Next base: position 472,499 of record LOEQ01000819.1, on the reverse strand, counting down.
CGACCCCTACTACCTGTGGCGGAAGAGCAAGCTGGACTGTGTAAGTGTGGGGTAGTCTCCGGTTACCCACAGATGCCCCTGCCCTCCTCTCACCCCGCAGCTCTGGCCTGATGCAAGGTGCTCTGATGTTCCCTAGTCCCCAGGGGCTGAGAAGCAGGCTTTGGAGAGAGCCATTCTTTGCTCAAGCCTAACTCAGCCACTCCCTGGCTCTGTCGCCAATAGCAAATTCCTTTACCTCTCCAAGCCTCAGCTTCTGTGCCTGTGAAATGAGCACATTCGACTTCTGGATGGCTTTTGAAGAAGATGGGATTAGAGAACTGTGTGCGGTCTGAGTTGCCTGTGTGATCATCGAAATGTAGTAGCTACTCTTATATTTTACTACCCACACCTCCCTGTTCAGTAAGAAAACTTAAAACATAAAGCCAGAAGTTCAGGATCCTGAGAAAGTTTGTAGTCTTCTCCTGGATTCTCTTTCCTCATCTGTCTGTAGGATGGAGCTGTGTGCTGTGGCATGCGCTGGCCCTGAAGGCGAGATAAATCCCTATGGGAAAGTGCCATGCTACACAGGCATCCTGCAACTGTGGCTTTGTGCTTCAGCTGCACCGATGAGGGCTCCAGTGAGTTGACAGGGCTGCCTCGGGTCCACATGAGCCTACCCACAGGCGCCCAGAGATGAGACTGACTAAACACTGCAGAGGATGACAAAAACCAAGGCTCAGCGTGGTTCAGTAAAAATTATCAGAGGCAATGCAGGAATCAAGTGCCGGAGTCTGGCTGGAAACTCTCTGCTGGGCTCCAGGCTTCTGGACTGTCCTGCCTCTCATAGGCAGAGGCTTGGCCATACCACGTATGGAAGGAAATCTTTTACGTCAGGAACTGTGTGGTCCCTCTGAGGACTCCCAATGAGCTGTGGAGATGAGAAGAAACGAAATGCTCCCACCCAGCACATGACCTGATTTTATCACATGGTGTCCTCCTCCCGGCTATGGCCGCAGTCCTTCATAGCCAGATGATGCCCTGTGACTTGATCTTCGCTGCATGTCTCTATAGAAATCCCAACAGAGGCTGATTCCTCCAGAGCTGTTTAGAGGCTCCTGAGGACCCTTGGGGGACAACCAGCACCCCTGGCCCACATTTTCTCTGTTCAGGGGTTGAGTTCCCATCAAAGCACGCACACCTCATTGCTAGACAGGAAGAGGGCTCAATTTACCCGGGAGTACCCTGCAAGGCTAGGACCCATGACTCTCTGACTTTTCAGTCTTCTTGCAGAATGGACCTCATTTCCCCCCCCTATGAACCAGGAAACTGGCTCACCTAGCCACACAGTCCAGAACCCTGCTTTGAACCTGGGTGCTTCTGGCCCAAGGGCATGCTATTCTTTCTTGGCTCATGCCATCTCTCAGTGCAGGCTTCCATCATCTCTTAAAATAGAAGGCTCGAATTCTATTTTTAAAACTAGGCCAAGGACTGGGTGGGGCTGGAGCTCAATGGTAGAGTGCTTGTCTGGGACGTGAAGCCCTGCATTCAATCCCCAGCTCTGGGAAAAAAAAAAAAAATTCAAGAGCTGCACTCAATGTAAGAGAAATGGGCAAGGAAACCAAAGTCCCGACACGTAACTCACTGCAAACGTGAAACAAGAAGGAAGGAGAGATCTGAGTTAGGCAGGCCCACTAGGGCCTTGGCTAATCCCAGGAGACTTCCTGTGAAGGGCAGTTTTACTCCCCCAGATTGTCTTTGACATCTCTCTCTCTTCACAGTGCGTCTGGGTGGTCAGCTTCCTCTCCTCGTTCTTCCTGAGTCTCCCCTATGGCGTAGCAGTGGGTGTGGCCTTCTCCATCCTGGTTGTGATCTTCCAGACCCAATTGTAAGTGACAACCTCATCCCTCCCTGGCCCAGCATGGGTTTACTGGACCAGTCTGCAAGAGATCTCCCATAGTGTACTTCTGCCTTCTGGGCCCAGCGCAGGGACATGCTGCCAGTCTGCAGAAGTACATGACCTAGCCAAGACAGTGGGCATAGACTAAGCTATCTGACTTTTGTACCCTAAAACCCCAGAGCAAACTAGCATGGGTTCAGAGGGCTGGGGATGAGGAGGAGCACACAAGGAAGGGTGAGTGGGTTCTCCCACTCCGCCTTCCAGAAGCTCTGTGAGAACCTCAGCTCGAACCCTCCCAGGGAAAACTCTAGGTCAGAGCATGGACTCTGTGCGCTTCCTCCAAAAGAAGCCATTAGCACGGGCTGAGGATGCCTCAGAGGAGACCAGGGTGGGGCAAGGACAATGCTGAGTGTAAGAGAAACCTGGAAGTGCTGGCTTTGTCAACTGTGTACCCCTTCTCCCTCCTCTTCCCTGAGCCCCAGTCTGGGGGCTACACCAGCACATGCCTGGTTATAAATCAGTCACAGACCACCAGGCTCATGACCCCAGGGAAGAAAGATTAACAAACAAGCCTGCATAAGAACAGGAGTCCTGGCTGGTTTTTCTCATCCCCCATCCCAGCATCACTCCAAGCTATTAGCATCCTTACTCTCCATCCTCCTCTTCTTCATCTAGTCGAAATGGTTCCACACTAGCCCAGGTCATGGACACGGACATCTATGTGAATCCCAAGACCTACAACAGGGTACGTGATCCAAGCTTAGGACCTCCCTGCTCCACACTGTCCCCTCCTCAAAACCTATCTGCGACCTGAGCTCAGTCTCCCTGTCACAGGTCCAGGAAATTGAGGGGGTTAAGATTGTCACTTACTGCTCCCCTCTCTACTTTGCCAACTCAGAGATCTTCAGGCAAAAAGTCATTGCCAAGGTAAGGCTCCATCCTTGCTGTCCAGAAGGCTGAAGAGAGAGTAGCCAGAAGACGGAAACAGAAAGGGGCTAGGCACCCCAGGGCAAGCCATCCCACAAGGGACTGGGAGCCCAGGGCAGGCCACCCCACAAGGGGCTACACGCCCAGGGCAGGCCACCCCACAAAGGTAGAGGTCAAGGTTGCTATTGGCCCTCTTCCCACAGACAGGTATGGACCCTCAGAAGATATTACTCGCCAAGCAGAAATATCTCCGGAAGCAGGAGAAGAGGACGGTGAAGCCCACACAACAGAGGAAGTCCCTCTTCATGAAAACCAAGGTGAACTGAGGCTGGAACCACTTCCATGCCCATTCTGATCTTGCCCCTGCCTGCAGCAGTACATTGAGAAGCAGGCAGGAAGTCTCTGAGAGCACTGCTGGACATTCTCCTAGGGGAAGGCTGTCAGCTCCCAGAGGACCCACTGGCCCCCATCTCCAGTGGGAATTTCCTAGGTGCTCAGGCTGTGTGAGGGCGAGAGGGTGGGAGAAGCAGGCTTAGGCAGATGCACAGGGAGTCCTACTGTCCCTAGAGGACCTTCCTCTCAAGCAGAGTGGCGGAGGCTTCAGAGAACTGGAGGTCTCTCCCCACCACCACGCCACTTGGATTGGGAGAGAGAAGCTAGCAGGCCTCCTATTGGAAGGGGCTTTAGGGGAAGCCTGTATACACTACCAAGCTGAGATATTACCTGCCTCTGCTTGGGGTTCATTGCCACAGTCCCCGACTGTCCCTTTCCCACCCACAGACGGTCTCTCTGCAGGAACTCCAACAAGACTTCGAAAGTGCTCCCTCAACTGACCCCAACAATAACCAAGCTCCTGCAAGTGATGCCAACATATCCTACATCACCTTCAGCCCAGAAACCTCAGCAGCCACCCCATGTGAGCCACCCACCTCCGCTCAGTCTCCCAGGGAACCTAGTGATGCTCTAGCCAGTGTCCCGCCCTTTGTCACCTTCCACACCCTCATCCTCGACATGAGCGGAGTCAGCTTTGTGGACTTGATGGGCATCAAAGCCCTAGCCAAGGTGAGGCCTCATGGGGCAGGAAGGAGGGTGTGTGCCCTACCCTTGTTCACATCCCTCATTTGGACTAGCTGAGGGAGCGTCCAGACCCTAGGGACCCCTTGCCCCAGATGTGAGCAGGGTGGATACACTCAGGGCAATGAGGTGTTGGAGCAAGCTCCCTGAGCCTCATCCCACTAAGGCCATTCTGGGTTATTTCTCAAGCCATCAGTCTCCAGAACCCACTTTGGGCCCTCTGAGTGAGTCCAGTTTGGCCCCTGGCTCTGCTGCCCCTTCCTACATTCACCAGAGAAGAAAACATAACACTGCTGTGTCTCAGACTTAAGCCAAACAGGCAGCCCGATGATGCCATGGACAGAAGGACCAATTTGATCACTTTTCGGTGGTCCGGTGAAAGTCAGTTTGGCAGCAAGTCTCAAAAGAACTCAGGCAGAGGCAACCTAGGAGATCAGGGAGCACAGACTATGTCAGGCCTTTCTCAGGTGTTGAACTCAGCTGGCTTCTCTAAGCTGGACCTGGATTCCCAGATGTCACTGACCTGCCTAATTGAGCCTTGGTCCTGAGCATTGAAAATAGGCCTTGCTAACTTCAAGTGCTCACCACCGGCAAAGCCCCATTTCCGCCCCACTTTTCAGAGAGGCCTTGGGCCAACACTCCAGGGAGATGTGGGGTGCTCTCTGCCACTCACGCCTGTGGCTGCCAGGGCCCTCAGGGTTGCTTGTTTGTTTTCCTTTGCCTCTGAAGTGTGTTTCATGAGTCACTTTTAAGATCCACTCAGAACATTCCTTTCCTTTCCTTCCTCCCCATTTCCTTCCCCTCCACTCCTCTCCCCAACCCCTCTAGCTAAGCTCCACCTATGAGAAGATTGGAGTCCAGATCTTTCTGGTGAACATCCATGGTAAGAAAAGTGAGGGTTGGGTGGGTTGGAGAAGGGATGCAGTGGGGACAGGTTGGTGAGCATCCTGGGGGTGGGGTATGCTCGCGTGGTTGAGAACAGACAGGATTATAATCTGCTCACCACTAATTTGTGTGCATCCTGACTCTAGTTAACCGAGTCTCTGTACTGTCTGGGGTCCATCTCCACCTGTGTAAATTGGAGGGTTGGCTGGTTGAACTTGGAATCCTTTCCATGGATCTGGAGAAACACAGAAAGCCTGCAGACCCCCCCCCCAACTTCCCAGAGACTTATCTCCAAAGGGTGCTTTAAGCAGCCCCAAGGACTCAGAGCAAAGGACACTCACTGAATTTGCACATATGCCAAGCACAGACTGCACACAAGGGCCCAAGAGAAACACAAAGGGGTTGCACACATATCCATACCCGCCCAGCAGGACTCTTCCAGGGCCCCGTGATGAACGTGCTCATTCCTCTTACCCTCGATGAACACTCCCAGAAAACCACCTCCACAATGTGCTGTATTAACCTTTCCTTGACAAGCAACAACTTCTCAAATCCAAAAGCTTCCCGCTGCACAGGGTTGAGGGCTCAGCATTTTTAAGATCATACTGCCCTCTGCTGTCCAGAACTGATATTGCAGGGTCAGTCGCCCTATCTTCACCAGTGCCTCCCGCCAGCTCACCTCACCCGCCTCCTTCCAGCCCAGGTGTACAATGACATCAGCCATGGAGGTGTCTTTGAAGATGGGTGTGTCCAGCGCAATCACGTTTTCCCCAGCATTCATGATGCAGTCCTCTTTGCCCAGGCAAACACTAGAGAAGACCCAGCACGCAGCTTCCAAGGGGTAAGGTCTCTACACCTGAAGAACCCTAGGCTCCAGCTCTCACAAACAGGAGGACCAGTGCATGTTAGAAAGAACAGGAGATGGTTTGAGCTCCATCATCAATTCTGCCACCTCACGCTCTTGAACCTCAGTTTCCCTATCTGTAGAATGGGCACCATCAACCATTGCCCTTGACTGTTTTGTAGTAGTAATGGGTGCCCCGGCTTGGAGACTTCAGGCTGAGATGGATGGAGGGGCTGCAGCTGAGTTTTGTCTCTGCATCTTGGCATTTAATTTACTAGCTCAGTGAATGGAATGAGAGAAAGATACAAATAACTGTCTAAAACGTCAGAAGCCAGACCCAGCCTCCCCTTACTTGCAGGTCCTGGGAGACTAGCAGAACGCTCTGACTCATGATCCTTGCTCACAGGGACTCTCGGAGAATCCTTGTTCTTTGTCATTACACCAATAATATCCAATTATGTGGGTCCTGGGGATTAAACTTGGGTTCTTTGGCTTGGTGACACATGCCTCTACCCACTGAGCCATCTCTTCCAGCCTAGTTTTACTATCTATAAAAATTTATATTGCATATATTCTTTATTACCTATTATAAATTACACAAACAATGCATACACACTCCTTAAAGCGGTGCAGCGAGAAAGCCAGAAAAGGGAGTCTGATGATCCTGCCTTTGTAGAATCCCAGAGGAAAGAAAGGAATTCCAAGTTCAGGCAGCCTGTGCCTCCCTGCCTGTAACACCCACAAGAGAAGCCAGGTCCTATGGGCATCTGCCTGTTGCTGTGCTGTCTTGTGAGGCCAGCAGGGGAGGACCAGGGAAAGGGGTGAGGGAAACAGCCTTCCCGCCACCGTGCACCCACCTCTGACACCCGGACTTACCCTGCACCCACTTCCTTCCCGTCAGGCTCCAGGAGACACTGAGTTCTCCCTGTATGATTCTGAAGAGGACGGTCCCAGCTATTGGGACTTAGAGCAGGTGAGTAGAGGGGCAAAAGGTGGGGGAGGAGAGGGAGGAGGACCCGTTTCTACAGAAGGTGCTTGTTGGCTCTCTCCTCCAGTTCAGAGCAGTAACCTTGAGGGTGGCAAGGTTTCACCTTTCTTTTAATAATAGATCTTGATTCTTCTCAGCATCAGCACCCCCCCACGTGCACATACAAATACTCATACACACATGCACCCATAAACACACACACAGAGACATTCTGTGAAATGAGAGAGCCTCTGGACCAAGTCCTAGGGAATTGCTATCTATTCTTAACTCTCCAGTGTGCCAACCCTGTGATCGTGGCCAAGCCGCATGACATCACTGGGTCTGTTGATCTTATCAGTAAAGTAAGAGACATTTAGTTAATCTGACCCCCTACCCCCAGGACTGACAGAAGGGACCACTCATCTTTCATCAACTCATGAGGTGTTTGTGGAGCACCTACTGCTTGCCTGACACTGTTGCAGGTGGACAATCAGCCATGAGCAAAGGCCCCTGTTCTTTGGAAGCTGCATTCTGGGAGAACTGATGTTTGTGGGCATAAATGAATTATTACTGCAACTGGTTAACCATTTAGAACTAACAGCTATGCAATACAAGCTGTTACTGCCTTCTTGGTGCCTGTGAAATTTATCAGCATTCCAGTCCCTTGAGTTAAAAGAAAGCAAGTGACTAAGTTTAGAGAAATCTGGATCTGAGTCTGTTAAAAATAGCATCTGTCTGCCCATTCTTTTCTGGTCTGAGTTCCACTATCCTCCAAGTGTGTCACTCGGAGTGTTGATGACAAGTGAGGGACATCTGAGAGCTACCAGGCTGATTTCTGTGCCCCATTGGAATCTCCAGCACATTTTCAAAAAATTAAAAACCTAGATACGTAGATGAGACAGAAATAATACAGCTTCTGTAATCTGACCTTGGTGTTGCCTAGCTAAAAAAAAGGAGGCAACACTCAGAGAGGAAAGTGTAAAAAAGAAAAACCACATAGCACAGGCCAATGGGACAAAATTCACAATTAGATGCTACTAACACTTTCTCTATTGCCCAGTACCAATTCACACCTTATGCTAGCCTGCCCCTCCTCTGCTCCATCACCTGGTACCAGTTCACGCTTTATAATAGCCTGCCCCTCCTCTGCTCCATCACCCAATACCAATTCACACCTTATGCTAGCCTGCCCCTCCTCTGCTCCATCACCCAATACCAGTTC
>LOEQ01000819.1:407536-424593 GCA_001685075.1 Bramus lutescens | reverse complement strand
GTGATGCCTCCAGAAGTTCTTTTATTGTACAGGATTGTTTTGGCTATCCTGGGAAACCTTCATTCTTTAGGAAGCTCAAATGACCCATTTGTCCTGGTCACTCTTGTCCAGGGGCCAAAGCTCAGAGCGTCATGCTGGGTCCAATGGGAACATGTGTGGGCGCCACAGTTCTCGTCTTCTGTCTGCACCTATTCTTCCTCACAACATAGAGGTAGGCGGCTGAAGCCACACACACACAGGCAAGACGCCCTCCCCACTTTTTCCAGCTTTGTTATTTTGAAACAGGGCCTGGCTAAGTTGCCCAAGCTGGCCTTGAACTTGTCACCCTCCAAAGCAGCTAGAATTACAGGCTTGCACCCCTAGACCCAGCTAGACACTCTTCTAAGCACTTGGGATAGTGGTGCTTCAGAAAGACAGGATTCCCACTGTAATTGTACTTGCGGTCCAGTGAGAAGGGGCAGTAGCAAGCAATCAAACGAATGAACACAGTAACATAAGCAGTAAGTAGTATAAAGGTAATGGGCTGCTGGGTCACACAGTGATTGTTGAGTGGCAGTGGGAACATGAGCAGAGTTAAATGCAGGGACAGTGATGTATTAGCAGGACATATTGACAGGTCATTTTTTAAGGCAAGGTCTCACTATGTAGCCCCCACTGGTCTGGAAGTCACCTGTAGATCAGGCTGGCCTTGAACTCACAGATCCTCCTGCCTCTGCTGGTATTAAAGCTATGCTCAACCACACCCAGCCAGGACAGACCTTTATCCCTGTCCTCAAGAGGTCTGATACAAGATAGTAAGTCAGAGGCCACTCTAGACTATAATAATTGTTTGTGTCTGTTTCTAATCAAGGAACACGACTCCTCCAGCAATAATCAGAGGCACAATAATGGGACTAGAAGAAGGGACTACCAGTGGAGAGAGCGGCCTCCAAGGGTGCTATAGAGCATGACATTTTAGTTCTCCATCTACAGTCCTGGCACATTGCCAGTCTATGGTGTCTCTTTTATATGCGAGATATTTCCCTTTTACTTGTATGTTCTCTTTGTTGACGGTAAGAACATTGGCTGTTTAAAATTTAACCAGGTCTTTCTGGTGTGAGTCCAGCTTCCATCCAGCTGTATAGGCTGCTTACTGGAATGTAGTGAAAGGGGAGACCAAGCAGTTTTCTTTACTAATTAACCAATGAAAGCAACAGATAGATGAGCCTCCTACATCACTGGAAGAATACCCATGACAAGCTGCCACTCAGCAGATACCATCCCCTTTTTTAGCATTCTGATTATGAATATCTTCCTTGTGATGAATTTGAGGCGTGGCTTTCTGTAACACCTAACCCCATTCCTTTCTTCCACGCTGTGCACACTGCACTGAGCAGGACATAATGCTAGACACGTCTTAAACACTGAGAAGAATCTCAGCTCCTGGTAACAGAGGAGCAAACAGGTACAGAGAGGTCTGGGGGCCTGGCCCAAAGTCACACCACTGTGGGGAATTATCCAGAGCACAACATTTTTGTCATGCCTTATTTTTTTTAACCCATCCTTCTCCACTTTAGGAATCTTTTTGCCTTTTCTCTACCAGTACTATATCCTCTCTTCAGACTTAAAATTCCTGACACCAAACTACATACCTAAGAAGAATGCTTCTCTAATCCTCACTTCCGGTTGTACTTGGGTCTCCGCAGAGCACCTTCCTTAGGTAATCAGGTAGACAATCAGCCCAGTACTCCTAATTGTATAGGATGGACAAGGTACTTAGGGGAACAACACCTGTTATCATTTTTGTTGGTTCTTGTCTTTTATAGCTCAAGTACCGACATTATTGCTTTTTACTCGCTCAGTACTATAGATAAGGGAGTGAGGCTGACATGGTCCCTGCCTCTGGATCAGGCCCCTGCCTCTCACTGAAAGGACCCGGTCATCATACCTTCCTCAGTTTCCAGATGCAGAAACTTCTGGAGTGGCTGAAGCAAGAAACAGCAGGCACAACCCCCTTCTACTGCACAGGGGATAACTTAGGAGCCTTGTCCTGGGTAAAACAATGTGTGGGGATTAGATATACTTTTTTTCAGGTACTGAAGCTTGAACCTAGGGCCTTGTGAATGCTAGGCAAGCAGTCTACCATTGAGCCATACCCATGGTGAATTCACTAGTGCTGGGATGAAACTGATCTCTGGTTGAAAATGAGTTCTTATAAGCCTCACCCCCTCCCCGAAGGGCATTTGCTTTGATTCTGATGGAGTTTCTGAGCTAGAAGTGGGAGCGTTTGCACATAGATTCTCCAGATGCAGCTTCTGCCACACGTCTAGGGGCCATTGGCCTAAAATGAGTTCTTCAGCTAATGCCCCCTTTGGGGTGATCTCCAGCAGTGGCACACAGCCCTTTGTAGGACAGGAGCAGCTTCAAACTAACCACTGCTCAAATGAGGTTTTCCTTCTGCAGCTGACTGGGCTGGGGGACCACTGGAAGCCTCCAGGTCCATTCTGCATCCTTCCTGGGACCAGAGATTTCTGTTGGATACCCCATAGTCACCTCCGGCTCGATTCTTCTGGGAATTTCCTTGTGGTCCTTCCCAATAAAAAGAGGCAAAGGGCAAACCTTCAACCACAGCACCGCACTCCTGATCTTGTGTGTGTGTTGAGCTCATCTTTCTGCTCAGTGTATTTGGTTACAAACAGGCAGCAGCTCAAGAGAGGAAAAGGAAACCTGTGTGGTGTAGCCCTTTGCAGCCTGTGTCACCACCCAAGGCTCTCAGGTTGGAGCAGGCTCATCCTCTCGAGATGGCTGAGATTCTCTTCCCCTACTATCTCCTATACTTTACCTAAGCCCATGGCTCACACAACCCTAGGGGTAAAAAACAATTTCCGGATTATTCCCCGTCTGACTCAGAGCTGTAAGACAATCCTCCTAAACACTTAGCTGAATTCTGCCATGCATTCTAGGAAGTGCCAGCTCTTACATCACTCACAGCCAGGCAGCAAAAGCTGGGGTCCTGCTGCAAAAACCAAGTCTTTGCTCTCAACTCTAGAGTGCTACCTTGCTGAAATGAAAGATCTGAACTTGGTGCTTATGTAGCAGATCAGCGAGAATTGTAACCCTCTTGGTTTCTACCCTGAAGGTCCTCGAACTTGTCAAGAACATCGTGGCTGATGACCGAGTCCAGTTACATGTGCTGAGATCTTTTGAGCCCCTGCCCGTTAGCCCCTCCGATGCCAAGGCCATAGGCTACCAGCTGCTTCAACAGACCATACAGTCTGTCTTCCCGGAAGTCAATATTGTTGTCCCCGGTAATGACTTCATCAGATGTGGCTGGTGGGTGGTGGTGGCCGGGACCGCTTCCTATCTGATGTTCCTTTCCCTGCCCCCAACCCAGCCATTCATCCTGGAAACAGCTGGCTGCTTCTGTCCCTGGAACTGTACTTTTCCCCCGGGGTGGAAGTAAGAAGGGAAACAGGAAAGGGACAGAAACAATAAATTAGGTCAGCCGAGGATGGGTCCTTGCTTAACCTAGGGCAGTAGCACTCTATGTCCCTCTGACATAGAGGAGGGAGTGGCTTAGGATATACCTCTCCTGGAGGAGTTACCTTTCCGCCAACCTAGAGTAACAGCTGAGTAACAGAAAAGCCTCTGAGCCCACACCATCCATACCCAGTGCTCCTCCTGGGTCTAATGCCTGCAGGCCCCTCTGCATTTCCCCCACCTGTGTAAATGCTATCTAAATCTGGCAGTGGTCCTCCCAGGGAACTTCATAAAATGTAGAACACCTGGACCCACCCTCATATTCCAGCAGAAATCTGCCTTTTTGAAAGATGCTACCAGAGGATTTTGGCGTAGTGATGACTGAGCAGTTCCCAGGTCTCTGGTCTCCATGTGTGGACAAACGTCCAGTTCCCTCTATGTGGGTTTACTTGTGGCTTTCTGTGAACATCTGGGAACCCTGGTTCTCACAGTCCATATCTTCCTCTTTCAGCCTCGAAGGCTCTCCCTACCCCGTCCTTGCCCCGGCCATAATCCCAGCAGTAGGATCAGACTGCCATTAGGGGTAGAGAAAGTCAACAGGAAGAAATCCACAGAGCATGGGATTAGACCCAGGTACCCATTGGAAATGAGAAGAGGAAAATAGAACAAAACACAAAATACCATCCTGCACTATCTCGCCCCCCTTGCACTGAGGCTGGGAATGGCTTTCCCCAGAGGTCCTGCCTATCCAAGCCCAGCTGGGGGACCTATCCAGGGGGAATTTCCTGGGACTTTCCCACCTGAGCTTTGCCTCCCAGAGTCTCCCTCAGAAGATGAGACCAGCAGAACACTCTGCTCCATTTTACCTCAGTAAAATGCCCCTACAGTTGTTGACTTCTGCCCTAAGTGATGCAGAATACAGAACAAATGATCCCTCTAAACTCTCGATTCCTCACACAGCAAATGGCCTTGGCTGTGAGGACAAAATGGAAAGCTTCCTTGGCTGTCATGGGATGGAAACAGCTTAGCTTTGGGCCTCTTGGGGATATCTCACTGGTACTTGCAGGAGATTCCATGTTCCTGGTTACAATTACAGTGTTTGTAAGGATTTGAAAAGAGACAATTTAGACAATAAAAAATGTCCTAGGTGCTGGGTGGTACATGCCTTTAGGCCCAGCACTCGGGAGGCAAAGGCAGGTGAATCTTTGTGAGTTCCAGACCAGCCTGGTCTACAAAGTAAGTTCCAGGACAGTAAGGGCTACACAGAGAAACCCTGTCTGGGGAGTAGCGAAGTGCGGGGGAGTCCTAGGCAGATGCTCTTAGGACATCCCAGTTATCACTCTATAGTGACCCAAGGTCCTAACTGGCTTCCAGTCAGTCACCTGGCTTCCCCTACTTCACTGGACAGGTGGCTCACACGAATCCCATTTTCTCTCCCTCTTCCCCTTCTAGGTATTTGCATTGCCAATACAGACAGCCGGCACTATGCCAACCTCACCAACGGCATCTATCTATTCAACCCCGTTTTCTTGCAGCCTCAGGGCTTCAGTAGGTAAGTGGAACAGGGTTAAGCAGCAAGGCAGAGAGATGTATGAGCTGTCCCTTCCCATTTGGGTGACTTAAAGAATAGAGAAAAGCCAGGTTTTAACATAGATTCTAGAACCCAAGTTGGCATCGTGGCTCCAGGAATTGTGAGGATAGCCCCCATGCATAGTCCTCTTTTTAAAAGTGGAGAGAGTCAAGTGACTGGTGAGAGCTTGTTGAGAATAAGATCCTTGGGTAAAACTGGATGTAGCAGCCTATAAGTCTGGGACTTAAGAGACTGAGGCAGGAGGCTGGCCATTTTTAAAAAAAAATATTTATTCTTATTTGATGCATGTTACAAAACAAACGAACATATCAACATATGGTAAACGTAAGTAACGCTTTAAGTGTTGGAAGGGGGCACCCCAGAACAGAATAGTTGTGAGCCACCATGTTGTGCTGGGACTCAAACCCAGGTCCTCTGGAAGAATACCCAGTGCTCTTCACTGCTGAGCCATCTCTCCAGCCTAATGCATTGCCAAACTTAAATCCAGCCTGAGCTATCTAACAAAAAACCATGTCTAGGAAATAAGGGGATCCTTAGGTAGCCTTTCTCACTTTGAGAGAATGCTCATCCCTGGACCTCACTTCCTCCACCTATAAAATAAGGAGACCCTCCAACATTCTTTGATAAGCAAACACACACGAGTTTAAAGGTGAGCATGTTAGTTGGCCTTCTCAGGAGAAATACTGTGGAAATCCAAAATGTGAGTACCAATTTTAACTGTCAAGTATGACCGTTATTGTGAATCTTCAGGCAATTTTAACTCTCAAAGTTTGAGAAGATAATTTCCATTTAGCCTTCTGCAATCTATTACCTAAGACCTGATTTCTTTGCCACACCACAAGTCACTTGAAACAGAATGAAAATGTTTGAATGTGATTTTAAGAATAGGTGCATGCCTTTAATCCCAACACTTGGGAGGCAGAGGCTGGTGGAGCTCTATGAGTTCAAGGCCAGCCTGGTCTACAGAGTGAGTTCCAGGACAGCTGGGGGCTACACAGAAAAACATTGTCTTAAAAACAACAACAAAAAATGCCCTCATTAAACAAGGCATGGTAGTCCATGGCAAGGGAGGCAGAAGCAGGAGGAGCTGTGTGACTTTGAGGCCAGCCTCGTCTACTGGTAAGCTTCCAAACAGCCAGGACTATATAGAAAGACCCTGTCTCAAAAAGCATAGTATTTATGTTTGGAGAGTTGTTAAAATTGGGGGTAAGTGTCCCCTCCGTTTCCTGTCATCTTTGCACTTTGGGGATAAATATGAGATCTGATAGCAACGTTCCTAGGTAGAGGCTGGAGAGGTGCCCTGAGCTGTTGCCTTCCTGCCCTCCCTTATCCCTGGCGAGCAAAACCTTAGGGAAAACTCTAGCAGGAGACTCTATTCTAAGAACATAAGAATTAGGAAGATAATTCTACCAGAGGAGAACCGACCTCAGAAGAGAAGACTAGGCTAAACTCCCCAGGAGTTATTGTTTTCCCCACTGTTCTTAGGCAGGAGCACAGGTCCTTGAGAAATAATGGGTGTGTCACACATGAGCTGACAAATGACTTTTGTCACCTTGGTCCCCAGGAGAGCTAAAGATCAGCCATATTGGGGGGGGACCAGGAAGGGTGTTCTGCACCAGCTTTTTTACTATAGCATTTGACTCTTATCTCCTCCCCACAAAATGCTTCTTCCCTCAGTATCCATGGGATCAACGAGAAAATCTCAGTGCGGAACTACGAGAACCAGGTGAAGTTCATCTTTGAGTTGATCCAGAATGCTGACACCTACAAGGAGCCAGTTCCTCATCTGCATGAACTCTGAGTCCAAGATGCAGCTGGGTGAGGGGTACCCGACACTGGGCAGGACTAACCTACAGGGAGAGACAGAGCTGGTATTGACGAAAGGTTTGGTGGAAACACCTTGCAATGCGGAGTTCATCTGCCTGACTCCCTCCTCCACTCGCCAGAGAACAAGCTCCGAGGAGGAGGAGATGAGCAGAATCCAGCCTGTCATTTCAATGACGTCTGCCCTCTTCCCCTGAGTGGCCTCAGCTGCCTCTGTCCTGCCATAGAAGGTGTTGGCCTGTCTCATGCTGCCTTTTTAACTAGTCTGCTTTCCCAGCCTGCCTTAACAAATACAGATTTTGGAAAAATCTCAGGAAGGTTTTATCTAGATAGAATGTTAACTTAGGGTACTTGAGCTGGATTGCCTTCTAGAGTTTCCTTTCTCCTACCATCCGCTCTCTTCTTTCTTGGATGTGGGAGCTGCCTCTCCTGCTTTTGCTACTTTCCTCCCCTCTCCAGTCTATTCCACATCTGAGTAACTCGGTCAAATGGAGAAGCTCCCACAAGCACTGTCAGTCTGTGAGGCGACAGCTGCTCTCTAACCAATGTCTCTCCGTCTCCACCTCACAACTCCTGGGTCCAGACACTGGGGCCTGGAAAAGCAAGCTGCTCTCCTTGGGTTCCTGGAACTTTGCTCCCTTCCCTGCCCTGTTCCTGCCACCTGCTCTGGTGACCCCACCCCAGGAGGCACTAATCTGTGGAAACATTTCCCTGGCACAGCCTCTCACTGGAGCCCAGAACCAGCAGAGCCTTGGCCCTGGCACCATATCCTGTTTCAGAATGACCAAGGGGAAGTGGGGGGCAAGGTGGTGGGGTGGCTAGAGGGGCTGCTCTTCCCTGGTAAGAGAGGCAAGGGGAGGCAGCCTTCATTAGAGGATAGCAGAGCTCTTGCCTTCTCTCTGGACTCCAACCCTAGGCCGTTTGATTCTGCCCAGTAGCTGCCAGGTAGGGGACTTTGGAAAGCAGCATTTCTTGACTCAGGGCCAGGATCTGTGCTTTGTGGATCACAAGGGAGTCGAGGTCACAAGGGGAGACCCAGAAGTGGGACTTGAAAGACTCCCTCTTTTTCCCTCTCCAAGCCAGACTTTCCATGTCTCCTGCGGGCTTGATAGCACTGGGTTTCCTTGCTCCCTCAGAAGCCCCATTCTCCCTCCCTCAGGAGTCCTTACCTTCCTCCCATGGATGTGAACTGCTCCTTGCAGCTCTGGCTTAATTGTCTGTGTTAGAAACAGTGTGCGAATTATTCAAGCTTTTATTTTTTTTTTTTGCTACTCCTGCTAAGAGTCACATTCCTTCCCTCACTCTCCCTTTTTGGCCAATTCAGTACTTATTCAGCTTTTGTTGGAGGTCAAGCTTAAGAGCAAAAATAATCCTTCACTTTGGTGCAGAGCCCTACAGAGTAGTTCCCTATACCTTAGCCATGTGACTATGCTGTTGTTATTCCTTCCTACAGAGGTAGACTGGATTCTGAGTGGGTTACACATTTAGCTGGAAACAGTGGCTTGAAGCCACGTCACCTGGCTCCCACATTCCCCTTGATCCTCTGACCTTGCACCACCTCCTCCCCACTGGTGTCTTATTTAATTCCCATAACAACCGCTGAGGCATGAGTGTGTCCCCCATATTTGTCTGTTGTGAATTTAATCCTATGGGAAAAGTATTCCGAGGGAGGAAACCTAACTGATTAGGGTCTGTCTTTGTGGGGTTGTTAGGATTAGACAAGGCCACTAGGACTGAGCCTCATCCTTGACTTACTGATGACTTTTTAAGAAGAGAGTTTGAGAAGATAGGCACGTTCAAGCTGATTTGGGCATCGCCCCATGAATACATGTGTCAAAATATCACACAGTACCCCATTAAAAGAAGGGGGACCAGAAGACAGACAAGGCCTAGAACTTGCTATGTACACCAGGATGGCCTAAAACTCGCAGAGATCCCCCTGCCTTCTGAATTCCTTAGATTTACTGTCCTGCCTTCTGAATACTGGGATTAAAGGCGTGCACTACCACCTCTGATTTAGTATTCTTTTCTTCCAATAAGAGCTGAACATTTCACCAAATGTGTTTGGAACTATAAAATTTTAATTGAAATAAAACAACTTGAAATTCTTGATGTCTGGCACACTGTCAAGAATGAAATTGTCCCTTTGCCTGCCTCGGCCTCCAGTGTTCTGGAATGATAAGTATCCAACACCCCTACCTACTTTAATATAAATACTAATATATCAAGTATATTAAAATAAATATTATAGAACAAGGAGTGGTGGCACACACCTTTAATCCTGGTACTCAAGAGGTGGAGGCAGGTGTATCTATGTGAATTCAGTGCCAGCCTGGTCTTCAAAGCAAGTTTCGGACAGCTAGGGCTACACAGGGAAATCTTGTCTTGAAAAAAAACAAAAACAAAGCAACAAAAAGTAATATTATAAAATATTAAAGCAAATATATAATAATATAATAAAATGCTAAAAAAAGAAAGAATTGTCCCTTTGCATATGTTACTTTTAGATCTACTAATATAAAAATTTCAGAACTGAATAAAATGTTTAATACTAAGAAATGTTCTTTGGCCATTCTGCAATATTGTAAAAACTACACTAACTCATGAGTACCCCAAACCAGGGATTAAAACTCAAAGCCCTTCAAGAAAATGGATGTTCAGTACTACTAGCAAGTAACATGTCACACAAGGACCATTGCCCTCTTTCTATCCTAAGTGAGGGTATGACAGGCTTTTCTTTGTCTTTTTGTCTACACATTTTGACAGCTCAGTTCTACCTTGTACTCCAAATCCATGCCTACCTTTAGCTCACAGCAACCCACAGCCTTTAAGACAACCAGGCATCAACTTTTGCTGAAGATGGAGGGCATGCTTGCTTTGGCAAGCACATACACCAAACTCAGACGCCAACAACGATTAGTGTGCCCCCTCCACCCTGCAAGGATTGCATGGAGTTTATAAGATATTCCTTATTTTTAAAATTAATTTTCCTTTATTTTATGTGTATAGGCATTTAGTGTGTATGAATGCTTGCCCACCACGTGTGCAGTACCTGCAGAGGCCAGAGGATGGCACCAGATCCCATGGAAGTGGAGTTATAGATAGATGGTTATAAACCACTAGTTAGGTGCTGGGAATCAAATTCTAGTCCTCTGGAAGAGCACAACCATTGAGTCATCTCTCCAACCCCTCTTATTTTTAATGTATACCTACTTCAAAACATTACAAGATAGACCAAAATATATCCTATTTTATCAATTTAAATAAAGACTTAGGGCAAGATAAAGAAATGTTTCCCTGGAGCCTAATCTCTCAGGAATGTATGTTCAGCAGTTACTAACTGCTCTATCAACACCAAAAATTAAATGTCAAGGGACAGAGTGTTAGACACATCAGGGCTATGATATATGACTCATTCTAAAGCAAGAAGCCCAGGTGAGGTGTTTCTGTTCCAAGTGTAAGAGACAAAGTCTTATCCTCCCCCTCCCAGACAGGGTTTCTCTGTAGCTTTGGAGCCTGTCCTGAAACTAGCTCTTGTAGATCAGGGTGGCCTCGAACTCACAGAGATCCACCTGCCTCTGTCTCCTGAGTACTGGGATTAAAGGTGTGTGCCACCACTACCCGGTGACAAAGTCCTATTCTTTATGTGTCACAGTGCCTCCACGGTGAAGAGACCACTATTGCAGCTGAGACCTCAGAGCTGAATGAGAAGTAGGCAAAGAACCACAAGCGTAGGCTAAGATGCTGAAGCAGATGCACATGTGAGGCCTTCAGAAAAATGAATGACGCCAATGTGGGCCTTTTAAGTCAGGGGAGGGAAAGGGAAGTGCAGCAAAGACCCTTTCCTGGGTCCTGTCTAGTTCAGGTCCTTCTTTCTAACCCTTGTACAGAATTTACTATAATGAGGCACTGTGATATATGAAGGCTGCTGATACAATTATATATTATATATATCGGTGCTGATACAATTAACCTACCAAGGAAGCTGTTACAGTGTAACAAGTGGGAAACAGAGACAGTGAAACGGAAAGAGATCTGTAAATGTAAACATTGCTAGTCGCTGGGGAGATGTAAATTAAAATTGCAGTGAGCTTTATGTTCACCAGGTTGGCCGCAATCAAAAAAGTGGAAAATAACCATTGTTGGCAAGGACGTAGAGAAGTTGGGAACCTCGTGCATTTGCTGGTGGGAATGACACATGGTACAACAGCTGTGGAAACGGTTGGTGTTCCCTCTAAAGCTAACCAGAGAATTACCATATTACCCCACCATTCCCCTTCAAAGTCTGTGGTCAAGAGGAATGAAAACAACAGGTGTTCAAACATCTTTTTGTTGACTCAAAAAATGACATCATGGGAAATTTTAATTATAAAAATTTTAATGTACACAATATAAGATATATACACATCTACGGTTGAAGACTTTGTAGTGTAGATTGGGAAACAAAATGAATGTAATAAAACAAGACTTTCATGGACCAGCAAGATGGTTTAGTGGGCAAAAGGTGCTTGCTGCCACGCTTTGCCACCAAAGCTCAGTCCCCAGGACCTATATGATGGAATGAGAGAAGTAAATCCCACAGTAATCCTCCGGCCTTCATATACACAGTGTGGCACATTGTTCCCAGCCTCCTACACACACACATGCTTGCCTGGCATGCATGGAGCCCTGGGTTCAATCTCCAGCAACTGAGAGAAGAGGTGGGGAGGGAGTGGGAGAAGGAAGGAATGAGGAAGAAACATCTATGAGAGAAATCTTGAGCTGTGTAAGTGGCCATCTTGAATCTGTACTCTTCCACATGCACCCAGCCACACACTCAATGCTGCCCCTTGCATCTGCCACGTTCTCCCTTGCCTGCCTGCCTATCATAAGTCTTTTCCTTTTAACCAGAATGATGCCACACACACACCCCTGCCCCGCTTTCAATTCTTCTCGGCAGGCACTTGGGAGTGAAAATGCTTGGTCACGTGGAAATTCTATACTTAACTTTGAGAAAACACCACGGGTTCAGTACAGAAGCCAAGACCATATCACCTGCCTAGCACTGCCAGGTGTGATTTTCTGGGGTTTGTTCCTCCACCACGACCTAGATGACCAATGTAATGGATGCAACATGTTATCTTGTGGTTTGGATTTGCATTTCCATAATGACTAACTTCAATTGCTTTTGAAAGCTCCCTATCTTGTTTTCAAACCGCTGACTCCATTTTCTATGCCTTATACTGCAGGAAGCATTGTCATAGTGTGATTATTGAGAGCAACGGGTTTTCACATGAACCACCGCTGTCAGATTTGGTCAGAGAGCCACTCTGTCACCAGAAACTCTCTGAGTCTGGTTGAGTCCTCCCAGGCACAGGCAAGGGTTTCTTCCTGAAAGACGTTTCTCTGAAAGTTCCCTGGGAAATCTAATATGAAGTCAGGACTGAGAGCCACCAGGCAAGGGCTAACTAGATCCAAAGAGTCGAATCATGAGTGAGCGTTATCTGGGGTACCTTTTAAGAATAGATTTATCTGGTCTGTCTCCCCAAAGTTTTATAAACAAAATTTTTAGGAAGTCAAAAATCTATGTTTTAAAACAAGTGCCTATTTTGTGATTCCTATGACCAGGCCAGTTTAGTAAACTAAAGCTAGCTAAGCAAAAGAATAAATACAGAGGATAGTTTGAAATTAGATCATTTGATTTGCAGGATATGTTCTTCTTGAATGCTAGCTCTTACAAGATGACGTCTCCAGTTTCTGGCTTGTGACCCACTGAAGGAATGCAGTCCCTTTAGCTACTTATCATCACCCATTCTGAGACCATCCATCCTTAATTCTTTGCACTGTGCAAAGTTTAGAATTCAACATGAAGCTCAGAGAGTGTGAGCTGACCCTTCCTGATATCTCATGCTTGCTTTTGGCTCGCTCTTTCTAGTGATATCAGAACAATCCTCCTGTGTGAGGGAATTTTCTCTGAGAAAGGCAGTCAAGTCTCCCCATTGGATATGTGGCTCAGAAATAGAAAGGAGCTCACTCAAGGCTGCATACCTAACATGTGGCTAAGCATGATTCAACCCCTGTAATTTCAGAGCTGTGACACATTCCGCCCTGCTACACTGTTTTAGTGACAACATGGCCTCTGGCCTCCTGTTACAGTTCACTGAACAATTTTGCCTGCTGTGCTCAATAAAATGCTGTAAAATACCTCGAGCTCTTCTGTTTGAAGAAACCCCAGTGTGGATATCAAGGAGGGGTTGGGAACCCAGAGTTCATTTAGAAAGAAGCCAAGGTAAAAGTGACAGCACCCAGCTCTGAGGACAGATGGCCATACTTCCCCATACGCCCCGTATCCCTACATCCTTTTAGAGCTGAATGGAGCCGGAAGGGGATATCACCTCAGCTCCAGGCGGCAGGAAAGATGTTGACCTCTGAGAGGGTGGCAGCGGGGAGGTGTTACAGCAGGGGGAAAAATGACTTGAAAAACAAGTCAGGAAACTTTCCAGCCATGCCGGGCTAGTCCTGTGACATGGCGCACTGGCGAGGGACTCCAGAATGCTATGATGCTTCAAGATGACTCTGCAAGTTGGTCTTGAAGGAGCCCTCAGTGGTCAGCATCTGGACCCAGGGAAAACCGTGGTGTTGGGAGAACTGCAGAACAGAAGGCTAAATGCACTGCGTATTAGGATAAGTGCCAAGACTGAAGAAGGCTACTCCAAGAAGTCTTCCCCTTGCGGGCTCCTCACAGGACCCTAACTGTGACCAACAATTGTTCCCCCCATAAACCTTCCCCATGCCCCCAAAAGAAAACTCTGTGCTTTCTACACCAATGCCGTGGCACCTCTCTTCAACTTAGCTGCTGTCCCAAATTCATTCTGTTTAAAATTTCTGGAGCTACTATTAGTCTCTGGATCAATGCCACTCTGCTTCTCGAGAACCTCAGCAGAGGACACCGAGAGCTTATTCCAGCATTTTGGTAGGACAGTCTCTCTACCACCCCACAGTGACAGGGACTACACAGAGACTCCAAACCAGACCTGTGTCAGTGCCCAGGGACTACTCAGACACTCCAAAGCAGGAGGAAGAGATCATGCAGGAGGGAAAGGCACCAAGGAGAAGTGCTCCACAGTACAACAGACCTGCGGAAAGACTGTAGGAAGTAATGGGCTTCTGCGCTCAGAATGAACATTATAGGCCATGCAGCAGCTAAAGACAGATCTAAACAGGAAAAAGGGAGGCCTCCAATGAGAGGCCGTGTTGAGACTGTCACCAAAGTGTCAGGGAATCTGTTCTTGCAGAGGACCTGATTTTGGTACCCATCACCCACATCAGCTGACAGTTGTCTGTAACTCCAGCCCCAGGAGATCTCATGTCTTCTTCTGGACCCCATGTGAACCTACACTTACATTTGCTCAGACCTACACACAGCCCCACACATGTAAACACATAATTTTGAATAAAAATAACACTTTAATTTTTAAAAACAGTCTTTTAAACTTATCTATTTATTATTAGTATGTGGGTAGGTATGTGTGTAGAGGTCAGATTGAACTCAGTCACCAGGCTTGGGGAGCAGGTGCCTTTACTCATTGAGCCATTTCACTGGCCCAAGAGTGGACACATCCACCAGGCCAGATGAAGAGCACGTGAGCGTCTTGTACACATGGAGGTTCCTGTCTTACAAAGGGCTGCAAAAATGCTCGGAGACCTACCTTCCCATCTTTCTGCCACTTATGACCGGGTCTTGCCTGAAATCTCTGGCTGGCTTGCTACCTGCTGCTAATTCCTGTCTTTGCCTCTGTGACCTTTGCCCCCCACATCTGTGTTTCTCACTTCACAGACTGTAGCTATTTCTGCTCTTTCAGTAGAGAAGGGTGAGATGCCTTCCTCTTTCCAAGGTTCCAGCTGGCTGGACTGGAAGGAAATGGGCTTCCCCCAGGCCCTCTTGCTGTTTACCCCTAGAAGTCAGTGTGACAGACCACGCTAGCTAGGCAAATCTCATCTGTCTCATTCATCAGTCATTCATCATCATATTTACTGGGTTCTTACTGTGTGCCAGGAGCCAGAGATACATAAGTGATCAAAACATGGAGGTCATAATCTTGTCCCAGCAGTCCTGAAACTTCAGGATACCCCAAAGTAAGCTTTTCTATACTTGAAGTCTTAAAAAGATGTTTATAATACCCAAAGCTAATGAAGAACTCACATGCAAAATATATGAGCTCCTGAAAAGCGATAAGACAAAAAGCCCAGTGGAAAATTGACATAGTACTTAACAACTATTCAAATGGCAAAGAAATATGTGGGAAAAGTTCTCAATCTCATTGGCTATCAGGGCAATACAAATTTAAGCCACAGTGAACTACCACTACACATCCACCAGAATGGCTACAATTTTTTTTGTTGCTGTTTGTTTATTTGTTTGTTTTTGGACAGAGTTTCAGCAGCAGCCTTGGCAGACCTGGAACTCATTCTGTAGACCAGGCTGGCCTTGACCCCATAAGAGATTAGCTTGTCCCGGCCTTTGGGATTGAATAGGTACAGTTTCAATCTTTTTGGCTTAATAGTACCCGGATTAATAAGGTTATGAAGCAATAAGACATCACTATCAAGAATATCAATTAGTAAAAACACATTAGAAAATCACTTAGGGGGCTGGAGAGATGGCTCAGAGGTTAAGAGCACCGACTGCTGCTCTTCCAGAGGTCCTGAGTTCAATTCCCAGCCACCACATGGTGGCTCACAACCATCTCTGAGATCTGGTGTCCTCTTCTGGCGGGCAGGCATACATACAGACAGATCATTGTATACATAGTAAATAAATAAATAAATAAATGAAATAGAAAATCACTTTATAGCATTTACTAAAGCTGAACACTTGCCTGCCCTATGACTCCATCGTGTTCCAATGTGCAAGTGCAGACTGGGTGTGGCAGCACATGTGCTTTTCATCCTAACACGTAAGAGGCAGAGGCACAGGTACGCGGATCTCTGGAAGTTCAAGGCAGCCTGACTTAAGTTAGCCAGGGCCACACAGAGAGACCCTGCTGGAAAAACAGACAAACAAGAATGTGAGTGCACCCAAATGGCATCCAGATGCCATATAATAATCACATAATAAACTCATGTAATAATCACACCTGGAAACAACTTAAATTCCATCAACAGATGCAAATCGCGTATGCTTCCTTAGTGACATTACACGGCAATAAAGGTGAATTAACTGATGCTATCGTGTGTCTGCAGGAGTGAGAGGAACCAGGCACAGACAGGATTTATGGATACATTTGTCATCATCTAAAGGAATGCCTGCTTAGGTTGCTGTAGAGCATGTGCGCCAAAGGCTTGGTTGCCAGCAAGATAATCTCTGCTCCCATCCTCACTGAAAGGTATGCTCAATAACCCCCAAGCTCCTTTCTAGAGGGGAAGGGGACAGGAAGGAACCACTGGTCACAGGTTCCACCGACAAGAGGGGAAAGCCTGTCAGTGGGAGTTCCTTTATGGCGAGGTCACATCCCATGCACAAAAACATCCCAAAGAGAACTAGTACTGATTTGGGGTTGATGAGGTGGAGACACCCCAGGGAGGAAGTGGCAAAAAAGGCGAGGGTGAAAACACTCTCCTTCCTCTTTGATCTCACAAGGTGCGTCAGGGAAAATTGGACTTCATTTCGCCTGGGATGGAGCCATCTCTCCCATGGGGCCACGAGTTGGTCAAAGCAAACCTGCTCCCCTCCACCCTTACCTCGGGTGGTGTGTGTGGCCCCAGCCGTGAGTCTAACAAATTTTCCCTCCAGCCTGCCCATCCCCACCCCTTTGAAGGATGAAACTTTATTAAAGCAGATTCGTTTAGGGTTCGGTCAGACGCCCAGAGAGGAACGCGGAACCTGGAGAGAGATGAAGAGCCTGAGGAAAAGAAACTGTGCCCAAGAAGAAGGTAGGGACTGGGTGCGGGGAAGGAACACGCGATGGCTGCCGGGCACGGGAGATCGCCAGCTGGCCCACGGGGGTGGCTTCGGGTCTTCCGGAAGGCTAGAGGCTCACGAGAGTCAAGACACAGGGGTACATGTGTACAGGTACGCTCGCCTTGCGAGGCCACGAGAACTCAGGCGCGCACCACTGGCCCGCGCGCCCGAGCAACGCGAGCCCACGCCACCCTCCGATTCACAGTTCCCGTCTCTCCGCTGCGTTTCTTCCCCACCCCCGCT
>LOEQ01000819.1:386623-407341 GCA_001685075.1 Bramus lutescens | reverse complement strand
AGCGAAATGTAGTGAGCCGGGTGTCGCGGCTGGACGCTCGCCTTGGCTGGGAGTGTAGCGGGGCACACGCTGGGGCTCGAGGAGGACGGCTGAGGGGGGAGGAGTGATGAAAAGAGGGGGTACCCTGCACACCCCGATACCACGGGCCCCTGCTGCCACTCTCCAGGCGCCATTCATCCCCATCGAGGCTCAGGTCAGTGTTGTTGGGTCTGGGGTTAGGTAGGGGGGAGAGCGGGGACTCTAGTACGCAGCGCCTTTGCGGAGTCTTGAGTTGCAGGGAGGCGGCGGAAGCCGGCCAGTTACTCTTCCTTCCCACCCCTGTAGTTGGGGATGCCCAAACAGGTCTTTTTGTCCATCCCCGCCTCGGAAAGAGATGGGGCGTCCTAGGGCCTCAGGCCCATCGGTAGTGGCCTTACTGGTGATGTAGTTGAGGGACTGGCCTGCCCCCTTGCTAGCCCCCTTCCAGGTCAAAGTGGCCTGCCAGGGAGATGGGAGGGGTAGTGGTGTAAGGTTTTAACGAACGAACTCAGAAACTTTTCTGGCATAGGCGCTGTGGACTCACAGTGAGTATCTTTGAAAACAACGGTGCTGTGTTAAGGTGGCTTGGCTGGCGACCGAGTAGATGGAGGACTCATAACTTGGGCCCTAGAGTTTGAGTCTGCCCTAACCAAACCCGAGTTGACTAATCATGAGTGTTTGGAATACTAACAGCCTGTTCATCGTACCTGCAAAACCCTCTGAATTCTTTTTCTTTTGAGAGCCATGCTGGTGAAATGCAACAAGTTGGAATCAAGGCCCGGGGATTCCTTTAAGAAAAGTGGAGCAGGGAAGATAGACACATGATTTGGGAGTGAATACTTATTAGCTTGTGACACTTGGATTTGCCTTCCCTTGTTTTTCTTTCCTCCTTCTCCACCTTTTATTGATACTTTTGTTTGTTTTTAAGAATTGTGCTCTGTCCAGCTGTTAGTAACTCTAGGGAACTGGGAGAGCCTAGGTAACCAAAATATGTAGGTAATAACGGGTAGTTTTATTACCCTCTGTCTCTTCAACCCAGTTAACTGCCATGCCCTAGCTGAAGCTCACTTGGCCAAGCATAGAGGGAGAGAGAAAAATACAGACAAGAGCCCAGACCAGGGCCAGCCTCTGAGATCTCTGTAATGCTGTTGACTCTCAAGGGCAGGAGTAGGTAGTAAGTAGGCCTCTGGCTCTTGGCCTTGAGCCCTGCCCTGCTGCCTGGTGAGTCCTGCTGGCATTTTCCCTTTTGGGGGGCCAGGGCAATTGGAGGTTTGGGGATGCTTCTCTGGACAATCAGTATCCCTGTTTGTTTGCCCACCTTGCCACTGCTGTCTTGTGAAAAGTCATTCACAGAATAGTGACTGGGTAGGGGATTTGTGACTTACTGCCTAGGTAAGTAAGTTAACTAACTACACTTAACACCGAGTTCTGATCAAGATTTGGAGAAGACAACCCCTGAGAACATCTCTGTCCACCCCAGGTGGCTCAGAAGGCAATGCCAAAGTCTCCTACACAGCATTTTCCTGTGGAGTCATGGTTTGCTGTCTGGCGGGGGATTGTTGGGACCAGAACCTATTGGGCCTCCACATGAAGTGGGCAGGACAGCTTAATTTTAGTGGGGGGAAAAACAGCAAATAGTCACCTCTGTAACAGACTACATCATGCACTGGAGATTGTCCTAGTAAGAACTGGTTTTTGCTGTGTACTGACATGCTCTAGAGAGAGAGAGAGAGAGAGGGAGGGAGGGAGGGAGGGAGGGTCCCTTCCTCCCACATAAGGTGTTCCACACAAATTCTTGTGACTTTAAGGACCAGGCAACTGAGAAAGTACAAGATCTTCTCAAGAAGGGAGGAGACCTCTGGGAAAGAGGAGAAAGACAGCAGACACTGTTCTGGGACCAGCTGAGCCCAAGGTGCTGCAGGAGGCTGATGGCACAAAGGTGCTGCGAGAAGGTGAAGGCACCCAGCAGGAGTGGGAAGAAGCCCCAGCCCCAGATTGAGGCTGTGTTCTGAACAATCAGAACTCATTCAGCGTTCACAAGAGAGGGTTGCAGTATCAGGCACTCCAGATTCAGGTTGAGCCCTTCTCTTCTGCATGCCCCTGCTCTGAGGAACTGTCCATTGAGAACCAAAGATTTCCCCCCCACAACATAGTGCAGAGCTGGGGGTAGGCATCTGCACCCCTAGTGGCATCTGCTGCATCTGGAGTGAAGAGTTTGTTTCCTTCCAGCCCTGGGCTGCATTGCTTGATGGGGCTGCCTTTCTGTAGATCAGTTTTTACAGTGCCAGGCAGGAGTGGAGAGCCGTGGGAAGAGGTCCTGCGGCGCTCAAGCCTGGGTTCAACCCAAGACTAAGTTCTTTCCCAAGTTAGAGTCGGAGCGAGAAAGAAAAATAAATAATTCTCCCCTCCTCTCCTCCCTGCCTGTCATGTCCTCTAAGCCAGAGCCAAAGGACATCCACCAGCCGAATGGTACTGGCCCTACTCCCTCACCCTGCTCTTCGGATGGCCCTGGGCGAGAGCCCTTGGCTGGGACCTCAGAGTTCCTGGGGCCTGATGGGGCTGGGGTGGAGGTGGTGGTGATTGAGTCTCGAGCTAACGCCAAGGGAGTTCGGGAGGAGGACGCGCTGCTGGAGAATGGGAGCCAGAGCAACGAAAGTGACGACGTCAGCACCGACCGGGGGCCTGCGCCACCCTCCCCGCTCAAGGAGACCTCCTTCTCCATTGGCCTGCAAGTGCTGTTCCCCTTCCTCCTGGCGGGGTTTGGGACTGTGGCAGCTGGCATGGTGCTGGACATTGTGCAGGTAAGACCCGAGGAGGGTAGATTCTGCTCGCAAGCCCTCGCTTCCTCGGCCTTCTGGGAAACTGACTTTTGGAACTTCCTCTTCATCTCTGTGTCAGAAGCAGTTGCTGCTTCCTAGAATACTATTTCCCTTTGGATCACATCCTTGGCTTCATCCTTGTCTGTTACTTTCTACAGAAGCCTCTGAGAAGCCAAGTAGCCCCAGGGAGGTGGTCAGGGCAGTATTGTCTAACAGTAACAGATGAAACTCCAGTTCTCAGGCGGAAAGGAGGAGAGAGGGGCAGGGCTGTTGCTTGCCATGATGCCACAGTGCTGTTGAGATGGCTCTCCCTTTATGTCTGCTTTCTCTTACTTTTCAAGTCTTCTCTTCCCTTCCCCTTATTGGCGGTTTCAAGGATACACATGATAGAAAGCGCCTTTTCAAGCCTTCTCTTCCCTTCCCCTACTGGGCAGGAATTTACTCGGCTGTCAGGAGAGTCTCTGATCCAGTCAGAAAGCTCTTACGGCATTTTGTATTGCTTATCTTCGTGCATCCTTGGCACGGTCTCCTTGGTGAGTGAGGATGGTTTGGGAATGTGGCGTAAGATCTGAAAAGATCTGTAAGTGCTGGGGATGGGAACAAAACGGAACCAGACCTGGGCAGAACCGTCTCGCTCCTTGTCTGTCACGAACCTGCTCTGGGCCAACAGGGCCCCGGCAACGGGATACCGGGTAGAGGGAACAGTAAGAGTTGGTAGGACCTGGGAGCTGAGAGCCAGGGCAGGGGCCTGCTGTATTGAGTGCGTTGTTAGTCAGGGCTTACCAAGAGCCTCCAGGTTGGAGAGAGAAAGTCTTGTTTCTAAGTAAAAGTTTTTGAAGCTCAGGGAGGCATACTGTGCTTTCTATAAGTGCTAAGTTCATCTGAGTTAATCAGGATATGGCTAGTGGCTGCTAGATACTGGCTCTATCCAAGTACAGAGGCCGGTGTTTTGGCCCGTGTCCATGGCAACCACTCCTCCCCCATCCAGGCTTCCCTCACTATGCCATACCCCAAAAGGGTATGAAGCTCAGTATCACCTCCCCGTGCGCCCAGCTCCTGCTACACACCATGCACACAGAGACTACTGTAGGAGTCCCCAGGCCCGTGTCGGGGCTGAAGGAAGTTGTTTGTGGGTGCTGTCTAAAATGTGCATGTAGACCCTGAGTCTTCGAGAAGAACCTTCCAGCTTTGGAAGCTAATGAGATGGATATTTGTAGCTGGCGAGAGTGCTGGTGCTGGCTGCCTCCCCTCAGACCTCTTATTGTGAGGACTATTCCTACATGGAGGTTAGGAGGCCAATCCAGAGCTTGGGACTCCTCCCCGGCTGGTCGCTTTTCTTCCTAGGGCCGGGAGCAGGAGGAAGGAGGAAAGATGGAGTCTGCCTCACCTCTCCTTTCTGAGGCCCTCATTCTCATTCTTACCACTCTGTGAATTCTAGATTAGTCCTATAAAGAGCTGCAGGGCTGACAATGTAGTTCAGTGGTCCATTGCTTACCCAGCGTGCACAAAGCCCCCGTTTCCATCCCCAGCACCGCAAGGCGAAAACCAGGGGTGCTACAGAACCAGCATCCTGGGGGGAACTAGGAGACACTTAGTTTCTGGATAATGATGATGATAATGAGATGGGGTATTGGGGGGGCTTTTCTGTAAGCCTAAAAAGTAGGCAAAAGGCATCGATCTCAATTCTGTAGATGGGAAACTGAGCCATAGATATGCTGCTTGCTCATCTCTCACAGAGCCTGTGTCAGTAACCTTTGTTATGGCTGGAATTTGCAACCTGGCTTAAGACTGTGAGGAGCCTGCTGTTTTTGTCTTGTCTTGAAGAACAGGGCAGACTGGGAACCAGGACAATTGTTATTGGCTTTTAAAGTGAACCAGAACCAAAGGGCCGGGAGGATCAGTCCCTGCCCTCTACATGTCAGGGTTCCAGAACGGGAACAGTCCTCTAATGTCTTACTTTATGCCCATGGACCTGAGACATTGAGAGACTTAGGTAATAGGGGACCTGGAACCCCCGCCCCCAGCATGCCCACAGAGGGCTGGCATCTCCCTCGGTGTGGCATCTTGGCTTATACCAGAGCTAGGGTTCAGTTCTTGTAGATGGCAATGACTGGCTTGTTCCTGTACCCCTCCCCCTCTAGTCCCACCACAGCTGGGCTAAAGCAGGGCCCACAGATGACCACAGCAAGATGACTGGAGCTAGTGAATAGGGAGGACAGGGCAGGGAGCCACAGGAAGATTTTCACTCTACATCCAGGGTAGTGATAGGGGTGACCGATGCTCTTGGATACAGGAGTAACATCTGTGTTCTCCCCTCACAGGATAAAATAACCTGCAGTGAGACAGTCTAGAAGGGCCCAAGATGGGGCCCTCTGGTGGTGGTTCAAGGTCCCTGTTGTTTGGAGCACCTCAGTACAGATACCTCCCTGGCCCAAGGTTCTCCGGCAACCAAGACTGGGCTTTTCCTTGAAGACCCGCTCCTGTCTCTTGTCTGACCTCTTGCTTCACTCCGTGTAGCCCCCACAGTGAAATAAGGAGCCTAGGTTTTTCTCCAGAGTATGAAAGGAGAAGGAGACTGTAGTCTGTTGTGACTTGCCCACTGCAGCCCGTATTTGCAAGGGAAGTAGGACCAAGTCCAGTGTTGGCTTCAGAAAAAGACTGCATGGAAGCTTCAAGCTGCCCATGCTTTATGACCCTCCCCCAGCTCTGTCCTGGGCTCCTGCAGTGCATCACATCCAGTGTCTTTCAGCCTTGAGGAATGGGTGGCAGGAGGCAGTGCGTGATCTCCATTAGATCTCACAACTAGATTAGAAGTGGGGGACTCCCTCTCATTTTCACGCACTCTTTACTTGCTTAGTACCTGCAGAAAGTAGGCCCCTTCTCTAGTATCTTCAGAGATGGAAGTGCATGGCATCTTGGCCCTGGGGAAGAGGTGTGGGAGGCAACTGGAGCCCCTGGGCAGGACGCTCAGATCCTGTTTCCCTTTATCACCTCTGCTCTGCCCATCTCTGCCTCCCATGTGCTATCAGGGCCGTTTCCTTTTGTCACGCTGTGTGCTGTGTACAGCTCTGTCCGTTCAGGCGGTGCCCTGAGGCCCTCTGCTTGAATACCTGCAGGATGCCCAGGGCAAGGCTCTAGCAAATGGAAGCGATGGTCCAGCCTGGTCCGAGATGGCCTGAAAAGCCCTTGGGCAGCTTGGTGCCTGGCCCTAGAATCAGAGTTTGGGCCCCTTGAATGCCTTCATTCCATCTCTTCCTGCCTTCGCTGCTTGCTGATGTGTTTCCGGAGCAGGAGGCTCTGCTGGATGAGGTTGCAGGTGGAAGAGCAGGTTGGATGGCCTAGGAAGGAACCACACGCAGCAAGGCCTCTGAGCTGTGAGGCTTGGCCACTGCCCTGGGTCAGGGTGAGCTTTGAGTGTGGAGGCTGCTGTCTCATCGCATATCAGGGGTTAAAGAGAAGAAGGGCTCGGATTCTGAGGAGCAATTAAGAATCCATAAGTGTTCCTCTCTAACCTTCAAGCCAAGCAGCTTGCTGGACCCTGTTCCATCCCCATTGATACAGGGAGGTGTGGGTGGTAGCTTGACTAACAGCTTAGCTGACTGGTTTGGCTTCAGGAGCAGGCGCTCCAAGTCAGGGTGAACAGGATGAGCCTGAATTAGTCCGAGCAAGTAAGAAAAGCCACCCTCATCCCTGACCTCAGGACCGCCGTGCTTTCTGGCTGGCTCTGCTTCCTATGCATCTGTACAGGCTATAGACTCCCAGCCTGACGTACATTTTTGAGAGGGTTTTGTGGGTAGGAAAAATAGATGTAGGGATTGCCTCTTCTGTCCCAAGTGCCATCTTAGGGCTTTGCTGGGTCAGGTCTTGCGAGTTCCAGGCTGTATTCTGTGAGTTGGGAAGACTTCTACTGGTCCTGGTCCTTTTCCTTGCCCGTCTGTCCCATCTCATCCCTTCAAAAACCCCACAACTTCTAGATCCCCCTGTAGTTAAAAGCAGAGAGCACATATGCATTGGAAGGAGAAGATTAGGGGTGATCATGGTGGCAACTGGGGGCGGGTTAACTGAACTTTATACATTCTTTTCTCCAGGATCGTGTTGCTGTGTAGCCCATGTTAGACTCAAACTCATAACCTTCCTTATCATCATGAATGGTAGACTTACAGGCATATGCCACCACCAGGTACAGCTGCACGCGCGCGCGCGCGCGCACACACACACACACACACACACACACACATAAAATAAAGACATACTATACTCCATACAGACAGTTCAGAAAATGCCCCTTGCATATACTCGAGTGTTCCTTTCTGGGACTTTTCTCTTTTACTGGCGTATGCCCATTGCCCTCGCTGTCTGGAGAGCTAGCAGCTTGGGCGCAGGTAGGCAAGCATTTGGGTGAGGATAAGGTGTGGGGCTGTGTTCTGAGAGCGCTCCAGAAGCCCACAGTCAGCACACTTGTCTTCCTTCCCTGAAGCTGCTTATCCAGTTTGAGAGGGACAAGGCTGTTTGGGCCTCAGCTAAAGGAAGCTGAATCCGTAGGGGTAGATGTTCCAGCCTTGTCCCAGAGTAACACTCCCAGAACTCATGAGACACCTCCCAGGGGCTGCCTGGGAGGGGAGAAGATACTCACCTTCTCTAGCATTTGAAAGGCAATAGCTGAAAAGTGGGAACTGCTGTGGAGGGGAGTGAGGAGAAGTGCTCTTCCCCCACAGGAGTCTTCAGAGAGTCTAGGTCCCTTAGGAGAAGCTAAAAAGGATCCTAGGCCCAGGAGCTCAGACAGGGGAATGCTCTAGCCCCGAAGAAATGAGCTGTTCTCTGGGTCCTACTCACAACACACACACCCCATGACACTAACAAAAAGTCAAGGTCTTTGCCTTATAGGGCCACCCAGTGCTTTAGCCTCTGCTCCCTGTCCCCAGTCCATTCTGATGGCCTCATGCATCTTGGGCTTTGGTTTTGGTTTGGTTTTTTTCAAGACAGGGTTTCTCTGTGTAACAGCCTGGGCTGTCCTGGAACTCACTTTGTAGACCAGGCTGGCCCTGAAGATATCCGCCTACCTCTGCGGTGCTGGGATCAAAGACTTGTGTCACAGTGCCTGGCTTTGTTTTTTGTTTTGGTTTGGTTTGGTTTTTTTTTTTTTTTGAGATAAACTCTGTCTTTGTACTTTCAGCTATCTTCAGACTCTCAATCCTCCTGCCTGAGCCTCTGAATGCTAGAATTACAGACATACCATCTAGATTATTTATTTGTTTTTAAGATTTTTATTTATTATGTGTATAATGCTCTATCTGTGTGTTTTGTCTGTGTGCCAGAAGAGGGCACCAGATCTCATTACAGATGGTTGTGAGCCACCATGTGGTTGCTGGGAACTGAGCTCAGGTCCTCTGGAAGAGCAATCAATGCTCTTAACCTCTGAGCCATCTCTCCAGCCCGTTTGTTTGTTTTTAATGTTGCAGGAAATCACACAACATGAAACTACACTCTGACCTTGAAGTGTGTAAAGTGTGCTCTCAGTTCCCTTTTCTCTCTAACTTACACTGGGCATCCACATAATGCTAATTCCCTTCTCCAGGCCCTCGGTCCTTAGCAACCACAATTCTCTTTTTATTTCTATGAATTTGATGATTACTCCAGCGTGGAATAAGTGGAATCCTACAATATTTGCCTTGTTGTGGCTGGTTCAGTTGATATGATGTCCTCAAGAGTCATCCATGCTGTAGCACAGGATAGGATTTCCTTTTCAAGGCTGAGTCATACTTCAGTATTGTTATGCCATAGTTTACTGGCCCACTCAGCTGCTGATGGACAGTTAGATTGCCTCCACCTCTAGACTGTCATGAACAGGAGTATATTCCTTCAAGATCCTGCTTTCAGTTACTCTGGATAAACACTTAGAACTTGGGGATAAGTAGTCAGGGGAAGTACTAGGATTGCTAGCTCATAATCACTCATTCGTTTACTGTGTGTGTATGTATTATATGAATTGGGTACATGTTATATGGGTATGTGCACATACGTGGAAGCCAGTGGTCAGCACGGGACATTTTCTCTGCTGCTCTTTACCCATTTGTTGTTTTATTTTTATTTTTGGTTTTGTTTTTTTTTTAGTTTGTGTGTGGGGGGGTATTTTACCTACATTATGTCTGTGCATCATGTGCATGCCTTGTGCCTGGAAAGGCCAGAAAAGGATCTCAAAT
Source organism: Bramus lutescens (assembly GCA_001685075.1). NCBI lineage: Eukaryota > Metazoa > Chordata > Mammalia > Rodentia > Cricetidae > Bramus > Bramus lutescens. Next base: position 398,304 of record LOEQ01000819.1, on the reverse strand, counting down.
TTTGGGGGTTATAGACGGTTGTGAGCTACCATGTGGGTATTGGGAATAGAACCTGAGGAACCTGAGTCTTCTGCAATTACAGTTAGTCCTCTTAGTCACATCTCTCCAGACTGCCTCCACTTTTTTTTTTTTAAAGATAGAGTTTCTCATTGAACCTGTAGTTCACTGGTTGGCTAAGCTGGCAGCTTAGTGATCCTCAAGGCCCCACAAGTCTTAGTACTGAGGTTACAGACATGCACGACACTGCCTGGCTTTTTATGTGAGTGCTAGGGATCCACACTCAGGTACTTGGGCTTGTGTGATAGGCACCTGACTGACAGAGCCGTCTCTCCCCAGCCTGTTTGGTTGGTTTGGTTTGGAGACAGCATTTCTCTCTGTATAGCCCTGGCTGTCCTAAAACTCACTCTATAGATCAGGCTGCCCTCAAACTTAGAGATCCACCTGCCTCTGCCTCCCAAGTGCTGGGGTTAAAGGTACACACATGCTTGTTTATTTTTTAAGACAGAGTCTTGCTATGTGGATAGCTGGCCTTGAGCTTTCAGCAAAGCCTTTACCTCCCCAGTCCTGGGGATACAAGCATATCCACCACATACAATTCGTTTCCCATGTGAGGAACTGCCATACTGTTTTCATAGAAGCTATATTTTATACTCCCACCAGTAATGCAGACGTATTCTGATCTCCATGTCCGTACAGTCTGTGGTGTTTTCCGTCTGTCCTCTTAGCCATCCTAACAGGTGTGCAGCGATGTCTCACTGTGGTTTTGATTTGCAGCCTTGCTCTAGAGCATTAGAGTAGAGGGACTGGAATTGCCTGGTGGGCTCTAGTCTGACCCCTGAACTGAACGCTTGAGCAGGAATTTGATGCCTTCAGAACCTGTCTGGGGGCCCAGCTGGCCATTGTGAGGAAGCATGCTGAGAAGACAATATGAGAACCCTCCCTGTATCTGTCTGTGTACCCATCACAGCACCTCGTCTCTAGACACCCAAACCAGCCTTCATATTCATCCGCCTGCTATTGGCCCTCCTCCCTTTACAAAACCTGCAGACTTTCCATTCTTAAAGCCCCATGGCCCTTTAGGGCCAGGAAGGGAGGCATAGCCTGGACTTCTTTAGGAAAGCCTTAGTTTTGGTTACAACTAAGGGGGCTTTCAGTCGCCAGCCTGGATTCCTACAGTAACTGGGGTAGAACTTTCTTTTCTTTTTTCTTTTGGTTTTTTTGTTTGGTTGGTTTGGTTTGGTTTTTGGTTTTTTTGAGACAGGGTTTCTCTGTGTAGCCCTGGCTGTCCTGGAACTTGCTCTGTAGACCAGGCTGGCCTCAAACTCTTTAGAGATCCACCTGCCTCTTAGTACTTTTCTGAACCTCCGGTTTTCTCATGTGCAAAATGGGAATAAAAATAGCTCTTCATTGGCTTGTTGAGGTGACTAGATAAGAAAATACATTAACCATATGTCAGCTGAAGAAGTCGGTGGGAGAGCCAGGAACAACTGACCTAGGACTAGAACCCACGTCTCCCGAGGCCCAGTCTCTCCCAACAGGGGTATATGTGCTTCTGTTAGCTAAGATGATGGGAGCATTGAGAGGAGTCGAAAATCTCTTGCCGACTAGCATAGGAGAAGCACCCTCTAAATGCAGAACTTGCTAAGGAAGGTAGTCAGTCACTGTGGCTGAGGCCCAAAGCCCTTGGAAACAGAAACCAAACAAACATTCTAATCACCCTAGCCCCAGTCCTGTGGAGCCCAGCTCTCCACAGCTGAGACAACACCTCCCAAGGCTGAGGCCACAGAGAAACTGGGTGAAGGCAAGGGGGCTGCAGAGTGCTGTTTGGAAGGACATTACCAAGGGGTTCGGAGGCAAAGCCAGCTCGGGGTGATTCCCGTGTGGTCCCCACAAAAGCATATAGAAGGTACAATCAGACTAGGAGTTTCTCCTGTTCTGGAATGGGATTGGGCTGTGCTTTCTGGAATTCTTGGGCTTATTGTACTCCCAGGCTTCTCGCAGGGAGGTCAGGTGCCTTATGTGCTCACCCCTGCTGGTCCTGTTTCTCCCTCCTGTCCCCTGACCCCACACTCTATTCAGCTTCAATGCCGCTCCTTTGAGGTACTGAGATTCTTGGACTCTGTGTTTATCTTATAGCACTGGGAGGTCTTCCAGAAGGTGACAGAGGTCTTCATCCTGGTGCCTGCACTGCTGGGGCTCAAAGGGAACTTGGAGATGACCCTGGCGTCGAGGCTGTCCACTGCAGTGAGTGTCCTAGCTGTGGGGAGCAGGGGAGAGGGGCGGGGAGAAGATAATGGGTAACACAGAGACTAGTAGGTGTCCACAAGATTGCCTGGGCCTGTGAAGGGAAGGGAAGCCGTGGAGGGAGATCCCAGACTGGGTGTCCTGTCCCCAGGCAGGGGCTNGCCTGGGCCTGTGAAGGGAAGGGAAGCTGTGGAGGGAGATCCCAGACTGGGTGTCCTGTCCCCAGGCAGGGGCTCCCTGCCCAGAATGGTTCCTAGGCTTGGACTCTGGATGTCCCAGCCATCCCTGGATGCCTGCCCCACCTCCTGCTTTGCAACCTGCCTCGTGACTGTTTGTGCAGCTTCGACAGGCAGGCATCACGCTGGTCCCTCTAGCCACACAGGTGGGGGCCTCCTCTGATCTCCAGCCCTACTCTGCAGCTGGGCAGGAGCAGAGCCAGGCCCTCCCCACAGCCCTCCAAACCAGCCCCCTTCCCCATCGCAGCTTGTTCTTCAAGGAAATAGGCATTTCCATCTCCCACAGTCCTTTCTATCTGCCACAGCCATTCGTGGACTAAGCCCAATAGATGGCCATGGCTGGGAGGCATGACATGTTAGAACTCAGGAGACCAGGCATGACCCTCTGTGACCAGCTCTGGAGAAGACAGTATAGAGGGCAGCCAGCCTAATGTACCCCTTGCTCTTCCTTTCTTCTGGCTGGTGCCACCCACTCCTTTCCAAATACTGGCAGCCTCAGGCCTGGACCAACAAATGACCTTGCCTTTCCTAAGAGAACAAGCTGCTTCAGCATCATGCAGATCCATGAAGGATCGTGCTGGCTGGATAAACAAGACAGGATGGAATCTGCCTCAGCTCCCCTCACATCCTGGGACTTATCTGCCTTGGGTGCTTTCATAGCTGAGTCTCAGAGTCTTAAGCTATATGCATTGCTTTTTGATGCAGTCTAACGGATAGAACCCCAGGCCCTATCCGTTACAGTAAGATCCAACCCTTCACCCTCCCTCTTCCAGGCCAATATTGGACAAATGGACACACCTAAGGAACTCTGGAGGATGATCACAGGGAATATGGCCCTCATCCAGGTAAGAAAACACGGACCAGAGACAATAGGCTAAGCAACCTCTTAGTCAGGAATCCCTGAAAGGCTTAGGTCAGCCCAGCAGGCTCCTAAGTGGCTCTCCAGCATCCTGTAAAGTAGGCTAGGAGGTGACTAGTTACTCAGGAAAATGGCCAAGATAGGGAGGACCTCAGCAGCTTCCATGTCACATGTCTAGGCTCTAGGTGGTTCTGGGGCTTTTGAGCCTGCACTAGTCTTTACAGTAGAATCAAACTCCTGAGTGTTGGAATGTCCTCTGCCAGTGTTGTCCCATCTCCTCAGAGGCCACACAGATCGATTGTCTTCCCCCTTAGGTTCAAGGTCTTGACTCTGACTGCTCTCTGGGCTGTTGGTTCTCACCCCATCTCCAATCAGCCAGTAGCATGCCCTGGGTTTTTGCACAGTGCACTGCCCTGTACTAGGATCAGGACTAAAACAAAATAAAGATTTCCTTCTAGCCTGCAGGGGCTGTAGAGTCCAGTCCTGCCTGCTTGCTAAGAGTTAGGAAGAGTCTACGGGTGTCCTCAACTAAGGAACTCTGCTCCAGGTTCTCCGCATGACCACGTCTCTCCCCAGGTGCAGGCCACGGTGGTGGGCTTTCTGGCATCCATCGCAGCTGTCGTCTTTGGCTGGATCCCTGATGGCCACTTTAGTATCCCACATGCCTTCCTGTTGTGTGCCAGCAGTGTGGCCACAGCCTTCATTGCCTCCTTGGTGCTGGGTAAGAGAGGGAAGAAGGCACAGGGGTGAGGATGCTGTTCTCAGGGTGTTGACTCTGCCAGGCATCTCGGTGCTGTCCTTTGACGATTGGTGCTCCTCTTTTCCTCCTCACCCCGTGTGGCCTGCCTCTCACTAGGTATGATCATGATTGGAGTTATCATTGGGTCTCGAAAAATTGGGATCAACCCAGACAACGTGGCCACGCCCATCGCCGCTAGCCTGGGTGACCTCATAACCTTGGCACTCCTCTCGGGCATCAGCTGGGGACTCTACCTGGAACTGAGTAAGGCTGAGGCCACTGAGAATGGCGTGGGTGGACTCCGAGGTGGCACTGGGAGAGATGGGGACCATTTGGCAAATGCGTGAAGATTTTTGCTGTATTGTTAATTGTATGAACAGTTTGCCACACCTCCCAGTCCTGGGGAGGCTGGACAGGCTCTCATTTCAGTTCACAGGCAGGCAGCAGAAGGGAGAGGTTCAGTATTCACCCCTGCTTCATCCTAGGGGTTTTGTTTCTCTTGGAGGGATGAGATGTGGAAAGGGGAAAGAAAAGAATGGAAGACCAGAATCTGCTTGTAAACTGAAGGAGGGAGAGGGGAGGGATTTCTGGGTTAAGACCAAGACACACACACAGTCTGGCGTCTGCCTCTGTTAACTTTACTCCCTGAGCTGGTCATGATGGTGCTCACCTATGATCCCAGCCACTAGGGAGGTGAAAACCGGAAGAGAATAAGACTAATGCCAACTTGGGCTACGTAACAAGGCCTTGTCTCAAATCAAAAATGAGAGCTCTCTGCCTTCGTTTCTTCCTCTGGCCTCGCTGCCTCCTGGGTGCACAGTGGTAATGAGGTGGGGTGGTACATTTCCAGGCATCTGGGGTAGAATTACGGTTGAAGGGCTGGTCTCAGGACATCTGTTGGGGGAGCTGGGGACTGGGGTCCTGGTGCTTATCTCCCTCTCTTCTCTGCCCTCTCAGAGCACTGGCGATACATCTACCCCCTGGTGTGTGCCTTCTTCGTGGCCCTGCTGCCTATCTGGGTCATGCTGGCCCGAAGGAGCCCAGCCACACGGGAGGTGTTGTATTCAGGCTGGGAGCCCGTCATCATTGCCATGGCCATCAGCAGGTAGGCTGGAGCCCCGAGTGTACACCCCTGTACCCCTCCCACCTCACCGTAGACCCCATCTGAAATCCCAGAGCAGGAAAAGTGGAGTACACACTGGAAATGCATCCATAGTGTCAGGCATGTGTCCTTCTATTGCAAGTGACAGGAACGTCTGTGTTAGGTTTCATTCCAAAGCAGAACGTATTGACCTTGGGAACTACAAAAAGCAGCTGTATCCAGGGACGCAGTGCTATCGAGACCCTGGGAGTCTACCACTCTGCCTTCCCTGTGGTGATCAGCAGTCCAGCTTTCCACCCTTCTGGCTCCTCCCAGCTCCAGCAAGAGGAGAGAGGCTTTCCCCCAACAGTTGCACAAAGACCCAGTAATAGAACGTCATTGCATCCCGTTCAATTGGTCACAGTTCTGTCCTTGAATCAGTCATTTGGTCTTGGGAATGCAGCTGTCCGGTCGGATGGGGAGATTGGCCACCATTGCAGCAGCGTTACCTGGACCACAATGACTGAGTTTGAAAGAGCTGGAGCCAGTGCCATTACCATAGAAGAAATCAGTGCTGAGCAGGCATGTGAGCATGGTCCTCACAGGAAGGTGGCTCCCTCACACATTGTAGCAGCATCACTCTGCCAAGTCAGGAGATTATGAGCAGCAACTGCTGCGTGCAAGAAAACCCGAGACTGAAAGGAGAGACTCCTGGAAACCACTTGACTACCCTTGTCCCCAATATCAGATAGGCCTATGGGAAGGGGAAAAAGACAAGGTCTCCTGAGTAAATTGGGAGCATGAGGGTCACGGGAGAGGGTAGAAGGGGAGGGGAGGAAAAGAGGGGAACGGAGAAAATGTATAGCTCAAAAAAAAATAGGCCTATGGCTCTCATCCTAGAGACTAGAGCAGGACCTTGCAATGGTCTGCATACCATTTGTCTTTGTGTCTCTTTAGTGTGGGTGGCCTCATCTTGGACAAGACTGTCTCGGACCCCAACTTTGCAGGAATGGCTGTCTTCACACCTGTGATTAATGGTGAGGCCTTAGCATCAGCTGCTGGTGGACAGCTGGACACAGCTTCTGTGTCAGTCAGGGTTCTAGCAGGCTAGAGAGGAAAAGACTTAAAGACAGGTGGGGTAAAATGACCAACAGGGGACCGTGAGGCCCCCAGAAATTATCAACATGAACGTTTCTAGCCCTGAAGGGCCAAAGGGACCCAGAAATCATCTTGTGGGAGTCCAGTTAGAATTCCAGGCTGCCCCTCGCAAGAGTAAGCTCTTACCAGAAAACAGAATAGGATCTAGAAAAGAAAAAAAAAACCACTAGACCCCTCTCGCTGCTCACCTGGTGCCTCCCGCTGCACAAGTGAAGTAAAGGCATCCAGCATGGGAGACTGGTGTGAGGCCTGCAGCTGTCCACCGCTCAGGGCAGAGGCTAGGGTGGGGTGTGACGTTAGAGGCAAACAGTAACTGGCAGTTTACTGGGACAGTACCAGATTAGAAGTCACACTTCCCACTGGAAACTGGTTATTGAGTCTGTGAGCTCTGGGTGCCTGGGTCAGCTCCAGAGCAAGCAGGTGTCTGTGCTACACAGTCAGGCTATATCCCTGCCAACACACTCAGAGCCACGTAAGGGAAATTGAGAGCCTAGAAGATTCCTAAGAAGATATGAAATATTTGTTTTCTTCCGTCACGTTTTGTTCTCCTGGCACATGGGGCAAGGGTGATGTCTTCATCAACTCTAATGAAAGCAGAAGGCAGGGCCTCTGCAGATAAAAGACAGAGAACAACATGGTTTCTTCCCAGTCCTTCCTACTCCAAGTCTGAGTCCTGTGTGTCTCTCTGCAGGTGTCGGGGGCAACCTGGTGGCTGTGCAGGCCAGCCGCATCTCCACTTTCCTCCACATGAACGGCATGCCCGGGGAGAACTCTGAGCCAACTCCTCGCCGCTGCCCCAGTCCATGCACCACTTTCTTCAGCCCTGGTAAGCACAGCATCTCAGCCTCCCAGGTCCATTACTGCCTTTGAGGAAGGGGGTCTACAAACAGGACCTTCGCTCCAGAGTCACCTGGGGCCCCGGGTTCAAGGTTCTCCTCTGCTGGGCCGTGCCTGCTATTCTGAGGAGTCGAGCCCGGAGGAGACATTGTCTTCTCCTGAAACGCTCCGGAGACACAACTGTGTGCTGACCTAGAACATGGCATTGACCATCCTGTGACCTTCCTGTCTTTCTCTTTCCTCTTCCAGACGTGAATTCACGCTCAGCCCGGGTCCTCTTCCTCCTCGTGGTCCCAGGGCACCTGGTGTTCCTCTACACCATCAGCTGTATGCAGGGTGGGCACACCACCCTCACACTCATCTTCATCATCTTCTACATGACAGCTGCACTGCTCCAGGTATGGCCTCATGGAAGTGGGAGATCCCAGGCGCCCACATGGAATCAGAACCCCAAGTCTGGGCCTGGTCTCTGTACCTGGACCACCACTAGCCAGGACTCAGGAGGCTAGGCGGTGACTCTAGAAGAGTTACTGCCATGCTGTGTGACTTTAGCCTAGTCGTGTCCTTTCTCAGCCTCGGTGATATATTTTCAAAGAGAGAGGAATGGACCAGCGGCAGGGTTACAGACAGGTGGTTACAGGGTGCCTGAGTCCCTCCGAACGTGGTGGCCTTGGGACGACCCAGAGCGGGGTTTCCTCCATAGCTACACAGCTAGAACAAGCATCAAACCGATTTTACAAGACAAATCCAGCTTCAAGACTCATCCAGCCTTGCTGTTCTGTACTGCTATGCTACCTTCTACCTGTGTTATTTCTAGATTTGATTAAGCCATTCTGTTGGTAAACAGTTATCCCGCCAAACCCCCAACTCAGTCCTTAGGAAAGCTGTGTGTTAGGAATCTCAGAACAGCCATACGCTGTTCCCCAGCAGTAGTTACACAAATCACCTTGCTCCTTACAAAAGTTATCAGGTGCAGCAGTGACGGGAAAGGAACGTAGATACGCCAAGGGGCTGCTGTGGCTGTCTCAGCTCATCCCTTCACCTAGGTTGCAAGGCCAGACCTTCATCCCATCACCTGTCTGGGAATACCATAAGGTCAATTTTAGCTGTGCCTCCTCCTCTAAATCTGTGGAGAAACAAAGTTCTGCCAGGTCGCTGTGCACCTGTCCTGGCATGTGTCCTTGTGCGACTCAGGAGGCCAGATGTGAAGACAGCTGCTGCCATTTCCATCCTAGTGCATCTGTCATGCTCTTAATGTGGGACTCCACTGCAGCTGACAAAAGGGCTGTGACATTCCAGGGAGGCTGGACTGCAAAGCCAGGGCCAGGGCCAGGGGAATCCAAGGTAGCTGTGCACAGAGCAGGGGCGGATGTGAAAGGCCCTAGAACAGTAATCTCTGGCTTCTCACCTGAATCCCTTAAGGCAGAACTTGCATACCATAGTATTTACAAAGTACAAGAATAAATGTTCCCAGTTGGCCATGGCAGAGCCTAACCATTAGAACGCATCTTGTTCTCTAGAGATTGTGATGGCTCAGCAGTTAAGAGCACTGAATGCTCTTCCAGAGGGCCTGGGTTCAGTTCCCAGCCACCACATGGCAGTTTACAGCTGTCTGTATTGTTTGGTTCTGGGGGACCTGGCACCCTCATACAGACATGTATACATGCAAACAAAACAGTAATGCATATAAAAATAAATAATTTAAAAGAAGGAAAGAAATAAAGAATCTCATTCTCATACAGACATGGTCATGTGGGGGCCCCTCAGCCAGGCACTAGCACTCTAGATGAGGTGGCGCTCCAGTGGCAGAGTGCATGTAAACCCAACTGAGATGCAAACTCCTGTTCAGAAGGCCCGGTGTTATGACACACTCCCCACTACAATTGATACTACTGGTTCTGGACCCAGTATTCTGGCCTTGGCTATTCCCAATCATCTGTAATTAGAGAAGGTACAAAAGGTACAAAAACCCCAAAGTAGTAGATAATCCAAAACGAGTTTTGAACTGCTAATGCATTATTACTGACTTTGTATTTAGCTGACTTGTTCATAAACCTTTTTAAAAGATGAACATTAGAATAAACTTAGATTGTTTGAGACCACAACAGGTTAGAAAGGGTGAAGAGAAAGCAGCTTGGATAGTCAGCTGTTACCCAGGTGACGAAGGAGGAAGATGCTTGTGTGAGAAACTGGCTCTAACTGCCAGCCCCTACCAGGCTCCTGGAGAGGCCAGCATGGCAGGAATTGTAGTAACTCAAGAATGGTCTGATTCAGAATTAGAGGCAAGGACAGAGTTTCCGTAAGGGCAAGATTTAGCTTAGAAAGCCCCTGGCTTAGTGTGAGCTGTCCTGGCAGAAAGGTGACTGGCCAAGCCTTGGGATACACCGAACAGGTCCAGTCATGTGGCCTCTGGCTCCCCCTGCAGATGGAGGGTGGTTACAGGCAGAACCCTTCTGTCTCTCCAGGTGCTGATTCTCCTGTACATCGCAGACTGGATGGTGCACTGGATGTGGGGTCGGGGCCTGGACCCGGACAACTTCTCCATCCCATACTTGACAGCTTTGGGGGACCTGCTTGGCACTGGGCTCCTAGCACTCAGCTTCCATGTCCTCTGGCTCATTGGGGACAGAGACACAGATGTTGGGGACTAGCTTAGCCGTTCAGCCCATTCCCCACCCCTCTGCACTTTCTATTTGGATTTTTTCCCTTTTGTCTCCGTACCCCACCCTACACTACACTCCCACATCTTTCTGGGATTTCACTTTGATACCAAATTCTCATTATTTTCAATGGGAATTTTTATACATTGAACCAAGTTTGGATATCAAGAATTCAGGAAGGACAGATGGACTGAAATAAGCAGGAAAAGTAGACTTTTGAGACAATCACCAAGTGCAATTCCATGGTGGGTGCCTCCTGGTGAGGTAGATTGGGACCTTGGCATTCTGTCTGGCATCTGGGGACCTTTGGGTTAGCTTTAGCAACCTCAGCCTTGGCCCTAGTGAGAAACTCTTTGTAAAGTGGGCTCTGGGTTGTTTTCTGTTTGGTTGAACAGAGGGATGAGGGATAATTAACACTCCCACACATATATGTACTTCTGTAGAAATGGACCAGCTTCAAAGCACTGGGCAGGAGAAAGCTGCTTCAGCTCCTAGTAATTACAGCCCTGTTGTTCTGGGCCAGCCTGCACACAGTCAGGTGAACCAACTGTTTCTTCTGTGTACATGTGCCTTGCCCAACTGCCTGATTGCTGTCCAGCTGAATGAGCTGTGGCCTGGGCTCTGCATGGATCAATGTCATCCACAGGTCTCCAAAGGCCCCCCTTAGTCTAGAGACCCTAGTGTCTGTTCAGGCCGCCTCTCTAATCGTCCCCAAGCACTCCCTTTCCCCACAGCTTGCCAGATGATGGGCTTCCAAGATTGGGGACAGGACAAGGAAATGTGGCAAATGAGACTGGTACAAGCTGGGGGTGTTTCACTGCTGTTTAACCACATGGTTTGTCTTGGCCTCTGTCACTTCCTGAACAGAGGTCAGTCAGCCTTTCTCTGGGCTCCTGTCCACTGACATTCATTACCCATTCACTCATTCAGCAAATCTCAGCCTCCCTCCAGGAGCCTGTCCACAGCATGGCCTGTGATAATTCTCCATCGAGTAACAGTCATGGGGTGCCTACTGTGAGGTACAGTGCCAGACATTGACTAGCCAGTGCTAAGGGGATCACAGCCCTAACCTCACCTCATTCCCTAGGTTACAGAGGCCATGTGCCCCTTTTGGTCTGGCAGTAAATGTTTCCTCGCTATAGGTATCTGCCTACTTTAAGGCAAAGTCTGCCTCATTCCCTCTTTAGACCCGGACTCTGCAGTGATTACCGGTCCCATTGCTCCAGCAGTTTTGTGTCCTAAAATAACCCTCTCCCCATACATCTCACCACACACTCAGAAGAGGGTTTGGAACGAGCAAGCTGGATATTAGTTGGCTGCTTCGGTATTTGCCTGTACATGGTTAAAAGGAAACTGGAGTCTCTTTCCCCACACACTGCCCCAAACAGCTGAGCAACTGGGCTGCTCCCTAGCCTGTTTGTCAGGAGCCCATAGACTTCCCCTGTGTAGCCTAAGGATCACCGTGCAAGAAAAGGGTTAAGCTGTGCCTGGACCTATGGAAACTTTGCACCCTCGTTCCTCCCACATTACCTGAAATCATAGAACCTTAGAACTGGAAGGAGTCATAGAGGTTCTTCTAGTTGGAAGTTCTGTCGAGCAGAATAATACCAATCTGGGCTTGTTTCTGCTTTTCCCTCTGGCCTAACTGCACCCCTAAACAGAGGCTTGTATAGGCATCAAACCCCGAGACTGTGATCCCAGGCTCCCCAGCCACTTACCCTATCCTGATTTCTGGTGTTGCGCCAGGTTGTTTAGAGACTGGATCATCCCTCTTTGCCCAGAAAACAGAAAGGTAGGCACACCCACTCAGCAGTTGTGAGCAGGGGAGGACTGGCGTGAGAGGGAAGTTGACTTCAGTCGAAGATTC
>LOEQ01000819.1:281221-297001 GCA_001685075.1 Bramus lutescens | reverse complement strand
CATACAAACAGAATATTGTATACATAATAAATAAATAAATGTTTAAAAAAAAGAAAGACTACTGGAGAGATGGTTTGGTGATTAAGATGATGACTGGTCTTCCAGAGAAGCCAAGTTCAGTTCTGCAGCAACATTGTGAGGCTAATAGCCACCTGTGACCCCAGCTGCCACTGCTGGCTACTTTAGGCACCCACACACGTGTGCATACCTACACACAGGCAAACACATACACAATTCAAAATAATATATCTTGAAAAAAATAAAGAATGGGCTGACAAAATGTTTGCTCAGTGATTAAGAGCACTGGCTGTTCTTCCAGAGAACTTGGGATCAATTCCCAGCACTCACATGGCAGTTCACAACTGTCTGTAACACCAGTTCTAGGGGCTCTGACACCCTCATATAGGCATGCTACAAAGTACCAGTGTGCATAAAAATGAATATTCAAAAGAAGAAAAAAGGAGCCTGTGAGCTCGGCCTGTCAGGCATAGTGTTCCTCACTGTGCTCATAGAGTGCTGACTGCTTTGAAGTTGGTCCCAGCAGTTAGGGAAGGCTCTCTGTTCTGGCAGGGTAAAACAAGGCTGACAGAAACAAAACCACCGTTGATAATAAGGATTTATCTTCTGAGTTTTCAAGGGTTCTGCCAGGTACTTTCCTAGTTGGAGCTAGTTTGTTAAATTAGAAGTCTAGATTTGCTTTATTCTGGCAGACATAATTTGTGAATTTCTTATTTTAAACTTTTCATACTGTAGAGGATGATGGAAGTCCAAAAACTATTTGGTTCCAGTTTTTGCTCAGAATGTTACATTATCCTCTTTAGGAGTAATATATTTTTCTCTATGGACTCTGTTTCTTAGTGAGGTGAGATTATTTTTTATACTTACAGACTTTTATTTTTGTAGCTGTTTTTAATACTTCTATTTTGTGTGCATTGGTGTGTTTACCTGCATGCATATGTGTGTGAAGGTGTTGTGTTGGAGTTAAAAGCAGTTGTAAGTCTTCATGAGGGTGCGAATTGAACTAACCGTTGAGCCATCTCTCTCTCTCTCTCTCTCCCTCCCCCCCCCTAGCTCCTGTAGCTGATTTTTTTCAAAGGCATTTTTTTGTCTGTCTCCAAATTGTTGCTTTCTGTATTTCAGTGACACCAAGTCCAGTGAAAGGCAAAGGAAAAGTGGGTCGCCCCACAGCTTCAAAGGCATCAAAGGATAAAACTCCTTCTCCCAAAGAAGAGGATGAGGAAGCAGAAAGCCCTCCAGAAAAGAAGACTTCTGCAAGCCCCCCACTTGAGAAGTCTGGAGATGAAGGGTCTGAAGATGAAGCCCCATCTGGGGAAGATTAAAAGTGATGTTTGGGGGGAGATTTTATTTGAAAAACAAAAAAGGAAACCTACATAGGACACGATTTGGGATGTGGCTTGACTCATGGGCTTTCAGTGCTATTTCATTTGTCTAAAATATTGTTTCTTTCTATATCTCTATATTTATCTCACTCTCAAAACCATTGTATGTTGAAATGTTTAAGTTGCCATTTTGTCTAATGGTCTTTTTTCTTTGCCAATCCCTTCCTCCCCTTCTCCCAATGAAAGCCATGTCAATTAATCACTGGGTTGACTGCTTCATCTTTGTATTTTTAATGAAGGTTAAGAATCCCACGGCTGTAAAGCAATAAGATTTGAGATGGACGCTATGGAAACTTTGCTTTTTGCTAAAGAATAGCAACTTGAACAGTAATCAAAAAAACTAGAAAGGTTTCAGTTGAAAATTATTGTTCTTTCTTTTCCTGTACTTTGACAGACCAGTTATCCTTTAACATGAGCTTATGTATCTATAAACTGTGCGTGTCAGAGAATCATGATTAAACTTACTGATGAGTCAGTTGGGAGGTGAAGATGGATTCTGGGCTGTTAACTCAGACTACTCACATTATCTTCTGGGTGTGGAGGGAATACGCTTCCTGGAGCTTTTCTGGAAATGTGGGCTTTCTTATTTTGTACAATGTTATTCTCAAAGAGACTCAAGAGCCAGTGGTTCTTTTGTCTCAATAACAGTCCTTTTTAAAAATGGGCCACCAGAAGCCAAAATCATTAATTTCATATTTCATTCATGTTTTCATTGATTTATTTTTTTAATATATATATCCATATCCTGTTTTTTGGATAGAGTTTTACCAATGATTAGAAAATTAAACAAAGATTCCCTAGAATTTGGATGACAAGATGAGTGTACACCTCATGGAGCATTTCTTCACAGGCTGATGATGTTAGAGTTTTAAGCAAATAAAGTTTTGAGTTAATATGAAGCTCAAATACAAAGGATTGAGATTCATCCTTTATAAATACAGGTAATTGAAGTTCTTTTATGTTATAAATGTGTTTTCAAGGGCCCATGAACCTTGTCATTTTTGTTTGGGGGTAGAATTGATTTCCTTTTGATATTTCAATCTTTTCTTCATAGTAGGATACTATGATACACATCTCACAACTTTGTTCTGCTACTTCAGAATCTCACAGTTCAACGGTGGAATACTGTTTTCATTACAGCATGGGAGTGTGTGTCAAATGCTGCTTCCATCCTGTGGAATTGTTTTAGTACTTCTTCTGACCCCTCCTTTCTGTTTGTGTTTCTCAAAGCAAGAGCCTGAGCCTCAACAGGATGAGTGAACTGTGTTTTAGGGTGCCTATGTGCCACTGATAACAGTCTAGACACTTTAACAGAGCGTCAGGACATAGATCTATCATCCCATGCACCAATAGAAACAAAACTTAGGGGTCCTATTATGCTACTAAATTAAAGATTTAGTGGAATTAATTTCTGTATATTTTTCTGGAATTAAGCTAGATTTGCTCCTTCAGTATTCTGCTTTTGTGTTTTTTAAGTGACATGTTTGTCTCAGACAATGTCATTTTCTTATAGGTGTTCTTAGGACAAAGGGTTATTTAAGAAATATTTTTACTCGGGTTTTTAAGACACTTTAAAGAACATTCTTAGATCTGCTTTAAAATAAATAAAATAAATAAATAAAAAACACCCAGTGCCACAGAGTCATTTCAACCCTGCACTGTTAATAAATGAGTATTAAATATGGCCAAAAATAGAGACTTGAACATAGGAAACAGTTGCATTATTGTATTGTGTAATGGAATAGTTGTGAGCTGTGTAGTGAGGTATTACAGATATCTGTTTGCTTTAGTGGGCTTACTCAGGTACCCATTCTTAAGCAAAGAGGAGACTCACCATCGGTTTCCACCCGGCATCTCTCCCTTTTAGGGGTTTACAACTCAGTCTTACATTCCTAGTGACATTTGGGCTTTTCTTAGGTTATGTTTCATGAAAATTTATGGATAGGGTCTCTTTCAACTTTAGTCTCGATTTTTTTTAAGGTCTCATTAGTATATTAATCTGAACTAACATCTTTGATTTTATCTACCTATAATTGAGAAACAATACTGTCTTGTAGATTACTTGTGTCTGTTTGGGCTTGTCTAGCTAATTAATTAGATTGAAAAGTATATTTTCTAATCACAGGCTGATTAGGTTAATGGTGTCTTAAGTGAGCACACAGGCGCTGAATGACCTTTGCTTTCACTTTTTTTTAGTTGTAACACTGGTCTTCCTTCAAATCATGCATGCAAATAGGAAGACATTTAATGTGACTCAACTGGAAACAGGTGTTTAGCAGTTAGGTCTAATAAAGACATCAGGATAGGTCACAGCTATAAGCCTTTAATGACTGGCCCTTTGCACCTCCGTGTCTGTCTTTTTTTTTTTTCTTTTCTTTTCTTTTTCCCTCTCCCCTGTGTGTCTATAGTAAGGTGGCAATGCATTCACTGTCTTGCTTTGCAGTGCTCAGGAAATGGGGATGTTCATTTGAAGGTGCTTGTCTGTTACCTAACCTCTTCTGGGTTTACCTCCAACAGATTACAGCAGCTCCGCTGACTAACACTACATTCTAGTTCTCTTGAGGCTCTTTTTAAAGCCTTTCTCTTTCGCAGCCAGAAATGGTAGCCTCTGTCTTACCCAGTGGTACTTAACTGCTGCTTTTAACCCTCCACCTCAAATAGATTTGGAGAGGGGACCCAAAGGATATATTTTTTAAATACCTCCCACTCATAATTAACCTTAAAAACTAATGGTAGGATATTTCTTCTAGAGTGGTAAGAGAATCCTCTACAAATGCCTTTTCTTTAGAAAACAAAACACAGCATTTTGTGTACCCCAGGCTTCCTCATTTAAACTATTTGGGGTTTTTTTGGTTTTTTTTTTTTTAGAACAAGTTTTATTTCAGTCTTTCTTCTGTTTGGTACTGTTTCAAATATTTTCTTCCAGATAAAAAATCAGTAATGGATTTTGAGGTTATACTCTAGTGAGATTTTTAATACATATAATCAGCTAAACTTGACTTTTTATTTTAAGCATGGTTTTACTATGTAGCCTGGCTGGGAGACCTCCTACTCCTTCCACTCTTAACACTGCTGGGAATAATGCCACCATGACAGGTGACACTTTTTTTTAAGATAGGTTTTTATTTTTATGAACATGCAGGTGACAAGTGGACTTTTGGCCTACAGGTTGAGAGAGGAGAATCGTGTAAACAAACTCAGGTTTAGGGCTGCTGCAAGAGCAGAATTTAGAAGCAACGGAAAGCCTTGTTGGTGTTGTGGAGTGAGTGCCTGTTAGAACAGTTCTCTTTACCTGTAGCATTGGAAGCTACACTAAAAAAGTTCCCGCCTGTGATTGGGTAGGAAAAAATCCAAGGTAGGCTCCTCATGGTATGTAGATAGAGGTCAAAACAAGCAGTGCAGGCTTCCTGCCAGGGGGTAGGGAAAGTTAAAGCCACTGGTTGCTCTTGAGGGTGGAGTATTGTCATTTTCTTCTCTGGAGGAAGCTGCTGAGTTACTTGAAAATGGGGAGTTTATTGTTTTTTGAGTATCAGGATGTCAAGCTGTCAGTAGCCATGTTCCTATTTCACTCTCATTTTCCTTTTGTCTTAGAGAACATAATACATTATTCTGAATATCAAATCCGTGCATTATACTTTTGTTTAAAGCCTAATCAGTGGTGCTGATTGTAATAACCACTATCGGGGAGGGGTCCCATATGCCTATCTGTTTCCATGCCAATGAGTAACTGAACCAGTGACATCTGTTTGAGCATGCTCTATATGGCTGTAGAGCACCACAGTTGTGCAGACACTTTGTATATCGGGTGAGGGAGGGTTTTCTAGATTTGGGAGGAGGGTAAATTGGAACTTTTTTCTTCCTTTTTTTGGTGGGGTGGGGAGTATAGTACGCAGTCATGCCCTAAAAATAACATGTATAAAATCCTGAAGTGTGGTGTGGGTATGTGTGAGTGTGTGTAAATAAATGTCTAGCAATTAAACCTTTATCTTCTGGAAGTTAGTTTTTTCCTTTTTTCTCTGGAAGTATTTGTTAAAAGATTTGTAAATAAGAGCTCTACATAGTCAGTTTACCATGAACATGTTGCAGCGTACATACTTCATTCCTGCAAGACATGACTTGCCAGGTTATGCAGCAGCTACAATCTCAGTAATTGTTTGCCTTGATTCATCTATTAGACTTCATTTGCCAGTTCTAAAAACTCCCAGTCTTCCTCGATATTAGTCCTTAATCTTTCATGTTCTGAGCAGGAAGGGTCAGAGAACTAGCCTATCTTAGGCTGTGGGCTGAGAGCCAGGCATCCTTTTTTTTCATGTTGCAGTGTGGCTAGACACATGATCAGACATCAGAGGGTTGGGCGTTCTTGCAATACCTTAGCAGTGCTGAAATGGGCAGCATGGTACTAAGGAAGTTAACGTTTGAATGTAACCACTTTATTTAAAGTTTTTAATTTAAAGTTGAAGTGAACATGTTTTTGTTGACCATGTTTGTGAATTACAGATGCAACATGCATTGGTAGAATTGTGTGATGGTCTAATGTGATTCTTCATTTTCACATCTCTCAGTCTGTATGTATCTACATAAACAAAAAGAAACTCTTGCTTTGCTCTGATTGGAGGATTTCCAGGACTGCTGTCTTCTCCTGAACTTCGTTTTAAGTGCGTGTATCCTTTGCTTGTATTTTGTATTAAAAAAAAAAAGGAAAAAAAGGAAAAGAATCCTTATTGTTGAGCATGTTGGCATTGTCCCCTTTATTTTTTTCTCTTTTGGGGGACATATGAAGCAAGTTACTTTCTGTATCTTTTTCTTTAATAAACCTTTTGGTTTGGTTTGTTTTAAAATGGCTTTATAAAAGGGCTTTTGTAACCCAGATGTGTGCTCTGTGTGCTTCTTGAGATATTCAAAGCAAATGAACTGCCTCTTGTGCAGCAGTTACCTTGGCCCATAACTACTCATCTGACTTGAAGAGTGTACGGCAGTTTCCCAAATTGTTTAGTGACCACCTGTGTTGAAAAAGGAACACTCATCTTGCCTCAGAAGTCAATAGTTTGAAACATTGAACTAAAAGACAAAGTTTTGCTTGATTGGGAGGGGTTAGGTATGTGGGAATCCCTAGTTTTTTGTCTCCAGAGTGAGAAGGGCAATTAAAGTTCAACAGATGTATAATGAAAGTTAGTGGTTTTTTATGCTCACAGAACACATTTCTGTACAGTACCAAACACCCCCCAGAGCTACATGTCGTCTTGTAATAGTACCAGACAGGCTATTGACAGAATCACATTCTCAAGAAAAACTACCCTTTCCAAAGGTAAAGAACGATAGACCTGTCAGCGGTGTGCTGGGATGGGGAACATGGTGCATGATCTCTCTTTAGAATTGGTCTGAGACCAGCTATTTGGGCATTCCCCTCCCCCCTCCCAACCTTTTCTCTCACTTGCGAGTTGAAATAACCAAATGTTTGCTGTAACTATTATGTGTATGTTTAGGTAGGGTCTCTCTACGGAGCTCTGGCTGTCTTAGAAGTCACTGTATAGGCCACGCTAGCCTTGAACTCACCTGCCTCTTTGCTGAGTGCTCAAATTAAAGGTTTGCTTTTTGTTTGACTGGTTGGTTTTGGTTTTACTGGAGTTGTATATACCAGATTAAATCTGGTTTCTGTAGAATTTTTAAGGATTTATGTGTATGAGTGTTCTGCCTGCATGTATATCACATTTATGTGTGTGCCTGCTGAGGTCAGAAAAAGACAAGTTCTTGGATATCCAGAGCTGTGTCAAAGTTGACTTTTGAAAACAATCAGCTTGACTACACAGTTGTCCTCTGCCAATAGAGGGCAGTGTTTGTCAACACAGCCTGTGGCATGCCTGCTCTCCCTGGCTCATTTTCAAATGCTGTGTCCGTCAATCAGCACAGCCTGCCACCTCTGTTACAGTCTGTGATCGGTGTGTCCATTGGCACATGCAGCAGTAATCTTCAGGGGTTTTAAACAGGAAGTAGGGTCTCTTGATTTATACGTACTTGTGCTGTTCCCCACGTAGAATTCCAACGCTTAGCAGACAGTATCCTGAAATGAAGGTGTGCACTGAGGTTTCAAAACTCAGTTGTGAGCTCTTGGCCCAGTTTTGAAACAAGTGTTGACTTTTGCAGCTGTCCTCCATTCTGAAGGTGTCAGCGCTGACTAGTATTCATACAACAAACACAGAACCCTGTTCTTGAGAAAATGTGGTAGCTGGCCACTCCTTGATCTTGATGGCATGTCTCTCTTTTCCTCTGTTCTCTCAGCCCAAGGGACAGCTACCCATTCTGACATGCTTTGGCTAGGCCACTGCCAGGAAAAATGTGTGCTCCCTGTTTCAGTAGTGAAGTTCTGGACAAACATTGTGGAATACAAGCTGTACTAATTTGTGGACAGGGATCTAGGGAGTATAGCCAGGGTTTCCAGCCTAGTAAAGCAAATAGTTACTTTAAGTGTGATAACGAAATGTTGGAAATGATTGTTTGCCTTGACTTAGTGCTCTGCACAGGCACCGGAATGACGATTTATAAGATATCCAAGGAACAGCAAGAAAGTGTGTGTGTGTGTGTATACGTGTGTAATTAATCGGTAATGTTTTAAAGTATGACAGGGAGTGTGTGTACACCCATATATGCCCTTTCTGTTAAAGCATATAAGAAAGACACCTCTAGTGGTTAAGAACATACGTTGTTTTTCTAGAGAACCCAAGTTCAGTTCCCAGCACCCCTGTCAGTTGGCGCAAAACTGCCTGTAACTTGCTCCAAGCGTCTGTACTCACGTGCTCCTCACATGTTCTCTCTCTCTCACATGTAAAAACAAAAAAAAATTTTCTTAAAGACACCAGTGGAGTTGTTGATGGTGCATGTCTTTAATCCATATTTAACTCAGGAGGCGGAAGCAAGCAGATCTCTGACTTCGAGACCAGCCTGGTCTACAGAGCTAGTTCCAGGATAGGGCTACACAGAGAAACCCTGTCTCAAAAAAAAAAAAAAGACACCAGGCGCTGGTAGTGCATGCCTTTAATCCCAGCACTCGGAGGCAGAGGCAGGCGGATCTTTGTGAGTTCAAGACCAGCCTGGTCTACAAAAGCTAGTTCCAGGACAGGCTCCAANAAAAAAAATTTTCTTAAAGACACCAGTGGAGTTGTTGATGGTGCATGTCTTTAATCCATATTTAACTCAGGAGGCGGAAGCAAGCAGATCTCTGACTTCGAGACCAGCCTGGTCTACAGAGCTAGTTCCAGGATAGGGCTACACAGAGAAACCCTGTCTCAAAAAAAAAAAAAAGACACCAGGCGCTGGTAGTGCATGCCTTTAATCCCAGCACTCGGAGGCAGAGGCAGGCGGATCTTTGTGAGTTCAAGACCAGCCTGGTCTACAAAAGCTAGTTCCAGGACAGGCTCCAAAGCTACAGAGAAACCCAGTCTCGAAAAAGAAAAATAGAATGAGAGCAAAAGAAAAAGACCCTTCTTTGGCTGAGGTGGAGTGTTGTGTCTAATTATATTTTCCCCATCTTGGGCAGCAACAGGAATAGGTAGTCTGTATGTGTTCATGACTATAAGAGACCAGGGCAGGTGAATGAAGTTATTAATCCAAGAAAAATGATGGCTTAATTTTAGGGGAGCCAGGCAGTGGTAGCTCACGCCTTTAATCCCTGCATTCTGTAGGCAGAGGCAGGCAGGCAGGCAGGCGAATCTCTTGAGTTCAAGGCCAGCCTGGTCGACAAGAACTAGTTCTAGGACAGGCTTCAAACTACAGAGAAACCCTGTCCTGAGAAACCAAAACAGAAATTTTAGGGGAAAATGACTACCAGTTTGTAATCGTAGCTGACGAGATACATAGTGAGAGGTGATCTTTACCTACATGTATCTGAATATTTGGTGAAATACTTAACCAAAAGTAAGTTTTGAAACACTGGTCTTTAACAAAGAGCATGCGGACAGTGCACTTAGCAGATCCTTGTTCTGTGGCTCTGCAGTTTACTCGTTTCTTTTTTTGTTTTTGAAGATTTACTCATTTATGTATATGAGTGCTCTATTTACATGAACGACTTTATACTGGTAGAGGACATCAGATCCCATTCTATATGGTTGTGAGCCAATATGTGATTGCTGGGAACTGAAGTCAGCTCCTCTGGAAGTGCTCTGAGCCATCTCTCCAACCCAGCAGTTCACTGATTTAACCTAACTGAGTAAAAATACTGAGCACAGAAAAAATAAATACATGATTTTACTGCCAAAGTAATTAAAAATAGTGAAGTAACAAAACTCTTATGTAAGACTCAGTTGACATTCTGTTTATTTTGTTGTATTTGTTTTGTTTGCCTTTTGAGACAAGGTCTTACTATGTAGCCTTGGTTGGCCTGAAATTCTTTTTGTAGACTGGGCTGGCCTTGAACTCAGTAATCCATCTATTTCTGCCTCTTGAGTGCTGGGATTAAAGGCATGTGCCACTACCACACCTAGCCCTGACATTGTTTTGATCTTGTATCTTCACCTGGGAATTAGTGCCCTAACTTTGTATCTACTGTGTGTCCCATCCCTAATGAGTGTTTTATGTTTTCCTCCTGCTTCTGGCCTTATTTGCTACTATTTCTTGTTTCCTTCTCTTGTTTTTGTGAATGACCATTTGTTTTCCATAGGTTTAGATTTTTCTGAGACAACTAACATTGTTTAGCAATGAACCAGTCCCCTGGAGGTGGATGGGGAGCCAGCTGTCCTGTAGAAAGCCACACAATTGGCCTGAGTACTAGATAAACAGCATTTCCTTGTAAACTGGGAACAATGTAGAGCTTAGATTCCAAAGCTCTATTGTGAATGCTGGTCCAGCTTCAGGTATGCAGGATAAAGCCGGTATCTAGTTCAAGAGCGTGGGTAGTGTCTTCGACCTTGCACAATGGGTCAGTGTTGGGCCATCAGCAAAGCCGGTCACCTCTCACACCCAGTATTCCTTGATTCTTTCCCCACCCACGCCCTTGGAGCAATAAAGCCTACTTACCCTTTAGAAGTCAACACTGTTGAGCAGTCTGAGAGGTAGGCGCTTGCTCTGGGAAACTTAAGAGTGGGGACACACCTGCAATGCCAGGCAGTGGGAACAGCCGTTCCTAGAATGCCCATTCCTCAGAATTGGCAGGCAGTTTTTATTGACTGTGGAAATTATGGCAACTATATTCTACCACACCAGCTGCGTGCAGGCGCACATGCGTACACACACACACACAAAACAACTAAATCGTATTTCTTGACAGAAACCAGCTTAAGAGCAGTTTTGGTCTCCAAATATTGACATGTCCATGACTTTTAAGGAACTAAAGCTCAAGATAGACAACTATATTATCCCAGGGAACTGACCCAAAGCGGCACAGAAAACAAGCAAGTATTGGGGCAGTGGAGCCTCGCAGGGTGCTCATGACTTCACACTCCCCAACATATACTCACCTGTCACTCTGCGAAGTTTTGTGGCTGGGTTTGTTGTTGTGGTTTTCTGTTTTGTGGCTGATCTTTTTTTCTTCTCAACTTTGTAGCTGTTTTGGGGTTTGTTTTTTTTCTCAGTTTTGTGACTGATTTTGGTAAAGTCAGAAGTTTACAGGAAGATCTTGGGCAAGTCACCGGCCTCTCCACCCTTCCACTCCCCTGCCCTCTCCTACAATAATGGTAATAAGGGACTGTTTCTCTACTTCAAAGGGACATTGTAGCACAAGGGAGGCTGGAGCACAGGCTCTGTCTACACGCCATTGCTGGCGGCATTGTAGATCCTCCTGCTTCACACAACGGCAGCAATGCTAGTTATCTCTGGGCAAAGCAGCCTGGAGTCTAAAACCCCACTCCTGCGACACAAAGCCTTGAGCGCTGTCTCAGGGATAAATGAGTTATTTATTAGTATGAGCACACTTGCACAAAAGTAATCTTTAACAGGCCCACAGTAGGGTGATTCTAAGGGAAAGAGTGACAGAGGTACCAAGTCACCTGCACTAACTACTGAGGTGGAGTTTGGGGTTTTTCCTTAGTGTGAATACAAGAACTATTGGTGTTCATCTTTTCAGATTCTTATAAGAAAAAGGAATTTTACCCAGTGATCCCAAACTGTAATCCTAGTTATTAAGTACATTCAAATGGGAGAATGTTGGTCTGAGTCTGCAAAACAGATTAGGAATACTTCCCAAGGGATGGGTAGAATTCGCTTGCTGATCATTGTGTCATGTGGGGTCCTGGGTTCAATCCCCAGCAATGGGGGAAAGAATGGCATATTTTTGGTATGTGTGATGACCATGTTTTGGTGTCTTTGCCTCAAATTTAAAGGAAGATACAAAAGTGGGTCCGCAGTCAGCTGCAGAACCATTTAACTGATGAAGTGTCATGCCCGTGTTCTCAAATACTAAAACCTCGTGAAAAATGCTTGTTCTGGAGCACAGTCATGAGTCCCTTTATGACTAATAGTGTTTTGGCAGCAGAACCCAGAAGCAAACTACAAGATGGATGCCTTCCTCCCCACAAGTTCTTAACTCTGCAGGGAACA
Source organism: Bramus lutescens (assembly GCA_001685075.1). NCBI lineage: Eukaryota > Metazoa > Chordata > Mammalia > Rodentia > Cricetidae > Bramus > Bramus lutescens. The sequence continues at coordinate 285,077 of LOEQ01000819.1, read as the reverse complement.
AAGACCCAGTTTCAACAGATAGGAAGGCATTTGGTCTATGTTGGGCAATGCTCAGCCTATATACATACTCGGTTAGTCAGGAACCTGTTATCATCTAATCAGCGCTTCCATCAGATCAATGTAAGCATCATCTGTGCTTTTTAGACAGATAACTCCCAGAAGTTCTAAGTTCCTCTTGCGTTATCTGGTTGTTCGTTTTGGCTTTAGTCAAATTTTCAGTTTTCTCTGCTCAGTTGCTATCACTGAGTTCCGTTAATGTGCATGACACACGCTTCCCCTCACTAGACATTTGGACAAGTGTCAGCATTTAAGGTCGTGAGAACTGTATTTTTGTTCCCACTAAGAGTGTGGTACAAAAAAAAAAAGCTGAAAACTAGAATAGTATTCTTCTCCCAGGCTTAGCTCTCTCCGTTCTTTTAGAACTGATTCTCAGTTTTTAGTGTTTCCTTTTCTTTTTGAGGCATATCTTGCCTCAGACAGTAGCCCAAGCTGCCTTGGCCTCCATAGGGCTAGAACTTGGGGTGCATGCTACCACACCCAATTCAGGATAAAGTTTGGAACGTAAGCGTATTCATCTCTTCTAATCCACGAGACCGAGCAGAGCAGTTGGGGAGCGAAGTATTAAGGAAGGATGCTGCAAATTGACACTCTGGCTGCCCATAGAAGTACTTTATATCAGGGCTCTCCAAGCATGGCCCTGGCCAGTGGCCTCAACCTTAGCTGGAAACTGGTCTGAAAAGTAAAATCCTGGGTGCTGCCTTGACCTACTAAATCCTAAACTAGGCATAGGACCTAGCAGTTCGGGTTTAACAAGTCATCCAGGGGATTCTGACAGCCACTTCCAATATAAAGTACACCCAAGGATTAACTGAACTAAATTTTCACCATTTCTTTCTCTATCCTCCCCCTGCTCCTCTTCACCATCCCCACCGCCTTTGCCCGAGTGAGGTTACTGACACAGACAGTTCATGGTATCATGAGCCGATGGCTTTTTAGCAGCACCAGTGAAATCTTACCACTGCATCTTCATTTACCATTCCTGGCAAAATTTTTATTTATTTTTTATTGTGTGCACATATACCACCCATGCATATGGAAGTCAGAGGACAACTTTGTGGGGTTATCTCTCTCCACCTTTATATGGGTTCTGAGGCTTGAACTCGGGTCTTCAGGCCTGCACGTCAAGTCCCTTTACCCACTGAGACATCTCTGATCTGGAAGTAATTAATTTTTTCTTGGATATTTCATCTGTTGGAATCACCAAGGATAGAAGTGACCTGTTTCTCCTCTGTGGCTCCGTCACAAACCTTCTAACTCCTCTGCTTTTTATCCTGTGACTCAAGAATCCTGTCTGCTAAGAGGGCACTGTCGCTGGCTCATAATTGTCACCCCACCACTCCAGAGCTGAGGCAGAAGCTACAAGTTTGGGGGCAATGTTTGTTCCATCGTGATTTCTAGGGTAACCTGGGCTACAGAATGAGACCCTGTCTTGCTTGTTTCTTTGTGTTTGGTTTTGGTTTTTGAGATAGGGTTTCTCTGTGTGGCCCTGACTGTCCTGGAATGCACTCTGTAGACCAGGCTGGCCTCAAACTCAGAGATCCACCTTCTTCTGCTCCTAAATGCTGGGATTAATGGCATGTGCCACCAATGCCTGGCTGAGACCCTGCCTTAAAAAATAAATAAATAAACCTCGATGCTGGAGAGATGTTTCAGTGACTAAAGGTGCTTGCTGTCAAGCCTGACCACCTACGTCCATTCCCTCATGAATTCATGTGGTAGAACAGACTCCAAAAAGTTGTACCCTCCATGAGTACCCATATGAGTACCTACACACACACACAAGTCTTAAGAGAGGGAGCTGAGAAGATGGCACCATAGGTAAGAGCATTTGCTTTGTAAGCACAAGGACCTAAATTTGAACTCCCCACATAAAAATCTGAACATGCCTGCAACCCCAGCATTGGGTCTCAGAGCCACGTTGACACGTAGGACCAGCCTAACTAAAAGAATGAACATCTGGTTCAGGGCAACCCTAAAGCAGAAAGTGACAGAAGACACCTGATGTCCTACACTGGGTGACATGTGTGTGCACAAGGACACTCACCTGTACATGTATGTGCATACACCATGCATGTATAACAAGCACATGCCCATACCCACCAAGAATCCCACTTGCTATTAGACTTCCTACAGATTCAGGCCTTGTTTAGATTCCTTCTCCAACTCTCGAAGACAACTGAACAAATGCCTTTGAAAACCACAGGTAGCAGAAACCATAGGTAGTGGTGGTGCATGCCTTTAATTCCAGCACTTGGGAGGCAGAGGTAGGTGGATCTCTGTGAATTCGAGGCCAGCCTGGTCTACAGAGCGAGTTCCAGGAAAAGCTCCAAAACTACTCAGAGAAACCCTGTCTCCAAAAACTAAAAAAGACAAAATCCACAGATGGTCATGTTCGAGAGTGGTGCACAGAGCACACAGTTTCATCTGAATAGTGTAAACCCTCATTGGGGCTGTCACCTTGTTCTCCTAACACACCGAGCCTTAGTGATGAAGTTACCACTTCATGAATCCTTAGCACAGATGTCCTTGACTTAAAGAGGATGAAACTGGGATCTAGAGATGGTTAAACAATGTGCCCCCTGACACATATAGCCTGATACCCCAACACTGGGCAAATATTTATTGACTAAAGTCAAAAGGGATTGATTGCAAATTGGTTCCCTTTGTGTACCAAAATAGCTTCTGGCAGAAGCACCAGGTCACCAGAGGCTACATGAAAGGAGCATTACTCCAGTAAAAACTTAGGGAAAATCAGGGACCTGGATTTGAGCTCAGGTTCTCCACTAACCAGCCTCGGTAAGACACTTCGCCTCCCTGAGTTCCAGGTTCTGCAGCTGTGAGCTGTCTGCAGGATCTTCTTCTCAACATGGCTGGCAGGAACACACACAAAACACCTTGCAAAGGTTCACAGGAGGCCTTCTTCTGGGGCATGAGAGGTTAATGGCCCACCCGGAGCAGAAGCAAGGAACAGCCGCTGAGCCACCATGCCGTTCATTCTTGCTGCACAGGAAGATATCTTGCGGAGTGTTTTCTCTCAGGGTGGAATGATGGCATAATCTAGGTAAATCAGTGAGAGGGAGTGCCAGCTCAGACTCACACAGCTGCCCACTCGGTGCTCCTCAGGCCTCCTGCATGCCTTGCCTTAGGCACTGTCTATCTGTAATCATCCTGAGAACCACCAGGTAAACAAGATCCTTTAATACATCTTTATACATGTGAGTGATCCAGAGAAAGGGCTTTGAATGTCCTAGAATCTAGGAATGGCACAAGCCAGGCCTGCCTCCCCAGATTCTCTTGGCTTTTCAGATCTTCCCTGTTAGAGGCCACGGGTGATAAACAGGTGGGTCTGGCAGATAACTAGCAACCCCCAAGTTACTCTGGTAAGGAACACATCGTCATGAGTTCCCACCTGGGGCCCCCTCCCCACTTTCTCTGATGCTGGAGTGCAGGGTTAAGGGTGGGCAGGTGGCTCATGGGAGAATCCTACAAGCTCTTACTTCTCTTTTGCTGGACACTAGCTGAGCCTGAGTCTTGTGGAACAGGCTACACTTGGGATAGCCCATTAATATAATTTCAGGTACCTCTGGCTCCTATAGAGATTACAGAGTACCAAACTCTCAATCCCCCTGCCTCAGCCTCCTAAATGCTGGGAATCTAACTTGGTTCATTCCTCATTTTGGAATGGGGGAGCAAGGAGAAATTCAGAACTGAAATCTCAGAACGATTCGTTTCTCTAGATCAGTGTCTCCTGACCTTGGCTATCTCCTGCGGGGCCTGTGCCGGGTGCTGGGGGCCT
>LOEQ01000819.1:225441-238141 GCA_001685075.1 Bramus lutescens | reverse complement strand
ACCTTTAATCCCAGTACTCTGGAGGCAGAGGCAGGAGGATCTCTGAGTTTGAGGTCAGCCTGGTCTGCTGAGTGAATTCCAAGACAGTCAGAGCTACACATAAATAAACCTTGTTGCAAAACAAAGAAACAAAGGCTTAGGTGTTTTACCTGTATGTTTCTGTCCACTATGTGCCTGCTGTACCAGCAGAGGCCAGAAGATGGCGTCAGATCTTTTGAAACTGAAGTTACAGTTACTTGTGAACCATTATATTCTGTATATTCTGGGAATCAAACCTGGCTCCTCTGGAAGAGCAGCCAGCACTCTTAAGTGTTGAGCTCTCTCTTCAATCCCGTATATTAAATGTTTTTGTTAGCATTGGGGATTGAACTCATTGTCTTTCACGTGGTAGGTAAGCACACTATCCCTGAAGATATGTCCTGACCCCTTGGGAACATTTTATTAAACAGATACATCAGGACTCCTGACTCAAACTCAAGATGACAGCTTTTATTTGCACATGTATCTTATCTATCTCATTTTCCCCACACTAATAAAGAACTGAAGGCCTGGTCCAGAGTGTGCGTGTGTATATGTGTGTGTGTGTGAAAAGCCCACTGTCAGGTTATCATTGTGACTGGCCATCAGCTCAGAACCTGACCCCTTGAGCCAACGGTTGTTTTCTCTCTGGGGTCCCCCACTTCTCCACAGGGTTTACAAAGGATGGATCCTTAGGAATCAGGAAGCTTAGGCACAGAGTAACATTTCTGCATAAATTCTGAGTAATGGGGACGTGTTACCATCCCCACAGGTGACTGGTGTTCATAGGTTTGAACCACATTCCTCAGACTAACTCCCGACTTACTGAGAAATCAGAAGGGCTGAAGAAATCAGAAGCAGGAAAAAGGGGGGCTATGGAAAGCGGGTAGGAAGTGGTCTCATGCATGAGCTAACTGACCCTCTCACCGTGGCTGGCAGACTAGTACAGCCTGGGCCCTGAGGGTACATTTCATGGGGGTGGAGAGGAAAAAGCTGGGCTAACTCTAATGTAGAGATGTGTCAGACAGCTGATAAGTAGCAAATACAGACTGAGTTTAGAGGAGGGGAGAATGTGGTTTCTTGTGGATGGAGGAGGAAAGTCCAGACTGATATAGCTTCCCGTGGTAGTCTGAATGTAATTGGCCCCCATAAGCTCTTAGGGAGTGGTACTATTAGGGGGTTAGAGTGGGTGTGGCCTTGTTGGAGGAAGTGTGTTCCTGTGGAGGCAGGCTTTGAGATGTCATATATGTTCAGGCCTTGCCCAGTGTCTCAGTTCATTTCCTGTTGCCTGTGGATGAAAGATGTAGAGAGAACTCTCAGCTCCTTCTCTAGCACCTTGTCTGCCGCCTGCCACTTGTCCCACTGTGATGATAATGGACTGAATCTCTGAACTGTAAGCCACTCAATCAAATGTTTTCCTTCAGAAGAAGGAATGTCATGGTGTCTCTTCACAGCGATAGAAACCCTAAGACACTTCTGCCTGCTGCTACTGGGCCCAGCTGTTTCAGATAAGGTACAGTGACTTGGGGATGTGAAGAAGGGGCTTGGGTAGGGCTGGGTGTGTGATGTCTTGTCTTCCATATTCTCTAGACCTTTTTCGGCCCTCTGGCCCCCTCTGCAGAGCCTCAGGTTACCCCTGCACCACTGTGTGTGTGTGTAGGGGGAGGGACCTTGGTTTCCAGAGTAAGGGTTGATTACAGTAGCCTGGCAATCCTGTCACTGTTGGCTGAAGACTGTTGGGAGCTGCAACGTTCAGACACACAATACTGCTACCAGATCACCCTGCATATTTAGAGACGGCTTTATATGACCCAGAACAATACTGCTTGACCTCAGTCTGCTCTTGCTGGACCTTGGCCTTGGGCAGGTGGCCACGCGTGTGTCCATTGGGTACTGATTAGCCCAACTTCATCCCTGTAGCCTTTAGCAAATTTGCAGCCCCCACATAATGCTGTCTTTAAATCATAGTGATCACTTCCAATGTGCTGGATCTCTGTGATCCCTGGGCTGGTCAGTGGTAACTGCATGTTCGTGGAGGCACTGGGAACTCTGGGAAGGGTTCTCACAAACTGTAGACTTCAGCCTGCTGGTATTTTGTTGCAGGGATGTATAGCTTGAGTGGATGGCTCAGGAAGAGATGTTGACACCTAGGCCCAGTGCACTGGAGGTTGTAGAGCCGGGCCTTGAGGAGGCGAATCAGTCATGAAGAAACATGAGGATAAACTCCTGAATGGGGTTAGAGGCTCCACAAGCCAGTCACAAGGCATGTGCCTAAAATCCTAGCACTTGGAAGGTAGACACAAGAGGATAGAGAATCCCAGGTCAGCCAGAGCTTCAAGCAGAGGTGGTATGTGTGCAGAAAGCCACCACAATATCTTATACCTTTTCTACAGATCTAATATTAAACATTTAGAAGGTTGTTTTAAAAAGTGCATGGGACCTTTAAGAAGCCCTCATGCCAGACAATAATGCATTAGGTCAGCCAGTCATCGCTGCATCCTGAGGACCTGGTAGGTGCTCAGCTGCTGGGTACTGTGGGGCAGCCTAAGATCCTGTTTTTGCTCTCTGTGATTCTCACCGTCTGTGCACCTTGACACGGGGGAGAAATCAGGGGCTGAACTTTTAAACTGTGCCTCATCCAGAGGACTGTGATCTAAGAAGACCATGGCTTGGCACCTGAGAAGCCTGTCTTCCACCTCATCCTTAGCTAGCAGGTTGTACAGGGAGGGTCATCTGGAAGTCAGCCATTCCAAAATTTAGTCTTGCCCTCTGGTCAGGGGGTCAATCTTGTCTCTGAGATTTATAGTTGTCTTTTAGGGTTTCTATTGCTGTGAAGAGACACCATGACCATTGCAACTCTTATAAAGGAAAACATTTAATTGGGGCTGGCTTACAGTTTCAGAGGTTTAGTCCATTATCATTGTGGTGAGAAGCATGGTAGCATGCTTGCAGACGTGGTGCTGGAGAAGGAGCTGAGAGTTCTAAATCTTGATCCACAGGCAGCAGGAGACTGTGCACCGCACTAGGTGTAGCTTGAGCATATGAGACCTGGAAATCTGCCCCCACAGTGACACACTTCCCCCAACAAGGCCACACTTCCTAATAGTGCCTTTCCCTATGGGCCAAGCATTCAAACCCATGAGCCTATGGGGGCAATATTCAAACCATCATGATAGTGTACTTCCTACCATATCCTTTCTCTGTGCAGCAGGGGAGGACTGATGTATATCAAGGCATCTGAGTCTTGCATTTCACCTAAGCCTGATGTTTGGATGGCATCTAGATCAAAGGTTAATCCAGAACAGTTAGCAGTGTGTGCCTGTAGATGCCTTTCTGCAGAATGAAGTACATGTGTGTTTTTTTTTTAAATCATGTGTATAGATGTTCTGTTTGCATGAACATCTATGCACCATGTACTTGGCTGGTGCCCATGGAAGCCCAAAGATGGCATCAGAGTCCCTGGAACTAGAGTTGTGAGCTGCCATGTTGGTGTTGAGAATTGAACCTGTATCCTCTGGAAGAGCAGCCAGTGCTCTTAACTGGTGAGCCATTGCTCCAGCCCCTATCTGTGCTCTCTGAAGGGTTCTCAGATGATCTCAGTCCTCCCAAGGGAAGGGCAAGACATGTCCAGTGAACTTGCTTCTCCCAGGTGGCCAATGCTAGCATGAATTTGAGGGGTGTGGCAACACCACTGATAAGGAAGATGTCTTAAAACAGGAATAAAGATCGGTGTGCATGCCTGTAAATCCCAGTGCTCGGTAGGCTGAGGCAGGAGGACTGAACTCCAGAGGCCATCTGGGCTACAGAGTAAAACAACCGGATAAAAGTCGTTTTCCAACCGGGCAGTGGTAGCACATGCCTTTAATCCCAGCACTCAAGAGGCAGAGGCAGATGGACCTCTGTTTACAGCCTGATTTACAGAACCAGTTCTAGGACAGCCAGGGCTACACAGAGAGAGCCTGTTTTGAAAAAAGAACAATAAAAATAAGTAATTTCCCTTAGGAAACTAGTTTAGAGCTTTTTTTTTCACTTAATGAACTGAGAAAGATGTGTGTGCTTCAGTTGATAGTGTGTGTATTCACTCAGCCTTCATGCACTGAAGAGAGAAGGCCCAGAGGTTAAAAGCACTGGCTGCTCTTCCAGAGGACACAGGTTCAAGTCCTAACAAACACATAGTGGGTCACAACGGTCTGTAACTCCAGTTCCGGGACCTCTGATGCCCTCTCCAGGCTTCCATGGGCACCAGTCGTGCAAATCATACATAGGCATGTATGCAAGCAGAATATTCATACATATAAGATAAAATTTAAAAATTACTGGGCCAGCCTGGCTACATACATAGCAAGACCTCAATTCTACATCCCAATATCCCTCACAAGGATTGTCTGATGGCTGGTTGACCATGGTGAGTCAAGGACTCTTAAGAGACTTCACACTACTCCTCTCCCTCCCTCTCANCTCATTCTCTTCCTCTTCATCCTTTTGAGTCAGCATCTTTCATCTACCCCAGGCTGGCTGCAAGTTCAGTATGCAACCAAAGATGACTTTGCAGTTGCAACCCTCCTGCCCCTGCCTTTCCAGTGCTGGGCTCCCAGGCATATACCCTTGTGCCTGGCTAGAGACGCACACTTCTGCACATAGCACATGAGCCAGGTGCTGCTCCTATTGCTCCATCCACCACTTTCACACACTAATCCTGCTTCCCCAACTCAAAGCCTGGCTTAACCACAATGAGCTGTTTCCTGGCACTCAAGCAAATTTTGCTCATGGGTGTGCCTCCGTGCCTTTGCACTTGCTGCATCCCTTTTGTGGAAAAGCCTCCGCCTTGTCTCTGCCCCCTGAGGTTATGTTTATTCTCCAACTTGCCTTTGCACCTTTTCCTTTTAGGGCTCCCTGAGGCTGTTCCCTCTCTCCTTTGTGTGCCCTATATCATGTACTACTATGGAATTAATGAAAATTAGGTAGCAACTTCAACTTACCTGACATAATCATCTGTCAATTTTTTTTTCAAGACAGGGTTTCTCTGTAGTTTTGGAGCCTCTCCTGGAACTAGCTCTTGTAGACCAGGCTGACCTCGAACTCACAGAGATCCACCTGCCTCTGTCTCCCAAGTGCTGGGACTAAAGACGTGTGCCACCACTTCTGGGCATAATCATCTATCTTTAATACAAACATTCATTAAGCCACCACCACATGACAGGTTGAAGACGGGGATGTAGTTCCTACTTATTTGGATGTCTGCAGCTAAGAGTGTTCACAGCCACCAATCCAGAAGGCGTGATGGCGGTGGGCAACTGACTCGGCACTAGTCGAGTGGGTNAGACCAGGCTGACCTCGAACTCACAGAGATCCACCTGCCTCTGTCTCCCAAGTGCTGGGACTAAAGACGTGTGCCACCACTTCTGGGCATAATCATCTATCTTTAATACAAACATTCATTAAGCCACCACCACATGACAGGTTGAAGACGGGGATGTAGTTCCTACTTATTTGGATGTCTGCAGCTAAGAGTGTTCACAGCCACCAATCCAGAAGGCGTGATGGCGGTGGGCAACTGACTCGGCACTAGTCGAGTGGGTAGAGGGTCCTGAGACCAGCCTGAGATGAGGGCGTGGGGACCAGGACGAGCTCCTCGGGGAAGAAACACTAAAATGAGGACAGACGCCCAAGCAGGAATCTCCAACCTGCTCCCTGCCAAGCTCTTCCAGTGAGAAGCCTGCCTCTTAGTCATGCTGTGTTGCTTCACATCCAGCTCAGTGTTTCTGCGCAGGAGGCTCTTAGTGTGTATGTGCTTGGTTAAATGCACGAATGAGCAAATGCAATGGATGGCCCGGTGAAATGCTGAGCAAGAAGGTGACCTCAGCCTGACACCGTTAACCACCCAGACTGACACTGAGGCTGCCTTGGCCTTTGCATAACACATAGTTGATTGTGGGTTTTCCTGACCTTTGGGCTGAGTTCAGCTGTTTGCATCCTGAAACCCCAGTGCATTCCTGAGACAGCAGATAGGGCTCAGCCAGTCCACTGTAATAGACACTCTTTCCTCATATATATAACATATGAAGCATTTAAATCCTAACAAGAGTAACTAATAAAATCGGACAACTGTAGCTATATCCCACAATGGAAGTTGTGTGGATGCGGTCTCAGCTCCCACAGGCAGGTAGGTAATGTATACTTCGTGGAAACTCTGAATGATGGCTTATATCTCAGGTGAGATGGGGCAGGGTAACGCAGTGTTTTTCACGCTCATCAGAAAAGCAGGCAAAACTCTTATGAATTGTCTGCTTCTAGAATTTTCCACTCATGTTTTTGAATTGTGGGTGACTGGGAAACAAACCACAGAGAGTGAAACCAGGGAGAAGGGGGAACCATTGTGCCATGGGAGTGATCAGTGGTTTCACAGTTCTGAAGAAGAATTTGTGGCTTCTGTTTCGGTGTATGGAGCCAGAACTGCTTATTTTAGAAGCACTTGTGAGGTAGATGAGTCATGTTTTCCTAAACTACCTTGTGTTTTCTTTAACATAAAAAAGTCCCCTCCCCAAAGAGTAACACCATCTTTTGCTGGTGAGTGATTCACATGCCTTTAATCCCAGCACTTGGGAGCAGAGGCAGGTGGATCTCTATGAGTTCAAGGCCAGCCTGGTCTACATAATGAGTTCCAGGACAGCCAGGGCTGCACAGTAAGAAATCCTGTCTTGGGGGGAAGGGGAAGTAAAAAAAATAAGGTTATAAAGGGTAATAGAAAGGAATCATGGGATATGGGAAGGGGTTGGGAGAAGCCATCCAGATAACTGAGCTAGCCTTGACTTTGTAACCTGAGTCCCAGGAACCTACTCACCTGGAAGTGCCCTGTTCGCAGCCAAGATCAGACTGCGTAAGTGACCATCACCTGCCTCTAAGAATNATATGCTGGTGAGTTGCGGGGGTGGGGGGGTGTGATACAGTGAGTAAGAGCACGTGCTTCGTAAGTGTGATGACCTGAGTGTGAAATCCAGGCACCTATGTAAAAGCCAGGCATGACTGCACATGCCTGTAACTAAAGCCAGGCATGACCGCACATGCCTGTAACTCCAGCACCGGGAGGCACAGATAGGCCAATTACAAGCACTCACTGGCCAGCCATCATAGGCTAAATGGTGAGCTTCAGGTTTAGTGAGAGACCCTGCCTCAAAGCAACACGGTGGAGAGCACTAGAGAAGGACACTGATGTCCTCTGTTGGCCTCTGAACACACAGGGGGGCATAGGTGCCCACATCCACAAACTCATACATCTGCACCATAAACACACACGCATGCGTGTACACACACAAACATACATACACACAAATATGATTTATTATGTGTCTAGATGAAGTACCTAGATATTTTTCAGTGTTACAGTGAACCTATTTTGGGTGAGACTAACATCTACCGAGCAGCTAAGTATAGCTGATTGCCCTTTATGTGAGCAAGTCTCAGCTAATCAGCTAAAGGCCTGACTGGAACACAGAGGCTGAGCCATCCACTGAGCACAAATGAACTCCTCCTGCTGTCTGCCTTTAGCTGGTCATTGATGTCTTGCGTCTTGAGCTGTGGGACGTCACTGGGACCACACCACTGCTCTCCTGAGGCTCCAGCTTTGGAAAAGTGCAGATTTGAGGATTTGGCAGCCTCTATAATTTTGTAATCTGATTTCTCTCTCCCCTCCCCCACTGTGTATGTCTGTCCTTATGTTTGTGTGTACCCATGTGCATGAAGTGGACAGATGTCAATATGAGTATCTTCCTCTATCATCTATTACTTTCCATTTTATTTTTTGAGAAAGCATTTTATATTGAACCTTGAATTCATTGGTTTAGCCAGACTAGATGGCCACTGAGCTCCAGGGATCCGCCTGTCTCTACTTAGACCCTGCTCTGCAATGCTGGAATTAGAGATGTCTATGCTACACCCTATTTTTATCTGCTGTGAGGTATCTGAACTCAGATCTTATTCTTGTACAGCAGGCATTTCAACAACTAAACCATCTTCCCAGTTTCCTAATGATCCAGTTCCTTCAAATTTAAAAATTATTTAGTTTTATTTTATGTGTTTGAGTGTTTTGCCTGTGTGGTGTGCATGTGTGTGTGTGTGTGTGTGTGTGTGTGTACTACATGCATGCAGTGCCCCAGGAAGGCCAGAAGAGGGCATCAGATCCATGGGAACTGAAGTTAAGGTTGGTTGTGGCGGCCTTATGAATAATGGCAACTAAACATGAGTCTCCTAAAAGAGCAGCAAAGGCTCTTTATCTCTGAGCCATCTCTCCACCTGCCCCATTCTTATTGTAACTTCCTCCCTCCCTCCTTCCCTCTCTTCCTTCTTTTTGGTGTTTTTGATACAATTTTTTCACTATGTAGCCATTGGGCCAGGAAATTGCAGTGACTCCCTTTACCCTGCAAGTGTTGTGCAATGACATGTACCACCACAACCAGCATATATACAACACACACACACACACTCCCTCTATTTGTTCCATTTCTCTGGAGAGCCCTGATTATGTGGCATAGCTGTGTAGGAAGCCCAGGGCTGGGTAGTGCAGAGGAAGCCCTTCCTGTGTTTACTAACACCAAGTAAGCTGTGAACTTTGCATGCTAAAGCTAGACAGACTCCCAGTGAATGACAGGGGCTCTAGAACCAGCCTTACCCCTGACCTTACTTGGAGCTCATACTCAGAAACAGGACTGTAAGTGCAGGGGCTGCAGAGATGGCTCAGGACTTAAGAGTCCTTGCTACTCTTACAGAGGACTTGAATTCAGTTCCCAGCACCCATATGAGGTGACTCACAACCACCTGTACCTCCAGCTCTAAGGGATCTGAACTCTCTTCTGGCCTCCTCAGGCACCTGCACTCAGATGTACATACACACATAATTTTTTTAAAAAAAGACTTTGTCGGGCAGTGGTGGCTCATGCCTTTAGTCCCAGTACTCAGGAGGCAGAGAGAGGTAGATCTCTGAGTTTCTGGCCAGTCTGGTCTACAGCGCAAGTTCCAGGTCAGGCTCCAAAGCTACATAGAGAAACCCTGTCTCAGAAACAGAACAGAACAAAAGACTTTGAACACCAGAACTCCTGGGAAAATAATATGTTGGCATTGCTTTTTATGAAAACTTAAACAACTGGATGAAAGGTTTCCCCCTCAAGTTTTTTATTTTCAGTTCTGAGCACTGAACTCCAAACTTCACACATGTCAGGAATTCTCTCCCCTTGAGCTGCACTTCCAGTCACGAAGAGCCACTCTGGTGAGGGAAAGCACATAGCGGGGGAACCAGATGGTAGACCCTGTCTTCTCAGCCATCCGTGCAGTGGGTTTCAGAAAGTGCACAAGCAGACTCCACACAGCATGGTGCTTCCTCAGAAAGGAAAAGAAGAGGTTCCTGAGACAGTGCCTAGGGAGGAGCAGGGCAAATCATGACCCCAGCTCCTTGTCTGTGGAGCGCTGTAATCCCTGAGAATTTAAACTGTATACATCTTCGGGAGTGAATAGCTCGAAGCTTAATTCAGAAACTTTCTGAAAATGGACTCCTTGCATTAACATCTGCCTCCTTTTAAAAATAACATTTTGGGAGCTGGGGACAGCGCAGTTGGTAGAACTTGAAGGACTAGGAGGCTGCTGCAGGAGAAGTTACTATTTTATCACTTGTGCCTGTTTTTGTTTCTGTTTGTTTGGTTTTAAACTAGGTAGAAGCCAGGTGTGATAGCACATCAGAAGCAGAGGCAAGAAATATCTATGCATTTGAGGCTAGCCTGGTCTACATAGTAAGTTTCAGGACAGCCAGGGTACCACAGTGAGACTCTGTTTAAAAACAATTTATACAGAACTAGCTGAGCCTGGGATCTCAAGCCTGTAATTCTCTTGAAGAGAAGCAGTTGCTCTTACCCCTGAGCCATTTCTCCAGCCCCTCAAATTAATTATAACTGAAGAAGAAAAACTTCATACTCAACGTTTTTAAGACATACAGGATGGGAGCTAGCTCAGTGGTTAAAAACATTGACTGCTTTTACAGAGGACCTTGGTTCAATTCCCAGTACCTCCGTGATGGCTCTTCCCAGGGGATCCAATACCCTCTCTTGGCTTCCTTGGGTACCAGTCATTGCACACGGTGCATGGACATACAACACTCATACACATAAAATAAATAAATCTTTTCTTTAAAAAAATATTCACAGCTGGGCGGTGGTGGCCCATGCCTTTAATCCCAGCACTCAGGAGGCAGAGGGAGACGGATCTCTGTGAGTTCGAGTCCAGTCTGGTCTACAAGAGCTAGTTCCAGGACAGACTCCAAAGCTACATTGAAACCCTGTCTCAAAAAGCCAATAAATAAATAAATAAATAAAAATAAAAAATATTCACAGAGGAGAAACCCTTCTAGCTTAAAATTCAGAGGAATACAAACCCTGCAAGGAGTTGCACCTTCTAGCCAGGATCTTCAACTGTGATCCAAGATTGGAATTCAAGAGTTTTTACTCAATCAAGGAGCATTTTTCCAAGGTCCAGTTAGAAACAAAGTATAGGTTCCCTTTGCCACTTCAGTTTTTATAAGCCCAGAAAAGTGCATTTATCAGACTAATAAAATTATTTTTCATCAGAGGTATTAGTGGAGGAAGAAGCAAGCAGACTGGGTGTAGAGACCAAGATTCAAATCATATGATGTTCTATTCCTGGCTGTGTTTGTGAAGCAATTAGTCTTAGGTCATGGCTATGCCCCAGGCACGTAACTGTGGTAATTCATGTCTTGTCAAGCCCTCTGCAAATGATGCATACTGTGGGCTGGCAGATGGTGTCTGAGCTTACCTCATAGTCTAGAGGCCATGGTGCCTTGTTAAAGGACCTTTCTATGCGGATTTTCTCTGAGCCCTGAATATTTTTTGAATTATCTTAACAAGGAGGAAACTTCTCTGCCGAGAGTAATATTGTTGGTGAAAGATATCGCTAAACATAATTTTATTGGTTTTACTTGGCAAAGTTTTTGACCTGGCTATGGAGTTTACAGATGCCACCCACCAGGTTCAATTTACAACTACTCAGCACTTATTTTCAATAACAACTTCTCTTCAAAGATGTTATTTCACACACACACACACGGTATCTGTAAGGGAGTTTAATATACGGGCTGGAAGCACAGTTTGATGAAGTAACTTTTCCTTCTACTCTATCACAGCCAAGAAGTGAAAGGTGTGAGCCTCTCCTCCTTCCCTCTCTCCCTTCCTTTTCAGGATCTCATGATGCCCAGGCTGGCCTCCAACTCACTATGTAGCTGAGGCTGGCCTGGAACTTCTGATCCTTCTGCCTCTACTTCCCAAGTGCTGCCATTATAGTTGTGAATCACCACACTCGGTTCTGAGTCTCTTATTTTTAAAGAAGTAGAAAGTGATATCCAGAAAGGCCATCACAAGAATTCTCTCAGGAGAATCAAGCTCTTGAGTTTAGGGAGGCCCCAGAGGCATGAACCAGGAGTCTCTGGTCTTTATTCTTATGTGTGGCTCATGCCAAAATTAATCTGCTTTGAACTTCTCTCCTGCTGATGTTGGTGCCTCCTCTGACTTAAAGACATTGCAGGTGATGAGATGCTTATTTTGTTGTTTGTGTAGCTCTGGCTGGCTCTGAGCTCTTTGTAGATCATGCTGCCCTTGAACTGGAAGAGGTCCACCCGCTTGTCTCCTCAGTGCTGGGACTGAAGGAGTGAGCCACCACACCCAGCCTCCCTGTTTACTTCTGTCAGCTCGAATCAAGGAGACATGACTTTAGAAAAGAAGGAAACTGGGGTCACAACAGGGCAGTGAAATAGAAACGAAGGAAAGGACACCATCTTGAGAAGAATGATTCTGACCAGGTGTTTCTGGGATAGGAAAGGCCAATCAAGCGGTGGTCCCTGGGCTGAGATGGGTGCCAGGACAACTGAGGGACAGGGAGACATGGTATATTCTAATAACATCCACTCATGTGCACTGAGGTGGCCCTGAGAAGGTAGGGTAAGACTGGACATACATCTACAGTGGAAAATGAAGAGACAGGTTACAAAACAGCAGTAGTTTTGGTTGACCAATCACCATGAGGTTTGGCAAAAGCAGAGCCATGTGCTCTGTAAGAAACAGTAGAGAGCCACTATCTGCAGCCTCCTGAGGGGAAACCAGGCGCATTACTGAGTCCTCCAGTGTCTAGTTCTCTGATTGGAAATTCACTTTCCCCAGTTTCTGTCAACATGTACAGCATTTTAAAAAAGTCAATTTAAAAGCAGACAGGCTTGTTATGACTAATGTCAGAACTCCCAAAGCAGACTTTTTCCAAAAATACATTGTAATTGATAGCACTATAAGCTCGGTATAAAGGGCTGTGACACAACTTCTGGCCTCAGGCTGAACCAGATGTTTCCTGTTGGTTCAGGAGCAACAGGAACATCTGCAGGTCTCCATACTCCTTCCCTGCTCTTGCTATGGTGCTTTAAATGACTTAAGTCACACTTTTCCAGAAGTGAATGTTTCCAATGGGTATATTCAAACTGTCCTCTAACTTCATGTTCCGTGGTTTTCCTTTTAGTAAGTTGTTAGAAGAAAAAAATTAGAATAGAGGTCAAGATGACTACTGCTTTTCAGATATTGTATTTCTTTTACTCTCTCTCTCTCTCTGTCTCTCTGTCTCTCTGTCTCTCTCTCTCTCTCTCTCT
>LOEQ01000819.1:146693-156994 GCA_001685075.1 Bramus lutescens | reverse complement strand
TGTGTGGGGGGGGTGGCGGCATGGGGCAGGTGAGATAGCTGGGTGCCAAGAACATTACCCTGGTAGTTAGGCCACCTTACCACACACGAACTCGAATAGAGCAGAGGCAGGTGTGTGCACAGAGAGCCTCCTTTACCAAATATCCACGTGAAGTCCAAGTACCCAGCCTGCCTGGAAAGGGGAGGGTGTAGTCGCAGGTGCCAAGGAGAACAGGAGAGGTGGGAAGAAGTGAGATGGCCAGAAAGCACCGGATAGAGAGAGAGCTGAAAACCCTCTGAAGAGACTGTACAGGAGCTGCTATTTTGTTGGTGCTTAGTGTGTGCTCAGGTTTAGACATACTGGCTGTAGACAGCCCACCTTGAAGAGTCCAGAGGATCTGAAATTGTCTCACGTAGTCTCCCACTGGAAAGTGGAACTCCACCCTGCAGAGAGTCACTCAGTATCAGCTCGAATATGCCCAGGATTATGGCCAGGGGTGTCTCATCTGAAAGAATGGAGACTCAGTGCACTCCTCTCTAAAATGGGGAGACTTGTGACTCCTACAGAGAGGAAATGTCACCAGTATGCAGCATAGGAGCCAGTCCCCATGAATTCTTTTTGGTGGGAAGGAATGAAGAAAGTATTCTTTCTTAAGTCATTGGGCAGCAGAAATCCTTTTTCTGCTGTGAGAAGCCAGTCCTTCTAGTTTGTTTGTTTTTTTTTCCAACACACAGCCAAGGATGACCTTGACCTTCTGATTTTCCTGCTCCGCCTCCTGAATGCTAAGATTGCAGGCTTACACCACTGCACCAGGTTTAAACAATGCTGGGGACTGAACTCAAGGCTTTGTATGTGTTAGGCTAGCACTCTGCTACTGGGGCTGTATCCCCAGCAATCCCTGTGAATTCTTACTGTCAACAGCATCACAAACAGCCCTCCCGGTTTGGCACACTAAAGACTAGCAAAGTGCATTCACAGCCTAGCAGCAGAAGCATGCCCAAAGAACTTGCCAGAAATACAGATTCTAGGTCTTACTGAGTTAGAAACAGGATGGACTCCGTAGCTGTGCCCCAGCAGCCTTCCAGGAGCGTGGAGATGGCTGAGGTTTAGAATCAGTGCTTTAGGCTAGAAGAAGTCTGCTTCTCATTGACTATTCAACAATGGCAGTCACTATTTGAAGACACTGGCTACTCTGCCTCCCAGGCCACCCTTGCCACTTCCTGCAGCCACCCATTTACCACAGTTCTTATATCATCTAGTCGAGTAGTGCTCCGATGGCCAGTGACTTTAAAAGCGACGTCCCTAGGGCTCCTAACGACGGTTGTCTCCTTTGTTCTGGAAATTCTAGTGAGATGGTATTTTATTGTTATTTTGTTTGTTTGAATAAGATGGCCTGGATCCCAATGCTGGAGTTATAGGTGTGTGCCACCATGCTCTGGTTATACAGTGCTGGGTGAAGATGGCCACACACACTAGCTCAGTACTTATCAACTGAGCTACCTCTCCAAAACTTTGGTTTTGTCTTTTGTTTGTCAGATGAGGTTTTGCAGAATAGCCCAGGCTAGCCTCAAACTCAAGGTCCTCCTGTTTCAGCCTCCTGAGTACTGGGATTACAGGCAAATATCACCGCTTCCACCTTTATTCTGGAAATTATGACAAGTACTTCTCTCAGGGCTTCTCTGTTCTAAACACACAGCATACAGTAACTTCTTGTGTCTTTTAGAGGTTGGGTGGTCTCATTTTGTTTGAAGTGACTGAACCCAGAGTCTTGGGCATGCTTTGCAAGCTCTCTTCCACTGAGATATATACCTAAGCTTGTTTTTTTTTTAAATGAAGTTACACTTACATATACTAAAATGTGCAAGTATCAAGAATAGTAACATGGTGAATTTTGACGTGCGTACACATCCCTGTGATCTTTGCTCAGAATGAAGTCTAGGACAATTCTAGTGCTCACCCAAAAAGCACCAGAACATATGTTCAGCAATGTCTGTGAGAGAGTATCTGGTTCCTCTGCATTGCCTGTTCTAATGCCCACCATATTACCTCGCCCCCTCTGTTCTTGGTGGACATTCAAATTGTTTCCAAATAGAATCTGCAATGCACAAGGTTCTTCTGAATACCCGCAAATTGTCTTGTGATGGACAGAGTTGGAGAAGGCCGCTTGGTGGTTTTCAGCTGCCCAACTAGGTCAGTTGGTAGAGCATGGGACTCTTAATCCCAGGTCATTGGTTTGTGTAGGAGAGAGGCCACTAGTTAGTTCCTGGCTGCTTAGCTCCAAAATAATCACACAGAAATTGTATTAATTAAATCACTGCTTGGCCCATTAGCTCTAGCTTCTTATTTGTTAACTCTTACATATTAATTTAACCAATTTCTAGTAATCAATGTATCGCCATGTAGCTGTAACTTACTGAGTAAAGTTCCCAGTATCTGTCTTCAGTGGTGGCTCCATGGCTTCTCTCTGACTCTGCCCTTCTTCCTCCCAGCATTCAGCTTAGTTTTCTCTGCCTAGCTAAGTTCTGCCATGCTATAGGTCCAAAGCAGTTTCTTTATTCATTAATGGTAATCACAGCATGCAGAGAGAAATCCCACATCACCATACAACAGATTGGTGTGCCAATGTGGTGGACTAAAATCTACATAAAACCTGAGAAAGCTTGGAAAAGAATCCTAAACACAAAAGAACAGAGTTAAGCATGGCTTCTTGGTAGCCAGCATTTTGCTGGCAGCATGCTGTGGCTCCTTTAAGAAAGGTTTTTCTGATTCAGTGGTAGCAGGAAAAAAGTGTTGGTTTTGAAATGGCAGCTTTCTGGGCTGTACTGGCAGTGTGACCTCTGACTCTTTCTGGAGGTCCAGCTATGGAGCACTTGAATGGGGTTTGTGGGCCTGGATGCTTGTATGCCCACTTGGGAAAGTAGCTGAGACCATGCCCACAGCTCAGCATCCCCAACCTGAGCAGGCAGCAGGGTCAGGACTGCTAGGAGTGCACAGGTAGGAGAGCATGGCAGATTCCTGCTGTCATACACAGAGATATCTCTAGGCCACGCAATGCTCTGCATGGCATATCTAGCTATTACTCAGATAAAAAGGGTTAATGTGCTGCATGCTCCTTCTTAGAGTTAAAATGCTGAGCACAGCTTCTACCTGGCGGTCCCAGAGCTGACAATAATGGTACCTCTGCCATTTTGAAAGTGGAGAGAGGTGGAGCCAGCATCAAGAGCCATTGCAACCAAGCTGCTTTACATTTTAAAAGCTCCTCAAGACAATAAAGAATTACAGATACACAATAGGACAGATTCAGACATATTCAGCCTAGTCAGAAGCCACCATGGTTTTT
The DNA here is from genome assembly GCA_001685075.1 of Bramus lutescens. NCBI lineage: Eukaryota > Metazoa > Chordata > Mammalia > Rodentia > Cricetidae > Bramus > Bramus lutescens. The sequence goes on along the minus strand of LOEQ01000819.1, from coordinate 153,675 downwards.
CCAAGAGGCTATACTAATGTGAAGATAGTCATGGCTTATTGGTACCCCGGTTGTCCCATGGGCTTCTCAACATTTATCATTTGAAGTCATGTTAACATTAGCTGCTTTTCTGAGGAGCACTGAAGTCTCAGGGCTCTTTGTGTTCATTTCCCTTCTGCTCATAAGGCTTAGTGCCTTCTGTGCATATTAGCTATTTGTACATCTCTTAGGAAATGCTCCTTAAAGACGTCTACCTACTTCTTCTTTGCATGTGAGAAGCTTCAATTTCTAAGTATCACAGTATGCTATAAGGTATGCTGTGATATTTCAATGTAGTGTGCATAGTTTTTGGTCTACTTATCATAAAGTAGGGCCATTTGGGAGATGGGAGCCTCTGCTATCAGGCTGGTCTGCAGGCATGTCTGTGCGACATTTTCTTGACTGATGATTGATGTGAGAGGTCCAGTCTATGGGTGGTGCCACCCCTCGGTAGGTGATGCTGGGTTGAATGATACTGGAGGCTGTGTATAGGGATGCATGCCTTTAACCCTCACATTTAGGGGGCAGAGGCAAGCATCTAGAGGTGAGTTTGAGGCCAGCCTGGTCCATTGAAACAAGCTCAGTGTGCTTTACAGTTCTGCTCCAGTCCTCACCTCCAGTCTTCTGTGTTCAGCTACTGTGCTATCTTCCCTTCACAGGGACTATAAGTTCTTTGTTCTTTTTTTTTAAAGTAATATTAGATTACATTTATTTATTTGTGTGTTGGGGAGAATGCTGATGTGTGGAAATCAGAGGACAGCTGTCTAGAATTTGTTTTCTCCTCCTCCATTTAAGTCTAGGGGACTAAACTCAGGGTGTCAGTGTCCTTACCACATGGGGACCTTTATGTTGGCCCCACTCTGAATCTCTGTAACATTAGTTTTTCTTTTTGCATTTCTGGAGATCCATCCCAGGGGCTCACAATGCCACTGAATCTCACCTGTAGCCCCGAGGGCACATTTTTGCTTTCTACCTACATATGAAAACACAGAGTGCCTTTTTGTTTTCTGTGCATAACTTTTTAAAAAATTATTTTTCTCTCTCTATTTAGAGATACAAGATCTCATTTATCTCTGGCAGGCCTGGAACTTACTACTATGTATGTAATCCAAAGGCATCTTGAACTTGTGGCAATCCTCCTGTGTCAGCCTCCCAAGGGCTAGGGTTATAAGAGTATGTTTACCACACTTCACTTACGTACCCATTTTTATGGCAAGGTCATGTTGTTTGGATTTTTATGGCTTTGTAATTTATTTTGAGGTGTTTGATGAAAAAGGTTCTTGCTTTATAGCCTTAAACTAATTATCCTTTTGCTTTGGCTTCCACATGCTGGTAGTAAAGTCATTCCTCTGCTGTATGGTTTGAAGTCGGGCTTTGAGTCTCCCCTTTATAATCTTTGCTCAGGATTGCTTTGTCTTTGGGAAGGTCTTCATGGTTTTATATGAATTTTAGGAGTGTTTTTCATATCTTTAAAGAATGCCATTGGTATTTTTATAGAAGTTGATTTTGCTTGATTTTTTTAAACAAACAAATAAAAAGCAGGGTTTTGCTATGTAGTCCAGAGTGACTTGACCTCATGAGCCTCCTGCTTCATCCAGGTTCTCAGATTGTAATACATGTTGCCATTCTGGGCTAAACATTTTACATAGTTTTTAAATCAGACTGTGTATGTTAGTTGTAGTTTTGTTGCTGTGATAAACATCCAAGAGAAACAATCCAGAACAGAAAATGTTTATCTTGGTTCATGGTCTTGGAGGTCTCTGTCTGTGATCACTTGGCTCACAGTCATGGAGGTCTCTGTCTGTGATCACCTGGCTCATGGTCTTGGAGGTCTCTGTCTGTGGCCAGCTGGCTCTGGGGCTTCAAACCTAAGGTGGAGCAGAGCATCATGGCTAAAGGTTGTGCAAAAGCAAAGTTTTTTACCTTATAAGGCCAGGAAGTTATTGGAAACAAGGCATGTCTGTCCAGGGCACATTCCCAGAGACCCATTTTCCATATTTCCAACACATGCCCATTGTCTGTTCCAATCTTGAGTCTATCATTTGATGAATACCTTGATAAGGGCAGAACCCTCATGACTCAACCCCTTCTCTAAAGCCATGCCTCCAACACTGCCCTTAATACATGAGCCTTCGACAAATATACGTTAACAGCACCTGCCCCTTTGATATCTACTTTAATTTGTGATGTATTCTTGGTCTGAGCAATTTACATGTTCCAATTTAATTTCTGTTTCTGTGATAATACACCCTGAGGAAAAGCAACTCAGGAGAGAAGGGATTTATATGGCTTATAAATCCTTCATTGTGGGGAAGTCAAAGCAGGAACTTAACTTGCACCTTGACAGTCATGAACAGAGAGAAATAGAGCTGAGTATGCTGCTTGCTTGCTTGCTCCAGCTAGCTTTCTCTCTTATGCTGGTCAGGACTCCCTGCCTAGGCAATGGGCTGGGTCTTCCTACATCAATTAATAATCAAGATGGTTCTCTGAAGACATGCCCACAGGCCAACCTGATCCGGATGATGCCTCATTAAGGATCTTGTCAGGTGATTCTAGGTTGTATTCTAGGTTGAAACCGACAGTGAAAACTAGCCAGAACACACATATCACAAATGCCTTCTTGTCTGCACAAATACTATCTTTAATCCTCACAGTGATTCTGTGAGGTAGCAATCACAGACAAGGAAAGTGAGGCTCAGGAAGGCAGAGTGCCTTGCCTGCAGTCACATAGCCAGATAGTACTAAAGCTGTGTATTGAGCCCAGATCTGCCTCCAAATCTAGATCTTTCCCAGGAGCCTGTCTGCCTCTCACAGTCTGCCCCAGTTTACAAACCTACGGCAAGTGGTAGCTGCTAACACATCTTCTTCAGGAGTTGCCATGGAATCAGCCTTCTTGCCTGGTCTATATACCGCCCATGTTTCCAATCAAAGTGCAGGACTTGACCCATGTGGAGTATGAATGAGATGGGATGCAGTTTGGGTAGCCACACACTTGCTGTGCCAACTCAAGGTTGCCACTTTGGCATCAGGAGCCTAATTGCTCATCTGTGACCATTGGTGGGGGATGAAAAAGAGTGTGTGCTTTGGAAGCACTCAGCTTCTTTGGCTCCTGTCCTTAACACCTTGCCCGGCTCCAGCCTCGTCTAGTTTAGGGATCCTCTCCTCTGCCAGTCAGCCATGCATCATTGGGTGCCCTTCCAGCTGCTCTGGAGTGAGGATGGTACCTCACATGCCTGGGGGATGGAACTGTTACTCATCCAAGTTCTGAGGAAACGCTGAACAGAGCAGTGCACTCTCCTCTCTACTTTTGTCCTGATGTAGGAGATCTGAGAGCCCCCACCTCAGCACAAGGCTACCTTGGTGCCTGCCTGTGTTCCCTCCAGCCCCTCACTACCCTTTCCTGTGTTGACCTGTTGCTGTGTCCATGACAACAGAGTGAGGTCCCATATTCATCACAGAGGATTTAGTGGGTTGAGCTGCATTTATCTATGACCTGGGAGTCTCAGAACTTGGCGGCAGTCACTCGGTGTGGCCCTGTGTTGGTATTTGGAAAGCCCCTGGTGATCCAGGGAGACAAAGACCTTCTGTCCTGGTAGTAACAGAAATCAAAATGGAGGCTTGACATGCGGGCTCAATGCTCAGAAAACTTAGGCAGGAGGATTACTGCAAGTCTGAGGCCAGTCTGGGCTTCACCGTGAGTTCTAGACCAGCCTAGGCTACAGAGTATGACCCTAGCACACTTTTTTTCTAAGTGGGTGAGAGGCTTGGGTACAGCACTGGCAGAAAGGGCTCAGTCTGCTGCACATCAACAGAAAAACAGGCCCCATTGTCAGGCTTCTGTGATGGCCTGGAGTCCCACACATTTTCTATAAATAATGAGACCAGCATATTTTTTCAACATAATCTATTTATTTTTATTTTATGTGCATTGGTGCTTTGCCTACATGTATGTCTGTGTGAGGGTGTCAAATCACTTGGAGCTGTAGTTTTAGGCAATTGTCTGCTCCCATATGGGTGCTGGGAATTGAACCTGGGTCCTCTGGAAGAGCAGCTAGTATTCTTAACCACTGAGCCATCTCTCCAGCTCCAGGATGGCATCTTAAGACATTTCTTTCCTTACATTTTAGAGTTGCTGTGTAAGACACAGACCAGTTCTTTAAGGACCTAATGGCATCATCCTGCTTCTGGAAGAATTTTGTCCTCACAATAAGATCATGAGTCTAAGAAAGAAATAGTTCATACATACATTGTCAACTGGAGAGGTGGGCAGACATATCTTCCTTTTACAGAATATGAGTTAAGAGCTCAGAGGCACCCATAATGTCTAATCTTGGTTGTCAACTTTATACATCTGGGAAGTGAGGAACAACCTCCATCAGATTGGCCTCTGAGCATGTCTGGAGGGCATTTCCTTCATTGCTAACAGATGTAGGAGGGCTCAGCACACTGTGGATGGTGCCATACCTAGGCTAGCTGTGTAGGCAAGCTGAGCAAGCTAGAGGAAGCAAGCCAGTAAACAGCATTCCTTCATGGTCTCTACTTCAGTTCTTGCCTCAGCTTCCCTCAGTGAAGGACTATAAGACTATAAGGTATAATAAACCCTTCCCTCCCAGGACTGATTTTAGTCATGGTGTCTATCATAGAAGTAGACTTCAAACTAGAATGGTCCCTGTGAGCATCTTTGTCTCTTCGTTCACACCTCAGAGTTCTTCCTCCTTAATCTTAAAGGACACAAAGAAGCACAGGTCTCTAGCCTTTTGTGGCTATTTCTGATGAATAGATGGACATTGTCCATGTCGCTAATATATGGACATCATCCATGTTGCTAATATATGGACATTGTCCATGTCACTAACAGATGGACATCGTCCATGTCGCTAATAGATGACATTGTCCATATCTTTCCTTGGAGACAGTGATTTTTTTTCACCTGATGTACTGGGGACCAGATTGGTGGCATTAGGTCTCTGAAGAGCTTTGAAAACCCCTGGTGAGCATTATTTTGACTTGGAACTGGTGGAGGCAGGAAGACATGAAACTTCTAAGCGTTTTAGCACTGAAAAAGGATGAGTGTTGTGGCTTACAGCTGTAACCCTGGAACTCAGGAGGCCGAGGCAGTGGGGTTGCTGAAAGTTTGGGGCTACATAATGAGTTCTAGGCCAGCCTGAACTAGAGTGTGAGGCCTTGTCTTACAAAGCAAAAAGAGGAGGCTGGAGAGATGGTTCATCAGCTAAGAGCACTGACTGCTCCTCCAGAGGAGGAGGTTCAATTCCCAGCACCCACATGGCAGCTCACACCTGTCTGTAACTCCAATTCCAGGGGATCCGACATCCTCACACAGGCAGACATGCAGGCAAAACACCAGTGCACATAAAATAAAAATAAACTTAAAAATAGCAAAAGTAAAACATCTCTGGCCTCCACATCCACACACACATGTGCACACTAACATGCAAACCCATACACCAGACACGCACAGACCAACCAAACTGACAAGAGACATAAAACAAAAGTTAGAGAATGGTGACTAATGGTTCCCAAAAGTGGTGGCAGCAAAGAGAATTTGAGCAAGGTTTGGCACAAATCTTCCATGGCATCCTTTTAGTTATATGTACACTGACTTTTAGCTTCTCTATTTCTCCCTTGGTGTTAACCTTTGCCTGCGTTGGGGTCTTCAGCCAGTCATAACAGGTGGAGGTTAATAGGAACAGACAGACCTTCTCTGTTTTGTCAATGAAATTAGACATGGGCTAAGGGACTTAATGAGCCTTAAGTCAGCCAGTGACTCACTGTGCTATGGTTTCCTTCACGGACCTCGGCTAAGGCTTTAGTGTTTCAGTGGTGGAGTTGGCCCAGAGAGAGGAGCTGATCGTCTTTCTGGCTCCAGTGCACTTGGGTGGGGCAGCTTACTCTCATCTTAGGGTTAGGTTGTATTTGTAAGAGCCTATGGGTTCCTTGTTTTATTGCTTCACGGGTGTTTATATAAAAACAATTTCAGAAGAGGTCCGGCGTTTAATCCTGGAATAAGGAGAAGGTATTATAAACCATAGAGCGGAGTATAGACAAGTATCCAGTTTGACAGGAAACCACACAAAGCTGTCTTTTTGTGTATGTGTGACCATCTGGCTATTGGATTGTTTAGGCATTGCGCTTGCTAGAGCCCTGATTACGGACCTGGCATCTGGCCTTGACTTGATACACCTAGAGAACGTCATAACGGTGACTGGCTTTGAGTAACTCCAGTGTACAAGGTTTGAGAGGACACCAGATAGGCTGTAGCTCAAAACAAGTGACATTTAGTAACTAGACTTACACTGGCATTTTTGTCCCATAGGTAGACACCCCCATAAAAAGCCAAATCTTTGCTCCGAGATCTATGTACTTGAATGCACAACAAAATGGCATCACGGCAGTTTGCTAAGACTGCCTGCTGGATGCCTTCTGGAGGAGCTGGGGCTGCTCGGAATCAGGACTTCTTTGGCTGCCGGTTAAGAGGCTACGGGTGTGGCCGAAAGTTGTAAGAATTTGTCAGCTGTTCTCCCAGCTTTGAATAAAGCCTTTGTTGACAGCTGGTGTGGCTGTTAGAGCTGTGTCTCAGATTCAGTGTGGCTCCCCTGCTGTGTATGACACCAGGATTTTACCTGAGCGTGTTCCAGACTGAGTAAGTGGCCCTAAATCACCCTTTTCTTTTCTACTGTAAAGGTCAGCGGAGGCCCTTTGGGGGTTACTTTTGGGGCCTTCAATGCTCCTCTGCACTGTCTAGGTCCAGTGGTTCCCAACCTTTCTGATGCTGCAACCCTTTAACACAGTTCCTCATGTTGTGGTGACCCCACAATCATAAAATTATTCTCATTGCAGCTTCATAACTGTAATTTTGCTACTGTTATGAATAGTGATGTAAATATCTGATATTTCCAATGGTCTTAGGTGACCCCAAAGGGGTCGCGACCCACAGGCTGAGAAC
>LOEQ01000819.1:134517-145335 GCA_001685075.1 Bramus lutescens | reverse complement strand
CCTTCCTTCCTTCCTTCCTTCCTTCCTTCCTTCCTTCCTTCTTTCCTTCCTCCCCTTGTCCCTCCCTCCCTCCCTCTTTTCCTTCCTTCCTCTCTCCTTCTTTCTTTCCTTTCTTCTCTAAAACAGGCTCTCATTATGTGGTCTAGGCCACATTTGAACTCATGGCTATGCTCCTGCCTTATGTCCCCAGTGTTGTCATTGCGGGCACGTGTTTAGTTTTTTTGAGACCCTGTGCTCACTAATTTTTCTGTCTTGTTGTACTGTACATAGCTCTATAAGCTACTGCAAAAATCTCTTTTTGGAATGAGGCAGAGTATAAATAAAAATAAACCCCCAACAACTCCCAAACCATCTGTTTAATAATCTGTGCGAGAATTTTGCCAGGATTCTATATTGAGCCACTTGGTCTATAGTTTCCAGAAATATCTTCCGTCTCCTTGTAAAAACCAGAGCTTTTGCTCGCCCACTGCCCTCACCAGAGCATTTGCTCGCCCAGTGTCCTCCTGAATCGCCTTTCTGCCTGGCCTGGTCTTTCCTGAGTCTGGCGCGTGATTCATCTGAATCCAGCCCCCAGGCTCAGTTACAGCCCCAAGCTCTCACCTCCGCCTTCTCCTCTGTCTCATAGTGTTCCTTCATTTTACCATCAGCGTCATGTATGCACACAGTTAAAAATATATCCGAACAGAAGCGCTCACCAAACAAGTCCCACCCGTCCTGCCCACCCTCTCTCTTTCCCAACTGTTTTCAATTCTCAGGGCTTATGCTAGGGCAGTGGTTCTCAACCTGTGGGTCACAACCTCTTTGGGGATCAAATGACCCTTTCACAGGGGTCACCTAAGATCATTGGGAAGCACAGAAATATGCATTGTGGTTCACAACAGTAGCAAAATTACAGTTATAATGTAGAAACAAAAATAATTTATGGGGTCACCGAAACATGTGGAACTGAGTGAGTTAAAGGGTCATAGCATTGGGGAGGTTACTGCTAGTAATGACTTGCAGGTCTCCAAGACAGGCTCTTGCTGCCATTCCCTGGCTTCTCATGCTTAAATACCCTGCATTGATTTGTGTCTGTGAAGCTGAAGGTTGAGCTTACATGCACCGTCCAAACAGCAGCCCCCACTCACCATGTGACTAGATGGCTGTCTTTATTTAGTTCCTCTAAATAAAATTAAACTAAATCTGTTAATTATCTTTGTCACTTCAAGCAATACACTTGAATCTCTCTCTCTTGAGATAGGGTCTCACAGCCCAGGCTGGCCTCCAATTCACTGTGGCTGAGGATGACCTTAAACTTGCCATTCTCCTGCCTCTCCCCCTTAAATTCTGGGATTACAGATGTGTACTCTCACTCCTAAAGGTTTTTCACTTTAAATTGTATTTTATAGACTGGAAATGGAGGGGGGTGGGGGAGGGGAGGGAATTGGGAGGCGGGCAGGAGGTGGAAATTTTTAATAATAATAAGTAATAAAAAACAGAAAAAATGTATTTTATATACATATATATACACACATATATACTATATATTATATATGATATATAATATATATCATGTGTATGTGAGGGGTGAGGGCGAGAGAGAGAACTTTTGGGGGTCAGTTCTCATTTTTGGGGTTCCGCAGTTCCCACTGGGATCTGCCCAAGCTGTCAGGCTTGTATGGCAAGTTCCTATACCCATGGACCTGGCTCACTGGCCCTGTACTTTTTAAAAAAATAACATTTGTATTTTAATTTTCTAAGCATAATCAGGTCTTCCATGCTTTATTAATGGATTAGTTCTTGAAGATTAAATCCAGTAAATGGTTTATATTTTTGTGAATATTTATGTAACTATAGATTATTGCAGAGTCACCCAGTGGTCTCTCATCCATTTCCTTTCTTCTGTTTCTGTAGTGTTTTACAGTTTCAGACACCATTCCCTCCCTTCCCTTTGTCTTCTCTTTCAGTACGCACCTCAGCCACTTGCTCAGTGCTAATAACGGACTACCAGGGTTATAAAATCGAGGGGTTTGTTTTGCTCACAATTCTGGCCCAAGGTCAGGGCTACATCTGTTTGTGGTCTTTTAGCAGAGTCTACAGGTCACGTGGTGCAGAATGTGGTAAGACTAGAGAAGAAACCAAGCTTTTATAGGGGATTTAATCGCCAGAGATCCTATCAACCCATGAATCCCCACGGCCGGCTGAATGAGACTGTCCCCCATAGGCTCTTTTATTTGAAAGTTTAGTCATCAGGGAGTGGAATTGTTTGGTAGGATTATAAGATTAGGAGGTGTGGCCTTGTTGGCGGAAGTGTGCCACTGGGTAGGCTTTGGGGTTTCTCTAGGGTTAGTAGTCTACAGGTTTTCTGAGTCCTTTTGGTCTCAAAGTGGTGTGGCTCTACCCTCACACCTAAATGATAATTTTTAAATTATTTTTTATTCTTGACAATCACCCTGCATAGCCCTGGCTGCCCTCAAAATCTCCATCCTCCTGGCTCAGCTTCTGGAGTGCTAATTACGGGTGTGTGTCACCCAGGCTGAACGGTAGTTTGGACAGCTGAATACTCTTAGTTTAAAGCAGCAGCTCTTAGCAAGCTGAAGGCATTTTTCTAATCAGACTCCTGAGGCCAAGTTGCTGATACTTTTTCTTTTTCTTTTTTTAATGTATTTTGCCTGCATGTATGTCTGTGCACAATCTGCATGCAGTGCCTGAGGAGACCAGAAAAGGACATCAGATCCCCTGGAACTGGAATTACAGACAGTTGTGAGCCACCATGTGGGTGCTGAGAACTGAGCCTGGGTTTTCTGGAAGAGGAGTCAATGCACTTAACCCCTGAGCCACTCTCCAGCCCCTCCTAATTTACTATTTAAAAGAACAGTGTTCTACTAAGTATAATATTTCAAATAACTTATATGTTAATCTACATACACTCTGAATTCAGAAACTATTTTAATACAGGTTGAATATACCTTAGAGGTAACGCTTGGAGAACCAGAAGAATTTCATGTTTAAGCTGTTTCTGTATTTTAGGATATCAACATACATATCTAAAGGGATGTCTTGTGGATGGGATTATAGCTTACTTATGTTTAATGTACACTTTACACACATTGCCTGAAGGCAGTGGTGGCTGCTGCGGTTTCTCCTCCTCTTCCTTCTATTAACACCAATACGATGACGATGACAATGATAAGTGAACCCAAAGCACTGCGCACACTGAGCACACGTTCCACCACGGGACTATATTCCTTGCCAGAAGGCAATCTTATGCAATGTTTTAGTGCACTTGCATGTAACCGCAACCTGCCACATGAGGGCAAGTGTGGACTTTTATTTCAACTTGTAATGTCAATCGGGGCTCCCAAAGTTCCAGATTGTGGAGTATTTTGGATCTGCAGTTTAAGGATGTTCAACTGGTGTAGCATAATCTTGGTTATAAAATGTGGATTTTGCTACACTAATATGCCTATAGGATCAGGGGTTACAGTTCTGTGATAGAGCACTGGCCTCTCATGTGGGAGGTCCTGGGTTCATCACCAGCACCACAAAACAAAACAAATAAAAATACACATTGCCTGTGCAGTGCATGTTGTTCTAGTTCTGTGTATGTGGTGTGTGTGAGAGAGAGATCTGTAGATTACATACCCACACAATCTGTGCGTAGGCATCAAGAGGCTACCAAAGGATGTCCCATGATTTCCTCTATTGCTCTCTATCTCATCGCCTTGAGACTGGGTCTCTTCCTGGATTGGGAACTTGCCTATTCAAGTAGGCTGGCACCATTGAGCTCCCAGGATCCACCTGTCTTTATCCCCAACGCTGAGGTTACAGACTCACACAGCCATGCCTGTCTTCTTACATGGGTTCTGGGGATTTGAACCCAAGTCTTTATGTTTGCACAGCAAGTGTTGTTACCCATGGAGCTGTCTCTCTAGCTGCCTATAGTACATACCTATAATTTAGCATATGGGATAAACCCAGGTCCTGTGTCATGCTGAAGAACATACCACTGAGTCATAGGATAACTTGGAACTTGAGAAATTTTCTTTCAGCCTTCTCAACCTCTGGAGTCACTGGATCTCCAGGTGGACATTATTACACTTATTAATATGTATTGTGTGTGTGTGTGTGTGTGTGTTATATGTGTCTTCATGTTTGTGTGCACCTGCGTTATGATACATTGTGTAAGGATGCGTGTGGAGGTCAGGGGTTAACACTGCGTGGCTTCCTCTGTTGTTCCTCATCTTATTTTTTGAGGCAATAGGCTGGCTTTCCAGGTATGTACCACTATACTGGCCATTTTACCCGGTGCTAGGTATCCAAACTCAGGTCTGCAGGGTTTACAGACTGATAAATCTCTCCATCCCCCTTTGCATGTATGTTAAGACTTTTATTTGTTCATTTTATGTGTACCTTAGTATATGTATGCATACCGTGTGCAAGCAGTACCCAAATAGTATCAGATTTCTTGGACCTGGAGTTACAGGTGGCTGTGAGCCATTTGATGTGAGACCTGGGAACTAAATTTGGTTCCTCTGGAAGAACAGCAAGTGCTCTTAACCACTGAGCCATCTCTCCAGTCCTCGTACACTTTTTGAACCGAGACTTTCGTACACACCTGCAATGTGTTTTGATCAAATCCACCCGTGTTACCTCCTCTCCATTTCTTTCCCCACTCCCTCACCACTCCTTCCTGACAACTTCATATGTGCTCTCTCTCTCTCTCTCTCTCTCTCTCTCTCTCTCACCCACTAAGTCTGCTTAGTGCTGTGCTATGTACCTAGGTGTGGGGCCATCTACAAGAGTATGGGAAACCTTCAAGGGCCACACCCCTTGAAGAAAACTTACCACTCTCCCCTTGGGCAGCCATATCGTCTCAGCTAGGGTGGGATGTTATGATCCTTGCCTCTGCTCATGCTGAGTTTTGGGCTGGCTTGTTCTCATGCAGTGGCCCTGTCACGTCCAGCAGATAATGTTTGGAACCAGATGCCTGCTACTTGTGGCTCTTGTCATTTTTTTTACTTTGTCTTCAGAAACGATCCGTGAGTCTTGAAGAAGTGTGAGTGCTCCAGACTCTTACTGTGATGGGTTTTCTTTTTTTGTTCGTTTGTCTTGTGTTTTGTTTTGTCCTGAAACAGGATCTAACTACATAGTCCTGACTGGCCTGGAACTCACAAAGATCCACCTGCATCTGCCTCCTGTGTGCTGGGATTGAGGGTCTGTGCCACCAAACCAGCTTTTGTGTATTCTTTTTTAGTGTTATGTTTATAAAAGTCTGAAAGCAAAGCGTACAGGTGTCTATTGGCAACGATTAACTGTGGGAATCTGGCTCATGAGTAACAGTGACTTTTGTTTTCTCCTCCCCGCCCCACAACCTTTTTTTAGACAAAGGCTCATGTACCCTAGGTTTCTCTTGCATTTCCTATAAGGTGTGATCACAGACTGTGTCACCACGCCAGCTTGTCTGGCAGTGGGGGTCAGACCCAGGTCTTCATGCTCAGCAGCCAGCCACTCTCCCAGCTGAGCTGCAACTCACCCCGTGTTGTGCTCCATTTTTTTTAATGATGAACATATATTGCTTCTAACAGTCAGTAGGTAATGATAAGGCCCCCTCAGCCCGCACTGCTACACGGAGCCTCTACCACGTACAGTGGGAGCCCCTATGTTCCTCCCGCCCTCCCTTCCATCTCCTAGGCTCCCCAGTTCCTGGGCAGGGACCTTGATGGTTCTCCCTGGCTCTGCAGAAATGCACTCGGTCTTAGGGTCTGGCTCAAATGTTACCACCATCCAGCAGAATCAGTGTCTCCCTTGCGACAGGCTGGCCACCTGTTTCCTGCTGGCCTGGATTCCTCTGGTGGTGGACCTGCTAGTGTGAGTCATTGTGCTGCCAGGGCAGGCCAGGCCCTGGCTCAGAATGAGGATGAGCATTCCCACAACGGGCGTGGGTCCAGACCCTACTGGTTCCTCCACGTCCTGGCAGATGAGTGAGTTAAGAGCCTCAGAGTGGAGCTCGCTGAAGCCCTCATATCACTTCAATGTCTCCTTTCTGCTGCTGTCTCGGGAGCAGTCTTGGTGTTCTGCCTGATGTGACTGCTGTCTGTCTGTATTCACCGGTTGCTAGGGATCTCTACCTGGTAACATTTTCTTTTTGTTGGTAGAGGGGAAGGAACCTAAGACCTTTTGTATGGGAAGCATGTCCTCTATTGCTGAGTTACCCCAGTCCTCCCTATAAATATTGACTTAAAGATAGCTTTTTTCTCTTCCTCCTTCTCTGCACGATTTCATATAGCCTAGTCTGGTCTTGTACTCCTAATCCTCATGCTTTGACCTCCCAAGTGCTAGGATTACAGGTACTTAGACCTAGCTGTCTGTCTCCCTTCCCCCTCCCACTTTCTCCTCCCTTCCCCTCTCCTGCCTTCTTTTCTTCTTCCACCTTCTTTCTTCCAAGGATGGATAGCAGGTCCTTTTGTGCTCCACTGAGCCACACCCAAGCCCTTAACAGCATCCTTTAAGCAGAGCATTATCTTCATGTTCATGGTGGGTACCACTCTTTTCCTCATGGCTTACACTGAGGGGAAGAGGCTCTCCAAGAATGGCTGGCCTGCCTGAGATAAAGGTATATGGCCTTTTGGAAAACTGAGCCATGTTTGCCCCCAGAGACTTCCATATACTTCCCAGGAACCTTCCCAGCCCCTACTCAGTGGGTAGCAGAGCAGGAGAGAGGAGGCCTGTGTAGGGCCCCACCTTATTGTAGCTCCTCTGTGGAGGAGGGTGACTGTTACTGCCCCTTGGACTCACGCAGGACAGAGCTGGCAGAGGATCCATTCCTCCTCTAGTTTCTTGAGTGTACAGATCTAGGGATTCATAATGTGCCCTGTCTGTCCCCTTCCCGGGCACCACCCCAAGCAACGGCTTAAGAGATACCGGTGGCAGTGCCCTCTAACCCAGCCAGTGCTGCGTCATCCTGACCCTCATTCCCAGGGGGGCTGTACCAAGATGAGAAGGCCCAGCCTGAGAACTCTGATTCCTAGTGTTGTTTCCATCATCACCTGCAGCCAGGGCGGCCAGGGATAACCGTAGACGTGGGGAGAACACAAGCAGAAACTCAAGAAAACTCAAGAAACAGGCACACAAAGTATTTCCATTAATAGGCCATCATGACTAGTAGTTACTGATTCCTTAATGTATGCCAAGCATGTTTTGAGTGTGTTTCTCTGGGTTAGGAAGTGGGTACATTTATTATATTTTACACACAGGGTACTGAGACACAGAGAAGCACACTTAAGTGGCCTGGGGTGACTCACTTAGCAGTCTGTCCAGTGAGGATATGAGCCCTATGCCCTTAACTCGTGAAGTTGTCCTGTGCTTCAGAGTACTGCAAACATAGCCCGACACTTGACTCTCTGCTCAGTGACACCTATCTGTGTCCTAGGTCATGACTCTGGTACCTAGCCACTCACGCCACAACCAGCTCTCAACTCCCCAACAGGATACGTGGGCATGAACCGTATTGAGCCCACTGGGAGTCCTCTGCTGGTATTTCCCGAAACATGAGAAGTCCGCTCTAGCTTGTGCAGAGACTACTCTGTGCCCGCTTTGCAGAGTGCCACAATGATGGTGGCGGGTGGCAAGCTTCCCTCATCAGAGGTGTGAAGGACTGGAGCCCAGGGACATTCAGTCAGCCAAGACCACCAAGTGTCCCAGCAGGATGGAAGCACAGAACTTTCATGCCATAGGCTGGCTTTTTGACAAACCCACAGCTGCATGCTTTTCTGGAGTGCTGTAACTGTGGGGTCTACGGGATACAGACTCCTCAGGACCCCAAAGCGATCCCATTCCTGCTTCTCCTTCTCAGGTTTCCATTTGCGTTGGGATTGCCAAGAAGAAATCTTAAAGGCGAGCCACCTCCCTTGCCCCAGGAGGAGGGACCCAGGGCTGTCTATTTGTAGGGTGCCCTCAAACACTGTGAAGCAGGAGGGTCATGGACACCTGGGTTCTGAGAAATCTGTTCCCAGGCCCCCAAGCCCTCTCTCATGGCAGGAAGTCAGTCAGAATAACAGAAGCCCCCCCCATGAGTGAACATCCCTTTAGTGTTGATTTTATTATGTAGGTGTCGCTCTCGCGGAGGGGCTAAAATGACCAGTCCTATTTCTGTACTGAGACTGTCTTAATTAGGGTTTGTGCTGGTGTGGTAAACACCATGACCAAGAGCAATTCAGGGAGGAAAGAGTTTATTTCATCTTCCTTAGGCCGGGCTCCAGCGCTCAGGGCAGGAACCAAAGCAGAAACCACAAGACAATGTACTGGCTCGCTCAGTTTGCTTTCTTAGATACCCAGGACAACCTGCCTGGGCATGGCACCACCCCAGTGGGCTGGAGCCTCCCCACCCATCATCAGTCTCAGAAAGGCCCCTCAGGCTTGCCTGGAAGCCACTCTGATAGGAGGGGGGTGTTGAGAGTTCCTGTTCCATGGTATCTAGGTTCGTGTCAAACTGACACAAACCAACTGGCATGGAGGACCAAATGCTTCTCCTGGGTCACCCTCTCTAGGCAGAGGTCCTGAGGGCTAGCAGCTGTCTGGGGTTCTCATGTTCTCTGACCAGGCCGTGCTTCCTGGCTGAGGTCCTATAGCAGAGCCTTAAAATGGGTTCTTAAGCTGTGATGCTGTCACTTTGAATCACCCCTGTGAATTAAGTGCATGAGATCTCTGCCCTCACCCAGGGCAAGGGGACAGAGCACAGAAGTCTGGCATGCGATGCCAGCATCAAAGTATGTCTTATGCACTGGAGCTTTGAGTAACTTTGCTTAGGACGTGTACTTTAGAGTGCCACAGACCTGGGTTCAAATCCCGACTCTGCCATAGAGTAGTTGTGTGGTCAGAGTTGATTCCTTTCCCCTGTGGGACTCTATTTCTACATCTTTATGAACTAGGTACTCCTCATATGTTTTGGTTTTGCTTGTCCTCACAGAAGGACTAATCTCTCTCTCTGTGTGTGTCTCTGTTTCTATCTTTTTCTCTCTGTCTCTGTCTCTCTTTTTCTTTCTCCCCCCCCCACACAGACACACATAGATGGACAGACACACACATATACACACAGATCTACACAAACCCTTGCTTGCCTGAAGTGCACACCTCAGCCTGATAAAGAGAGGCACAGACATAAATGCTGTTCTTTCTGGGGGAACAGCTGTGAGCCAGTTACCAGCAGTGCTCATTACTCACCTACTGGCAAACACTCCATAACAATTCTGAATTTCCATTTCCTCTGGGATAGATTCGGTGGAGGTTTTGAAGGTGAACAGGTCCTTTCCCATCCTCAGGTGGGAGCCAGCTCAGGTTAGAGGTCAGGAATTGCGAATAAAATACAATGTAACTCTGGCTCTCCTGATGTCCCCAGCTGTGTATCTCTATCTGCCCACCAACTCCCTGCCAGGTATCCTCCACTTCCCATTTCCAAGCCCCTCGTGGGCTTCAGGCCCAGCCTGGGAGACCTTTTGGGCAAACCCTTAGCTTGTCAAGGTCCTTGGAACCTCCAACTTTTTGAAGCTGGCCTCCAGGAATTCTGGAGTCTCCATTGTTGCCCTTCTAGGCTCTAGCAGCCCAGCCAACCCCAAGGAATGGCAGAGCCTGTGAAAGTCTCAGCATTCATAATGGGCCACTCCTCTCCGGAAATGTTCCCTAACTCTGCTGAGAGCCTGCCAGGAGACTTGGTGACTGCACTCTTGGCACACACAATAGACTGGGGTCAGAACAATGTCGAGGAGAGAAAACATCCGCCTGTCGCCTGTCCATAGGCTGCCATCCTCCTGGGACACCTCTCAACCCATGACCAACTTTGGGCTCCCAGAGGAGGGGGGGAGTGCACCTCAGGGCCAGCTGTGGCAGCAAGCAGGGGAGGCACAGGCTGGATGGGATGCACAGCTGAAATTCCCCAACTTGACTGCACTCTGAACAGATGTGTGAGTCAGATTAGAAGTCAAATCCGCTTAGTCTGGCTCCCCTGCCAGCCCTGGGACGGCTGCTCACAGAGCCAACACTGGACAGGATTAAAACCCAAGCTAGCACACAAAACAGTCCTGAGTGCACTGCTGAGGAAAGCAGGGCTTGGCAGGTGGATACCTGGTGGGCTTGCTTAGTTCACCACGCATGGGGCTAATGCTCTAGATGGAGTCATTCCACCTGCCCTCTCTGCCCTGGGAAAGCTCAGGAAGCAAAACTGGGCTACTGTGCGCGAGATGCCTCAGTATTTAAAAGGGGCTCCTTGGTCCTCAGGTAGTCCTACTACCCTAACAGGCTTCAGGGAAGGGCTCACCCGAGGAAGAGCACAACCAAATACAGCGCGTGCCCTCTTCAGCACAGGAAGATCAGTCCAACAGAGATCCCACAGGTGCCAAAACCCTGGGGGCTAGGGACAGACCACAATAGAGAGAGAATTTCAAGATAATCTGGATTCCAGGGCCCTCCTAGAAGTGTGATTTCTCCCCTAAGTTCTGCGATGTTTAGATTGTGTCTATCTAGGTGGGCTTTGTGATGGTGAGTGGGTCCCATGGCCCTCTGTGCCAGCATTGCTGGAGGATGTAACGCCAAGGAGGGCTTCTTGGTAGAGGGGAGTTTGAGACAAGCTTGAGAGAAAGAGAAGGGGAAAGTGCTCACGAAACACTGTAGCGCTCACTTGGGCCGCACAGTGAGAATGCAATGGGGCAGGGAAGGTGAGCTCAGCCCCTAGGCGAGGATGACATGCAGGGAAGGTGAGCATGACCACCATGCCAGGATGACATGCAGGGAAGGTAAGCACGCCCCTCCCCCCGCGAGGATGACATGCAGGGAAGGTAAGCATGG
>LOEQ01000819.1:85101-101316 GCA_001685075.1 Bramus lutescens | reverse complement strand
TGTGTGTGTGTGTGTGTGTGTGTGTGTATGCGTGCACGTGCTCATGGGCACTCATAAGCACATGCCGCTGTAGGAGCTGGGGCTAACCTTGGTGTGTTCCTACCATCTGAGACAGGGAAATGCCTACTCAGCAGCCAGTACCCAGAGAGCGAAGGTGAAGGGTCCAGGGAAGGAGAGAGAAAGGGTTACTGGGGGACACAAAGCCCAGGGAGAGAAACGTGACTGATTCTCAAAAGAAGTGAAGCCAAGCAGGTAGGTCTGGAACTCAGCCAGCCAGTCCCTCGTGGACAGCGGGGCAGAGCAGGGACCTGCTAAAAGGCTGAAGTCCCGCAGCTCCATGCCTACCTGACCCACCGGGCCTAGCACAGAGTGCTGGCCCTTCCTGGCATGTTTCCATTAAGCTCCCCCACTCTTTTATAGAGAACCCTCCTCTCCAACCTAAAGGGACAAAACTTTCAGTACAGATTCAGCCCCAGGGCATCACTGAGAGACTGACTTTCCCAATTCTTACCACACAGGGCTTCCATGTCTTATCTTACACAGTTCACATAATAGCCTCCTTATCAGAAGCTCCTCTTCACACAGGACACAGAGGAAGTTCAGGCTGGGAGAACACAGGGCCCAATAACGGCTTAGGTGTGGCCATCCTTCTTCCCCTCCAGGTCCCAAACTCAGTTAGGAAAGGAAAGGAGGAATCAGAGGAGGAGGAGGAAGAGGGATGAAGGGGGAGGCTAGAGCCAAAAGACATGCATCAGGCAGGCTCTGGGAGCAGGATGGATTAACTAGCAGAGAACACACAGTCTGTAGAGAAACACAGCCCTCGAGATCCCAGACTAGGAACCTATTTGCTTCTCAGATCTTGTCCCTGAGCCGGATCACTGAGAGAACTACCCCAATCCTTCCTTTCTGAGGATTCCAGCACAGGGTGGGCCCTACCCAGGTGGAGCAGGGTTGAGAGCAGGCTTGGGATCAGCTAGAAGGGGACAGATCGCACTTCTACATTCCCTTGGGAGCATTCATCCGGGGTCTGTTCCCTGGCTAGCGAAATGGTGACAACAGCAATCATGAAATATCATGAGATTATTGTGACACCTTGCTTGGCACACAGCAGGGACTGGAGGGAGACAGGAGCTTGGCTGGGGCAAAGGAAACCTCTCTCTGGGTCTTTTACCATGCACACCAAGCCCACAACCACAGTTGCCTGTTAGGCCACACCCCAGAAGATATCCCAAGCCCAAGGCATGATAAAAGCAAGAGCTGTCCAGGATACAGTGATTTGTCTCCCCCAGCACCCTCACCCCCACCTCACTGTGTATGTACTATGTGTCTATGCTGAATCCCACATCTAATGTGGTGGGGGCCGGCTGGTAGTGAACCACAGGGCCCAGGCCACTGCAGCAGGGTAGGATGGAGAAGGTTGTTGTGGGCTGAGCTGGGATGGGAAAAATCAAAAGGTTCTGAGGATAGCTTTTATCCTACAATTCTACCTACCTCTGCTCCTATGAAAGGCTTCGGGAGAAATAAATGAGGCCACTGGGGCCTAGAGGGGCGCTGACCCCTCAGTACAGAGAAAAAAAAACAAGGCATTCAGAAGCCAATGGCCTGTCCCCCAATAGGGTGGAACAGGGCCTCTGATCCACCCCATTTTCAGAGTCCTGTTTGCGTCCTCCAAAACAGCAAGCTACGACTTCTGAGCCTAAACCATCCACCCTCCTTTTCCACACTCTATCATCCTTGTCCCTAGCTCATGAATACGGAGGGTCACTGCCTCTCTGGACTTCCCCAAGAGAGAAGAGACACGTTCCCTAGAGACCTTATTCACCACAGAGCCAACGCTGGAAGCTGCGGGCTTCACCTGTCCTCGGTTTTCCCCAGGTCTCTGGCCTACCACCCGCGGCCTCTGGGGCTGGAAAGTTCACTAAAGCCCAGAAAGCCCTTCAAGGAGGCAATCTGGCCCTACACTCCTGGGCCCTATCGTTAGCGGGGACTCCTGACCCTTGTCCTTTCCATAAGGAACGCACTTAGCATCCGGCTTGCGCCTGGGTGGGAACTTTTGCTTTTGTAGGCTTCCGACGGAGCCCGGGGCCAAAGGGAGTCCCTGATCAAGAGTCCCCGCGGGGCACGCATTCTGCCTCAGCACCTGGAAATTGGGTGTGGCTTTCCCAGGGCATCCTTCACCCCCCAAAACACAAGTGCGCCCAGTTATAGTCGCCCACAACACCTAGGGAATTTTGCTCGAATCTCTCTCTCTCCAGCGCAAAGGCAGACGGCCCCTTTAAGGGCTGCCCTGCTTACCTTTGCTCAGCTTGCCCGGCGCGGTGCCCCTCTCTGGCTGCCGCGGNCCCACGCCCTGCCGGAGTCCCTACTCGGGACCCTGACTCTCCCGGCTCTCGAAAGGTGAGTGGTACCCCCCACACACACCCAAAGAAGCTGCAACCTTAACTGCGGGAGGAGGGAGAAGGGAGGGGTGCAGGAAGGTGGGTAAGAGGAGGAGGAGGAGGAGGAAGGAGGAAGGCAAAAGCCCGGCCCCAGCCAGAGTTTTTCACGTGTACAAGTTGACTCCGCCCTTGTCCGGACCGGCCCTGCCCACAACCGCTGCCAATCCCCTGCTCTCCCTCTGTCCTTGTGGCCACCCCTTTCTCCCACTCTGAAAACTAGGGCCGGTGCGTCTTCCGTCTTCCTATTCCCCTCACAAGCTGGCCCCGAGTACAGGGTGAGGCCTTCTGGTCTGGGCCACACGGGGAAAGGTCTCTAAATGCCCCTACCCAACCTGCTGTGTGCCAACTCTCCTCCTCCCGCCTAGTGCCTATCACCTAAGACTAATGTTCAAGCACAGGGCATAAGGCATTGGCCATTCTCCTGTCTTCTCTTGGAAGCCTAAGATTACCAGTTATCTGCTAATGTATCTCTGAATCCCCCCTCCCTGCCCCCAGCTCCGCCTCTCCATGGCCTGGAGGAAGAGTTCCTTCTCCCACAGCATTCCACTTCCACTGCGAAGAGGAGCTGTCTTTTTGGCCAACTGAGTCATCTAAGAAGCTCTGCAGATAGCCAATGCTAGTTCAGTTCTCATTTTACACAAGGGGAAACTGAGTCTCAGAAAGGAGACTGAAGAGGCCCAAAGTCCTGCAAGGTATTCATAGGGAGTCAAGATGAGAAGCAGGTCAATGATCATCCTACCTGCACCATCTAACTTCAGGGGTCAAAAGAACAACTGCCCCCTGGGGGGTACTGGAGAGATGGTTCAACCGTTAAGAGCACTGGCTACTCTTGCAGAGGACCTAGGTTCAGTTCCCAGTACCTATATGACAACTCACAACTGTCTGTGACTCCTGTTCTAGGGGACCTGGCCCCTTCTTCTGGTCTCCATGGCACTAAGAACATACGTGGTACACACGCATAGATGTAGGTAAAACACAGACACATAAGCTAAAAATAAATTTTTTTTAAAAGCACACAACATCAAAAAGCTGGAACAGCTTGAAGGACAGTGCTCTCAGGCAGAGTCCCTCTAGTCTTCCTTCCTGTGCTCTGAGGGGTCCTCTGTCACAGGCCTGTGCCCTAGAAGACATGACTTCTACAATCTGGGTGCTCTTGAGAAGGGCGCTTTGAATCAAACTCTTGGCTTGAGGAGGATGTGATGTTGGGAGTAGAGCAGTCTTCTAAAAGACATGGGCCTGAGGTCACAACCACATCTGGAGGCAGGAGAAAGAAGACACATGGCCTAGACATGAGAGTGACCTGTGGGGGGTTGACACCCCACAAAGGGACTCCCAACTCTAGGCTGCCCGTTTTCTCTACTAGGGCGTAGAGATTTTTCTGGGCATGAGTGCTTTATAAAACTGTGTCTGCCACAAGCTGAAGGCTGCAAAGAATGGCTGCAGCCAGAGCCTCTGGGCTGGGGGCAGAGGATACAGCCTGTCCTGCTCAATGAGTAAGTAAGAGGAAAGGGAGTGAGGTGTAGTGTGGCCCAGGCCTGTAAACCCAGCAGGCAGGAGGAAAAGACAGGTCAACCTGGTCTCCAGAGTGAGTTCCAGGCCAGTCAAGGCTGCCCAGTGAGACCCAGTCTCAAGAAGATGAGGAGAAAGAAGAGGAAGAGGAGGAAGAGGAAAAGGAGGAGGAGAATAGTAACAGCAGGAGGTGGGAGGCAATGCCAAGTTCAGGCAGGGCTGGAGGGCTGAACTATGGCTAAGTATCCAGGGGATTAGAGATGATGGGGCCAAAGGGTAGAGTTTCAGAGAGCCAGGGGGTAAGATCAAAAGGTCTTAACAAACAGTTTCTGAGGATCTTCTGCATGTCAAACAGTAGTCAGGCCCCTGAGCACAGAGGATATATAAAACCCAGACCCTAGCCTCCTCCAGGAGCACGTGGGGAAGGGAAGCAAACGGGATGCTCAAGTCTGCTTTCCATTGCTGTATCAAATGACTGAGATAGCCATCTTATAAAGGGAACATGGGAGGGAGGAAGGGAGAGAGAGAGAGAGAGAGAGAGAGAGAGAGAGAACAAGGTTTTGGAGATTCCAGTCCATGAACAAATGACTGCTTTTGAAACTATGACAGCATAGTACGTCACGGTTAGGAGCAGGTGGAAGAGCAAAGCCACTCCTCTCAGGGCTTGGAAGTCAAAGAGGGAAAAGAATAGAACTGGGGTCCTACTGTCCCCTCAGGGGTACAAGTTCAGCGGTCACCAAGCCCTGAAGTGTGGCCACAGGATAGCAACTGAGCCTTCAGAACATGGCCCATTGTGACACTTCTGCAGCCCAGGGGTCAGTGTTGGGTGACCCAGGGACAGTCCCTGTGCTCCGCCTGAGCTGAGGGTCATTCTCTTTTCCCAGCACGGGTGATACTAAATCCAGGATGACATGGAGTAGCGTAGAGCATCTCAGGAAAGAGATCTCACCAGGTCACCTTAGGTCACTCCAGTGAACGAGTGGAAGGCTGCTGGAGGGGGTGAAGCCAGAGATGGAAATCCCAGTCGGGGGCTAATCCCAGTGAAAAGAGAGGCAGTCTTAGACTGTGACAGTCCCAGAAGTGGAGAGAGGGGACCTGATTTGAGAGCTGGTTAGAACATTCACAGAACTGTGTGTCTGTTTGTGCCGCAAGATCAAAGAGTTAAGAGAGTCAAGGTTGGGGGCAGCAGTGTGACAGGCTGGACAGGGCCTTGAGGCTTAAGTGTGCCTTCATATCCGGCCCTCCTTTGTACCACTGTGTGATCTTGGGCCCAATTTTACAAATCTATAGGACAAAGACACAAAAGTCAATCTTACAGTTGTGGTATATATCAGAGATCATGTATGCTAAAGGCCTAGCCCAGGGCTTGGCTAACAAGGACTCAATAAGCAGTAAAGGTAACTACCATCATTTGCCTACCCAAGAAACATTTATGAAATGTTTGCTGTATGTAAGATACTGGGTCGTTGGGCTCAGCCTGTTCTCATACGACTCATTGTCCACTGGGAGAGAGGCATGCAGAGAGACTGTCACATGCCGAGACAACGTTGGCTGGGGCAGAGGACAGAAGATTTATTCTGTCCCAGCATCCCTTGACAAAGGACAATGACAGCATAAACAATACAAGGCCAGTTGCCTGGCTCAATGCTGTCAAATCATCCCATCTCCATTTGGGAGTTCCATTCAGAATTTTGAAGTCACCCCTTTAAAGGGGCCTATTTCAAAATCTCTTAAAGGGGCTCATGGCTGCAATACCAGCTCCTCCAAAGGCTGAAACAGAGGATTAAAAAGTTCAACACATGTCTGGTCTACATATGGAGTCCAGTACAGTCTGGGTGTCTAAATAATACAAAGGGCTAGGGGTATAACTCAGTGGTAGAGTGTTTACATAGCAGGCATAAGGCCCTAGATTCAATTTCCAGTACCAACAATAAAAATAATAATTGTAAAAAAGTAGAGTCATTGTCTGAGCTGCTGTGGTGATCTCAACACTGGGGACACTGAGGCAAGAGGATATAATGAGCTGGAAGCTAGCTTAGACTACTCAGTGAGATATTGTCTCCAAAAACCTAAATGAAGGCGGCATCGGTGGCTGCAATGGGTATCTAGACACACAGAGAATGACACACAGAGCGTCAACAGTCCCAGAAAAAGCCCCTGGAAGAAGGGTTAGCTAGATTAAGAGTGAAGGTCTGACGTGGCAGGGCCCCAGCTGAGTCCTGAGTATGCCGTGGGCACTTCATGTCCATCCAGGCATAGGAGCTGACAATGTGACGCTTGAGACACCCTCATCTGCTCCCCATCTGCGTCCTTCCGAGACTTCCTTCCAAAGCTTTCGCTGTCCTCCCTCAGTTAATGCCAGTTTCCTTGCACACATCTTTCCAGACAGTTTGGTAGCTACAACACACCTGACACCTCCCACTAAGGCAGGACAGCCATTCTGCTAGCTTCTGATCAAGACCTCAGGCTGTAAAGCCCCAAAGACCATGCGACCTTGGCTTGTTCTAGCGCTGGCTTGTTTTCTCTCTGTGCAGGAGATAGTAACAGGCTCACTCTCATGAGGCTCTGTGAGTTCAGAGAGATGTAAACTTGGCACCCGACACCCCATCAATATTCCTTCCCTTCTCTGCAGCCCATGTGTCTCCATCCTCACAGAGGATCAGACAGCAGGCTCTCAACTGGGAGTGTTCCTAGCAGCCCCACTCCTGGGGGCTCTCCTTCAGCATCCCCTTCCTTCTATCTGGGAGAACTTGGAGTATTTCTGGGAGTGGAATGATTCCGGCAGACCTGAGCAGCAAAGGATGGGGGTGAGGAGCAGCCCAACTCCCCCTTTCTGTTCTGAGCTCTGCAGATAGGATGGTGTCCTGAGGTGCCTGAGGGATATGTGGGAGATCTGGAAACTGCTCTCCCTCACAGACTGTGTGGGCAGCACATTTGAATAATTTCTGTAAACCCAAAGTTCAAGCTTGTTCCACTTCTTTCCCCAGAAGGCTACAGGGAGAGCTTGGCCAACTGTGAAGCTCTCTGGTGTGCACGTGTGCGTGTGTGCACACACACGCAAACACACACATACAGACACACACACGCACACAGACACACAGACACACAGACACACACACACGTAGGTGGTCTCCAGAAGCCCTTCAGTGACCCTTGGAAGGCTGGAGACCCAAGCCTTCCATGAAGATGCAAGACTTACTCTAGTTATTTATCCAGGGCCCAGTCTCAATTTTTCTCTTCAGCAGAATGGTGCAGTAGGAATGTCCATATCTTGGGGCATCAGGATTTAAAGGGGCATGGCTCCCATAGGCTGGACAAGCTGCAAAGCCGTCTGCTTGAGACTGGGGAGTCCAGTGAAGGTTTTGGAAGAAATGACTATCAGAGAGGTTTACCCTAAGAACAGTCATGTCCTTGGCAGGGAGGACAGAGAGGGACTGCAGAGACCTGAGGATAGACCAATCTGCCTCAGCCCAAGTGGCCTCAGGTCCAATAATCAGTAAGGACAACAGGACAAGGCTGAACAGAGCCCATTTTAATCCCTGGTCATTGTTTTCCAATGATGTGCAGAGATAGGGAATAATTTGCAGAAAATGCCATTCCAGCGTGATTTCAGCTGAGTTCAGGATTTTTGGTTTTATCACTGTACCAGGTATCCCATCCTGCCTTCCGCATTGTGCTAAATGCCCAGGCATGTGTATGTTCATGTATGTACACATACAGGCACACACACACACACACACACACACACACACACACACACTCTCTCTCTCTCTCTCCTTTCATAACTACTCTAGACTTCATTGGAATGACAGCTTCATCCCCAGAGGGCTTTGCAGCAGGGTAGACACACCTGTCTTGTTGACCCTGGCAATCATCAAATTAGAACCCCACCCCTGCATTCAGCAGCAGTCCCAACACTTACCTCTCTCTCCCTCTCCCTCTCCAGATTGATGCATTACCATGGCAACAAAGCCATCCCATAGAGCCTCAGTAAATGGGAAGGTGTCCCTTAGCAACAAGACTGGAGCAGTTGTTGGGGAGGATGCTGGTGAGGTTGGCAGGGAGGGCAGGCCACTGAGAGGATCTCCCGGCAGGGTCCAGAGGAACAGTTCTTGGAGCTGGGTCTGGGGCTTGCCAATTCCTGGAATAGGGCTGAAGATCCGTCCCTGTATTACAGGGATGTACAGTCACTTTCTGACTTGGGAGCAACAGATTCGTCTTCCCAGAAAACCTTAAGAAATTTGAAAACTTTTGGGAACAAGAGTTGATTGATTGCTAGAAAGTCGTAAGCCAAACCCTACTCATCGTGTAAGTTCACTTTAGAGCTGGCCTCAAGTCCAGTAGGAAACATCTACTCAGTTATGTGCCCTGTGAAGAAGCCAGGTATTGGTTTCAGATGTGAGAACGTCCTGCTGAAAGCCTGTGGACATGTCCAGGAGAGTATTTGGTGGGCCAGGAGGTTGGAGACGGAGGTGCCTCACTGCCCTGGAGAGGCCAAAACCCGAGGGTTGCACTTGGAAACTGACTCCGACTTTCACCTCTTATAATGAATGCTTGCTTCAGTTGGCCACCAGAGACCGTAACTGCAAGCAGAGCTCTGACAGTGGCTTCCTCTGCCCAGCAGCATCCAGCGGTTCCCGATAGTGGCCTGGAGTCACCAAGTCTGCCTTTGGAATCCGATGGCCCCCTTACCAAAGTCAAAGCCACAGAAGCACAGCCTTTTCATTTTGGGGGGCTGTGGGCCTCCAAAAGCTGAAGCAGGGACTTTGTCATAGAGGCATGACACACCAGGTCCTTTGTGACCTGTCCGTGCCTTCCTCCTCAACTCCCCTTGACTTTCTCTCCCTCTTACAGTGCATGTCCAGGTGCACAAAACTATGTTCACCTCCCTGGTGTGCAACTCTACTGCTTTCATTCCTACCTGCTAGGGAAGCTTTCTCCTTCCCCTCTAGCTTACTAAACTCTTATTCATTCTTTAAAGCCCAGCTCAGTGACCGTCTCCCTGGCATACATGGCCCCTGATGCTGTGTAGACAGGCTTGGTCTCTACCTTCCAAGCACAGAGTCTCTGTGTGTCTTTTACTGGGTTGTGAGTCGCTCAAGACCAGAGACTGTGTCTTGCCCCAGTATCCAGCACAGAACAAACAGGGATTATCCAGGATCTGGAGAACCAAGATAGTGGAACTGAAGAACAAGAGCTAACCTGAGAAGAGGGGGAGCAAACCGGAAGGTAGAACAAGAGCCAAGAGGAGGGGAGACAGTGAGGGGAGTCAGCAGGAGCGGAAAGTCCAGGCTGTTAATGACCACAAGACAGCACTGGAAACTCTGGGTAGATGGCCTGCTGCCTTGGTTTGCCCAGGACTTGCTCAGTCCTGGCATGAGATGGGCCTGATCACCTGATTGGTGACCTTTTCCAGGGCAGGTCTGGAATTAGGACTGAGTACTAGTCTAAGAGGTGAATGGAGGGCAGGGAAGGAAGACTGAGGGCATTGTGGATGCTAAGTCACTCAGACCTAAAGGAGGAGGAGCCTGACAGTGTGCCAGCCTCCCAGGCTGTCTCCTGCGTTCTACCCTGCAGAGAAAACAAACAAAGCGAATTGCAGGACACCCTGTTCGCGCTTAATGGCTTCTTCCTTAACGCCAGGCTCCAAGCCTACTACCTGGGTCACTCAACTTATCATGCCACTGCCCCAGTCCCCAGAAGACAGTGGCCCTGTGCCTTCTGACAGGCTGGGCAGGCACCGTGGTTCCTGGTTAGATTAAGGCTGGTCTTCACTGTAGATGTGTTGTCTAGAATCTCATTTGGGGGCTGGAGTGTGGCTCAACAGTAGAGCTGTTACCTGACCTGCTGAATGAAGGCTTTGTGTTGCATCTGATTCCAGCACTATGCAAGCACACACGCATTGCATAGACGACCCAGCTTGAAAGCAGGGATGGGCCTCCGGTTTCTCTCGCCCTCGCCTGTTTTCTTCCCTTAGTAGATACTAACTGCTACTTTTCAGTGGTGGAGCACTTCTCCTGGGGCCCCAGCTTCCTGACCTGGGGAATGAATGTTACACCCTGAGCTTCAGGAGGGCTCTAGATGTGACTTCAACTGTTTTTTAAAAAAAACCAGTTTACAAACCCATCCTATGGACTAGGAAAGAGGGACATATGAAATACAGGGGCAAGAGACGCATTCATCTAGCGTGCTAGAGCAGTCCTGCCGGCTTCCGCTCTATCTGTGTGATAAACTGCTACTTTGTGCCTTGGCCTCTTCGTCTGTAAAATGGGTAGAATAGTGCCATTCTTATGGGGTCATGTGCCGGCGGATGGACGGTGATTGAAAATAGCTCAGTGTGGTTCTTGAAATATGTAAGGCACTGACCTCTGAGCCGCACTGCTGTCTGTCATTTTCCTGATAGTCCACCATGTTCCAGACCTGCAGACCACCAGCAGGTGGGGAAGGGCCATTGAACCAACCACCCTCTCAGCCAATCATACACAGTTCTTCCTAAATTATATGCAGCCTTGGGGTCTCAGGCAGGAACCAGAGTACACAGACTGGGAAAGGCTAGGGGAGAGGGGTTCATCTATGCAGCTCTGGGAAAAGGTCATCCATGCTGGGTACAGACCTTCTAGTCCAGTTGCTTTGGGGGTCACCTGTGCTCCTGTCAGGAGGCCCCGTCTCCATGCTGTATGAGTCAACTGGAGAAACTCATTGGATGAGCTATGGCGGAATCTAACTTTGGTTTGTCACTGGGACATCAGGAGGAGGGAGCTGGTGTTGTTTACATTTTCCCCCAGGGAAGGAATTTTAGCTTTTAGTGACAGACTAATGAGGTGAATCATTAGCTGTTGTCAGTTTTCAGAGAGGAAATTTTTCTGAGGGTCTCGGGAAAGTTCTAAGAGCTTCCCCCTGTAGGTGACAGACACCCCCCGCATACAATGTGGCAGCTTCTGAGGCAGGTGCGGAGGAGGAATTGTCGGAGATGCATTTGAGATCCTGACTTTCCTCTCTGCGTCATCCTGTGCCAAACAGTGTCCAAACACGGCACTGCTCTAAACAGCCGCATGGAGTTAGAGGCCGCTGAACTCACCCACTGTGCCAGTGAAAAGCCATGTTGCAACACGTTGAGAGAGACCAGAACTCAATCCCCCCCACACCTCAGTTGAGTCAGAAAAAGTCAAAGAGGCTTTTGCTCTGATGAAGCTAAAGGCGCTCACCGCCACTGCAATCAGGCCCCTAAATTACAGAGCCCACCTGCCAACTGCCTGGCACCATCTCATTAGATGGGTGCCGGGAGAAGGTGCCATATGCCCTGTGGGAGCACCTGACCGCCAAGTTCCTGCTCCATAATTAAACCCAAAACCCCAACCTCACCCCCTTCTAACCCCCTCTCAAGAAACAACAAAGTTGCCTCCCCTGCTCCAGGCAAGAGAATCATGCGCTTCCTGCATGACTATGGGGTTCCGGGAGACTTGGGGAGATCAAGTAAAACAGAGGGAGCCCCACATCTTGCCACATGGCTACCCAGAACCCAGCAAAAGCCAAGGGGACACACTGGCTTCCAGGGGATTCTGAGGGTGGACTTTAGGAAGTGAGGTTCTAGAAAGAGGCATGGTGGGGCACTGAGACCGCTCAGTAGGTAAAAAATCCTTTTCATGTAAACTGATCACCTGATATCCATCTACAGGGAAAGGGAGAATCAATCAACCCTGGCAAAGTGTCCTCTGTATTCCACATGTATGCCATGGCATGTACCCGAGGGAGCATGCACACATACGCACGTGCACACACACGCGTACATGCAGGCACGCACACAGACAGACAGACAGACAGACACACAGACAGAGGGGCAGAAGTAATCCTGGCTCAAAGTTTGTCCTAGAACAGTTATGCACACCCACACACAACCTCACCCGCCTCCCCACTCCACTGAAAGATGCTTGGATGCCAGTGACCTACAGAGTCAACTGGGATACTCTCAGAGCCTTCTGGCCAGAGCTGTGTGAGAAGTGTCTGGCTGACAGGTACACCCTGGCATAGAGGCAGATGTGTGGTAGGAGAAATGGATTGGCAGGTGAGGCCCCTCACTAGAGAGGCTTCCATAGCAACAGAGTGGTCGCTGACCGGACAGTGGGGAGGTACCAAGCGATTAGCTTGGCATAAATGCCCACATGGCTCCAGTCAGCCATGACCACTAACCATAGAACAGAGGAATGGATAAGGCCAGCAGTCCTATGCAAATACTACTGCCCGGGGTGAGGGTATAGGGCTGGAGGAAGGCCAACAGCCTGGGCTGGGAGGGAAGCACCTCTTCCCCATCCTTACCCCGAGTTCTCTGGTTTCCTGTCTGAGCCTCCTGGGCCTGCATGATGCCAAGTTGTATGGGAAAAACAGAACTATAAAGAAAGCTGCCCAGCCTAAGGGAGAAGGCGAGTTTACTGGGACAGACAGGATCAGGGCTTCCAGTCTTCTACAGCAGAAATAAAAGATGTGACTGTGGCTAGCTTTGTTTTTTTTTTTTTTGTGGTTTGTTTGCTTGTTTTGAGACAAGGTTTCTCTGTGTAACTTTGGAGCCTCTCCTGGAACTAGCTCTTGTAGACCATGCTGGCCTCAAACTCACAGAGATCCACCTGCCTCTGCCTCTTGAGTGCTGGGATTAAAGGTGTTCACCACCAGCCAGCTCGGCTAGCATTTTATATTTAAGTCAAGCACTAGATTGTATAAAGCTCCTAGCTAGAGCCCAGGAATTTATCTCTGCTATTACAGCCAGGAAGTACTGAGAACCCTCTCCAGTCCTGCCACTCCCCAAAGTGATGCTGCCTCTGTTTGGCACCATGCCAGTGCTGATTTTGCCCTCCACCCCCAATCTGGGGATGGAGAGGCACAAACAGCCTTGTGGTCATGAGTCATGGCCTCTGAGGGTTAGCACAACCCAGAGAAATGCCTAGGCAGGTTGTGTCCCCTTACTACTTGTTCAAGTCCCAGCTGTCAGACAGAGCTGGGTCCAGCCAGACACATACCGAGGGCCAGTGGGAAAGCTACTGTCTGAGGCCCAGCATTAGAGAGACAGCAGGGTGTCTTTGCAGTCACCCCAAATGAACCCAGCCCTGGGAAGATTGTAGTCTGGAGTTGTTGCTGATTTCCCTAATTTCCTCTCAGGCCAACTTCCCCTTTTCCTGCAGCCTGGGAGGCCCTGGGGCCCCAGCACAGCCAGGTGTGGCTTGAGTGATCACAGGGCCTGTAGAACAGGGAGGGGGCAGCAGAGGTCAGCATCTGGGGTCACCATGGACAGGCACATGGCACTGAGGAGTGAGGAAGAGGAAAGGGCCTAGCCTTATATAGGGTTTCTTCCGGGATGAGCCATGTGACCCAGTACTGTGAGCCACTAGAGTTTCCCCAGAGTAGAACCTGGCTATATGGTGTGACAGATACTCGACCTACTCACTGGAACCCATCTGAGTGATCAGCTTGGTCCATGGACCTTCTGCCTGAATGATTCAGGCATGTCTGAATGTGCGGTCACTGACAGGTGACCAAACAATGGTGGAGTGACCAGGTACAATACCTAAAATACCAGGTTGTCCTGAATCAGACAAGTGCCAAATGGACTGGCAAGAAACCAGCCCCTCCAGAGGCCTGCATTCCAAGTGCCCAGCCCAGCCTCACAAGTTGGTGGCACCAGACAGAGGCTCATGTAGCCAGGGCAAGGAAGGAATTTGTGGCTTGCACTTCCCCAGAGCTACTGTTGGCCCAGGGATCCTGCCAACACAACAGCTCCCGTGGGCACTGCTATCTTTGAGCATTTCTTCCCAGGATCCCTACCACTCATGAGCCATGACTGACTGCTCTTAATTAAACAACTGGTAAATGAATTTAAGCCGATATTTACTCCTGGAGAGATAGAAGGAACACACGTCGTCCGGGCAGCTGGAGGTCAGTGGGCCAGGCTTCTCTCTTCTCTGGAAAAGCGGGAGGTTCTCAGACCTGAGGTTTCCTTCCACCCACCTCTTTGCCTTCTCTTCCCTCCAAGGTAGGAAAGGTCTGGAGGGGGATCTTTGTCCCTGAGAAGAATGAGACCTGAACAGAGGAGGTATTTCAAGGCAGAGCTCAGCAGAAACACAAATGCCCTCTTGAGACCCAAAGACACCCTGAACAGTTCTGACCAGGAACCCAGATGGAAGCTTCCAGAAAAGGAGGCATCCCACAAGAAAGGATTGGCCTCTTTTTCCTGAGAGGAGGCGAGGGGCAAGATAGGGACCTGGGTGAGCTATGGGGTAAAAGAGGGCCCTCCATGAGCACAAGCAGGCAGCTGCCTCCTCAGAAGGGAGGACTGCAGTGCTGATAAGAATCCAGCAATGGGCCAGGCGGTGGTGGCACATGCCTTTAATCCCAGCGCTCAGGTGGATCTCTGTGAGTTCGAGGACAGCTTGATCTACAAGAGTTAGTTCCAGGACAGGCTCCAAAGCTACAGAGAAACCCTGTCTCGAAAAAACAAACAAACAAAAAAGGAATCCAGCAATGGCTGTTTTCCCCCACAGCTGGCATTTTCTTTTGTCCCCACCCCCGCCACCCTGCTGGTGTGAGTAGCAGTAACCCTTGAAATCCAGGAGGCACCGGCAGCTGAGAATCCCCTGGCTCATGTACCTGGAGAAGCAGAGCAGAGAGAGAACAGATCAGAGAAAGGCTGGACAGCGACAGCACAGACTGGAAGACGAGCTCAGGCACTGCCCTGAAGAGGTGCGAATGGCAGTTATGTAGCAGATCACATTTACCCCGAGGGTCAAACAAATGCTATAATTTCATTTTAGGGATGAGAAGACAGGGAGGTGAGCAGAGGCGAGTGACTTTCTCCATCACTCACTTCATGCAGAGGTGTCTATCCGGAGCAGGTGTGCTTTTTGTCTACGACTGAAGCTAGGCTCCACTGCAAGGTAGCCTGGAGCAGGTCAGGCTCCGGGATGTGTGTGGTGGATTTCTGCCACACACCAGGATGAAGCTCCATCCCCACTGAGATTCTGTGAGTCATAGACCATAGAGTCACTCAAGAAAGAAATGGTCCCTGACCACAGGAGAGACTGGCATAGATGCTCTCAGGATTGCCTGTGGCCTTGGGCACTGGGTTGACTCACTGAGCTTTGAGGAAATGTAGTCTGACTATTTATACAGTTGTTTGAAAGTTAAATGAAATCTTGTTTATAAAACATCTAGCATGGGCTGCGGGTATGGTTCATTGCTGCACAATTATGAGGACCTGAATTAAAAATTCCAGCAGTCACATTAAAAGCCCAGTGGCTGTGCACACACATACCTCTAACCCTAGTTCTGGGGTGTGGTGAGGCAGAGATGGGGGACCCCTAAGGCACGCTGATTAGCTCCAAGTTTCCATGAGAGGCCCTGTCTCAAAGGAATAAAGTGGAGAGTAATAGAGGAGGACACCCATGGTCTTCCTCTGGCCTTGTGCACACACTTCAACATACACACACACACACACACACACACACTGTAGATTGCTTAAGAAATGATAATTCTCACCAGGAGGTGATGGTGCACACCTTTTATCCAGCATTCAGGAGGCAGAGGCAGGCAGATCTCTGAGTTCAAGGCCAACCTAGTCTATACCATGAGTTCCAGGACAGCCAGGACTACACAGAGAAACCTCATCTCAAAAAACCAAAACAGAGAGGGAGGGAAGGAGGGAGGGAGAGAGAGAGAGAGGGAGAGAGAGAGAGAGAGAGAGAGAGAGAGNAGAGAGAGAGGGAGAGAGAGAGAGAGGTAATTCTCAGAGCTGGAGAGATGGTTTGGGAGGCAAGAGCACTTGATCCTCTTGAAGAGGACCCAGGTTCAGTTCCCAGTACCTTTATGGTGGCTCACAACTTTTTCAACCTTAATTCCAGGGGATTCAATGGTCTCTCCTGGCCTCCTCAGGTACCAGACATTTGAAGCTCATACATACACATAGGCAAACACTCATACACACAAAATAAAAATAAATAAAATCCTTAAAGAGAAAAGAAAGAGTTCTCAGCCTCAGAGTGTGCGACTCATCCTGCAGTCACCTGGACCAGAGTCAGCAGGGTCTCTCAGTGGTTCCACGCCTGGCTGAGTGCCCTATTGCTAACTTCTTCAGAGTCTTGGTGCTATTGTTTTGAGACAGTCTTTCTATGGTGCCTGGGCTGGCCTTGAACTTTTTCATCTTCCTTGCCTTAGCCTGTGAAGTTATGGATTGACAGGTAGGTAACCACCACACCTGGCTAAATTATTTTTTGCCTTTTTTTTTTTT
>LOEQ01000819.1:24923-37286 GCA_001685075.1 Bramus lutescens | reverse complement strand
ACCAGAGGGAGGGGCTGGCACATCTAGTAACTCTGGGTTTGGGGCTAGGCGGTGTGATCTTGGCCACGTCACTTCCTCTCTCTGGATCTGGTCCCTTCCTTCTGAAGGGTTAGGCTACCAGGAAGAAGGCGGCAGCCATGTCCATAATAAAACCAAAGAAGGCCACAGCTCCCCAGGGTACCATGCTGGAAACCAGAGTCCATAGCTTCTGGTCTTTGCCATGCCCCGCTGCTGGGTTCCTGGAGGCTATGCCGTCTTCCCTGCTTCCTCCACCAACCTGGTTCTATTCCCACTCTGAAAACTGCCTGACTTCATCCCTGCCATCCCTGGGAAGCGCACAGATGGAAATGAAGCAGGCAGTCTGGTTGGAATGGCAAGGGAATCACCCCACCTCTTACACTGGGTTCCCCATTCTAGTCTAACACAGACTGCTGAAGTGTGCTAACAATCAGAAGGCAAGTCACTTACCTTGTCTTATTTAGAGCCTTCCATTCTGCAGTAAGCATTCAGCAAGCGCCTAGTTACCACAGTTCTGGCTGATTTACCTGTATTAACCTGTTTGGTTTCCAAGACAGCCTAATTTATTATTAGCCCATTTTATTTATGGGAAATCTAATAAAGCATAAGGAAGCTGAGAAACTGGCCCAGGGCATATGGCTAGTAAGGAACAGAGATGGGAATTGAATCCAAACTGGTGGGTCCCAGAGCCATGACCTTACCTTCTACTGGAGCTTCGGGAGAAATCAAACTTGTGTGTTGGGAATAAGACCCTGAGTCTGAGTGGCATCAAGCACACTAGCACTTCTTCCCTGGAGGTCTCGAGGGGGATGCACCACCTTAAATTTTACCCAGTTCCATCACTCTTTAGTTATCACCGATTTTATTGATTCAGCGTGGACAGAGGGGTAAATCAGAACGGAAGCAAAGCGAAAGCCCAAGCCAGCTGCAGTTTGGCTGTGGCTGAATCAGGTTACTTGCCCCCTTGGTTAGGCTTAGGGGAAGGTCTCAGGGGTGGCTAGCCCCTGAACCAGTCCCTTCTCGGAGCCACTGACTAGACTCCTGAGTTTGCCTGGATTTTTGTTCAGCTCTAGGAACCTCTTTGGTAACTTCTCTCTCTTCCTAGTTTCCTGATTGAAAAGCCTGAGCAGAAGAGTTACCTCCTTCCTGTCCTCTGCCTCTGGGCCTGTCTCATGAATCCCCTCTTACAGTTTGCCCAGGAAGACCCCAGACACCCAGGGAACAAGTGAATGGCTTCAAAGATTCTATCTTTTGTGAAGAAGCTCTAGCAAGGCACATAGTAGGACTATACAATAACTATTAATGGAAGAAATGGTGTGCTGGGGGGAAGGTAAGAATTAGCCCCTCTGTAGCCCGGGCCTGGGGGCCAGGTGCTATTCTGGCATTACAACCTTGGGCTTCCTTTGCGTGCAGCCTTTGTGCCTGGCCATTATGGGTGGGGCTGGTCTGGAGAAGATCCGCAATGGCGTATCTCTTGGAATTGTTAAGATCCTCTGAATAGGCGAGCTGGCCTCGTGCCCTCTTTCCCCGAGGATTCACAGAGCAGCCCTGCGTCTGTCCTGTCCCTGCCTGCAGACAGCCAAAACCAAAAATATCATAACTGAGCAATCTAAGTCTCTTACAGGCATCGGCTCGACCCAGCTTGAGGCGTCCCTAGGGAGACAGGTCTGTGTTTAACTACAATGAGAGCCAGGCACATTTCCCTGATGGTATTTGCCCGTTTCTAGTGGAAGCTGAGTTCGATTGCCAAGCTTCACTTCTGAATGCAAAGAAGATCGGGAAGACCGCTGGCTCCCTCTTTCTAGGGGACAACACCTTCTGGTGGAAGTAGTCTGCATCAGGTTCCTGGCTCCTCCTCCCCTGCCTGGAGTCAGTGGTAAGCTACTGAGCCCCTTATACAGGCTGTAAAGACATTATTACTGAGGAGTGTTGTTATCCTGGCCCTTACTCCCAGCGACTGTGCCCTCTAAGTCCCTCAGAACCACTGTTAAATCCTTGGCTGTCCTGTAATCTTGAGGAGGAGGCTTTTATTCTTTTTCTAAAGGTAGACAAGCAAGAAACTAAGGAAGAGGGAGGGCTGTCCCTGCAGACTGCGGCCTCTACAGGCCGGGGAATACAGAGAGGCCTTGGTTTCCTAGTTCATGGACCTTCTTCTCTAATAGTCCAAGAAGGGGTTAACTTCCAAGGAGAACACAGACTTCTCCAGACCAGTGCCCTGAGCCCAGCTTGGCGGATGGCAGCCCTGGGAAGAGGTCTTGGGATCTGTAGTTTATGACACCACCTACCCCAGGTCTGCCTGTTTATCAACACTGCCTTGCAGACTACAGTTCCCAGAAACCTGGAGGCCAGGCTTTGGGGAAAGGGGTAGGTGTGAGGCACGGAGAGGGCTGGGGAAAGGAGAGGGAGGAGGTGGGAGAAAACCCGGTTCATCCCCTTCCTTTTGAATTCTTTCTCCTGGTGTGTCTGCTGCTCTGCCTGAGCTAATCCCCAAATCCGGTCTCCTAAGCTGCAGCTGCTTCCCTTTGCAGGGATGAATGGCTCAGGGAGGGAAGGTGAATTCATATTTTAATTACTGAGGCTCGGGTGCGGAGGGCAGGGGGGGAGCAGGGTGGTGCATTGTTTCCCCAGGCTTTAGGGCACCCCTCCTCACTGAGTCACTTCTGCCAGTTACCTGGGTGGGTCTTGCTGAAAGAGCCTCTGCTCCTGCCTGAGAAGATGTGGGGACTGGGGTGGGAGAAATAATTTTCAGAGATTCTTGACTTGTCCCAACACTCAAGTATCATATATCCCTTACCGCCCACTTTGCTAGAGGACATTGCCAAAATTCTAGAGACACTGAAGAATTTTAGGTCTGGCTGCATGAAACCCCGGCTTCCTCCTCATTTAGAAATGTTTTCTTGCCCCTTGGTTCCTCCACGTGCTCCAATTGTTCAGTTTCCCCCACTTTCCCTTGAGGTGGAAGGGTCAGAGTGTGGCTAAGAGAAAATGTGAGGTGAGGGCCAAGGGCAGGCCAGGGTGAGTAATGAGGCTGGGGACCTATGGGTGACTTGGGAGGGTGGGTGATCCGTGACTTGGCATCTTCTCTGTTCGACGCTCAAAAAACAAGCTTGGCAGAGGGACAATCTTGGTTATTAGACCCCAGACCATCCTGAACTGAGCTGAAAAGAGCCAGGTGGGGTGGGGGGTGGTAGCAGGAGTGTTGGCCAATGTCCATTCCTTATCTACTCTTGAACGGTGGTAGCTTGGGGGAGAACAGAGTTGGGAGTTCCCACTGCAGCACAGATGAAGGGGAGTATTCCAGGCTCTATATGATCCAGTGAGGGGAGGGGTTTCATGGGATCTGACTTCTCCAGGAGGCCTCTAACCCATGTTGGAAGTAAAGCTTATTGCCAACTGTGGAGGATATAGGCAGGGAAAGGAGGTGCGTGTCTGTGAGGGCAGAACACTGGTGCAGAGATTTGGCAGTGAGGCTCTCAGGTCCCCTGCTGCTAGGGCCTCTGGGGAGAAGAATCCACAACACTCAGACATACCGACGTGAAATTCCCTATCCCAAGCCTTGCCCACTTCGGGGACGAGGTCCAGTGACCTTTGTATCCAGACTTCTGGGGCTTGAAGTTGTTGTACCCTTGTATGAGAGTCCTAGCTGACAAGGAGAAACCAGAGGACTTGAGGGCTAATATTTGGGCAGAATAACCTGGCTCTCTGCCTTGTTCTTGCTACCTTTAGGACCAAAGAACCCAGGCCACTGAGCAGCCCAGCTCCCAAGGGGCTTCTTCCAAAGCTGCTTCCTGTGCCTCATAAACTATCCTTGCTCCTTCTACACCTGCCCCAACTGTCTCCACGGGGGGTGGGGGCTCATCATTCACTAAGGACTTTGGGCAGGAGCAGGCATCAAAGGGGAAGGAAGGTGAAAAAGAAAGAGCATTTTGGTGTCCTGTGACTAAGAGCCTGAGAGACTCTAGACCTGCTGGGATGACAGAGTTGTTTCAAGAGCAGGTTTCTTCCCCGGGCAACCTTGTATCCTTTGTTGTGTGTGTCCATTGCTATTTTTTCTTCTGATGTCTTGAGAGTGCTTTCTGGGTAAAACCCTTCACATGCACCTCAGGATGGAGTGTGTGCATTACAGTTACTGATGAAGGTACCCCACCGGCTCTCCCTCCCTACCAGATTTAGCTGCAGTTCCCAATGCTCACATATTCCCTTAGGTTTGGACTTTAAATGTCAAGCCTTAACTAGCCTCCTGGTATACAGAGAAAAGGGACTGAAGGCCCAGAGAGATATAGCTGCTACTTCCCAAGGTGGCAGTATGCCCACCTCAGAGTCAAGAATAAGACCTAGCATGGATACCCCTCCCCACCCCCGGCTAATCATGAGAGGATCCAGAGAGTGCTGCAGTAGATCTAGAAATATAGTAGTTGTGTCTCAGTTTTGTCTATATATATCCTAGAGATTGATCTGCTCACTATATATACTACTATATATACCACTAGAGTGGGTGTCTAAGTTGTGCTGGAAAGCAGATTATTAAATAGCAGCAGCCTGCCTTCCTACCCATGCTGACTCAAGCTAGGCCTCCTGCCCATCCAGCTGGTCACTGGAAATGCAGTATCCCTATTAATTACAATGATTAGATGTATTACCAGGAACTGGGGGTGGATCCTGATGGGACAGCTCCATAGTAGGCATTCGGCAGTGAAGGACAAGCATGGTGGAAGTTTATCCTGAAGGAGTTCCCCAGAAACTGTCCAGATAGTCACCACATGGGTCACGTCAGGTTCCTCAAGAAACAGGAATGCTGCTTCACGGGTGCGCCTTGAGTGGAGCATGACACCAACTGCCATCATTGCTGGAGATGGGGTGGGTGCCTTGTGCTTCATTATTCCGAACCCTTTGCCCTAACCTGCACCTCTTTAGTATGGAGAGAGCGGCTTGTTGGTTCCCAGCCGCCCAGCTGGCTTAGACCCAAAATAATCACACAGAAACTGTATTAATTAAATCACTGCTTGTCCCATTAACTCTAACTTTTTATTGGCTAACTCTTACATATTAATTTAATCAATTTCTATCAATCTATGTATGGCCATGTGGCTGTGGGTTACTGGCTAAAGTTCCGGCATCTGTCTCCAGCAGGGCTACATGGTGTCTCCTGACTCCACCTCCTTTCTCCCAGTATTCAGTTTAGTTTTCCCTACCTAGCTCTGTTCCCCTATAGCTCTGCTATAGGCCCAAAGCAGTTAATTTATTTATTAACCAATAAAAGCAACACATAGACAGAAGGACCTCCCACACCANTTTGGACCTATAGCAGGGCAGAACTTAGCTAGGCAGGGAAAACTAAACTGAATGCTGGGAAAAAGAAGAACAGTCAGAAAGATGCCATGTAGCCCTGATGGCGACATGCCAAAACTTTACCCATAAGCCACTGTCACAGATTAATGGAGATGGGTTAAATTAATATGTAAGAGTTAGCCAATAAGAAGCTAGAGCTAATGGGCCAAACAGTGATTTAAATAATACAGTTTCTGTGTGATTATTTTGGGGCTAAGCGACCGGGAACCAACAAGGGGCCTGTTGCTACACATCTCCTTCCTTTCTCCCAATGCTCTTCCTAGAGAGCGAAGCCATTCCCACCAGGCCTGGTGTGTTGGCCTAATCTCTGGGTAGGGTGCCTGCCTTTCTGTTCTAAGCTTCCCTGCTAAACTGACTGGAAGGCATCTCCTTTGCTCTTGCAGCAGGATTGTTTAGGGACAGGATGGGCAGAGATGTGAAGAGGGGGGAGGGGCGACCAGGCAGATGAGTAATGCAAGGAAAGTGGAAATGAGCAGATGAAGGATGTGCTTCATCAACCTGAGCACATAATTCCAGCCAGACTCTGTGCTCCACCTCGGGCCTACCTCAGCCTCAATCTTCACCTCAGACTTACCTTTTACCTGGGGAAGAAGAAATGGACCAGGTACCACCCTCCTAGTCTTTGATGTAGTGCAGGAGCCAAATAAATGCCTGTTGGCTGAAGACCCTCCCTTCGCTGTCTGTTTTCCACATGGCCAGGGCAGCGTTAGAGGGATTGTGTGCTACCTCGTGGCCCTTACAGGGTTCTTTAAGAGTTTCAGACAACATGGGATTGTTAGGGAAGGACAGAATCTAAGACTCCATTCTAGATATCTAGCTGGAGGCTTCTTCAATCTGTAACCTCCCGTGTCTGGAGTGTTGGATATGCGACCTCAAGAATCAAGTGGACACCCCAGTCCCACCTACACATGGGATTCTGGGAACTTTCACGAAATGGCATGTCCAGAGACTGTTTTAAGCCAGCTAGCTTCCTGGTCCCCAACTGCAGCTGCGTGGGGATGAGGTGAGGCAGAAGGCTGGGGACAATACAGATAGCAACTGGGCCTTCTTTTAAGGTGATGCCACGTGGTTCAGTGGTAGAACTCTTTTACTTGATAGGACAAGCAATAGCCTCAGGGAGCCCCAAGGGTTCTGGGAATGATAACCCCAGTTTGCTTCTCTCTCTCTCCTTGCTTCCCACTCTTCTACCCTGCCTTTCCCTACAGATATCTGGTGAGCATTCCCCGCCCGGCCCAGGGCATGCCCCAGTTCACTTTCGCCTGTTTCTGTGGTCTTCACGGCTTCTGCAAGATGAAGAGGAAGAAGGAAGACGTTCAAAGAGAGCGGGAAACAGTGGTGTGAGCAGAGCCAGGGCCCCGTTGTCAGCTCCCAGTGGATCCAGGCCCAAGGCTGCTCACTTCTGTGGAGCTCAGTGTGTGTGTCTTCTACCTTGCTTCTGACTAACATGAGGTCATCAACCTCCTGAGCCTTCTTATGGCCACCCCTATTCACTTCCAATCTTCTGTGCTCCTGCAGAGAGGCCTCAGCCACACAAGGGGATTTGTGGGACCTGCCTTTTGCCTTCTTCAGCAGACTGGGCAGCCTGCGACCAAGAGATGAGGCTCCCAAGCTCTTCTCAGGGTTACTCCTCCCATGAAGCTAATGTGGCCTTGGGAGAGGAAAGTAGCTGTTCTTGCAAACTTTGAAGGACTTGATGTAGGGACACCACCTCCACGCACACGATGGAGTTTCTGCTAGGGCCCCAGGGCCTCAGTCCCCTCCCTGCATCCTCTTGGGCCAGGTGGGCCAGGACTGAGGTTGGAGGGAAGCCAAGGTTAGACACTCGAGGGACCAGGCAGTGGGTGACAGTGTCACAGGTCTGTCTTCTCTCAGTTCTGGCCCTGGCCCACCAGCTTCCTGTAGTGCCCATAGATGTGGGGAGGCCTTCCCCCAGGCACTAAGCTCCTCAGGGACTGTCCCCTAGATCTAGGCCAAACCACTACCCCTTTTTGTTCCTTCATCCCTTGTTCCTCTCCTCTTCTTGGGAAGCTGGAGAGGGTATTATACTGGCATGCAACACCTTCAGAGGACTCTTGGGTCGGGGAACCCTAGGACTGTCCTTGGCTTTTCCCTTCATCTTCCTAGCCCGCTGTCTTCCTCCTGCTTCAGGATCTTGTACCCCACACTCATTTCTAGGAGTTCAGAAGCAGAAGAAGCATTTCCTTTCCTTTCCCTCCTCTCCCCTCCCTTCACCATTTCTCCACTGGCCTTGTCATTGTGCCCAGATCTCTCAGGTGCTAGACAGAGAGCTGGGAATTAGGAACGAACTCTAGCAATAGAAGCACGTTTCTGCAGCTTCCGGTCTGCTAGCTTGCCGTTCTCATGGGAACAGCTCATCACCAAAAGGAGTCACATTCCTGCCACCGATGGGGGGGGGG
This sequence comes from Bramus lutescens, assembly GCA_001685075.1. NCBI lineage: Eukaryota > Metazoa > Chordata > Mammalia > Rodentia > Cricetidae > Bramus > Bramus lutescens. Next base: position 29,502 of record LOEQ01000819.1, on the reverse strand, counting down.
CAGAACAGATAAACAAAGGCCTGGCAGGAGGGTCAGGATCCAAGATGAAGGAAGGCCTGAACTCAGTGAGGGCCTCTCAGCAAATAGGGTACTCCTGGTAAGGGGTGTTTCAGGTCGTCTTGGTAGAACCTGAGCACAGCCAAGAGGCTTCTCCCTATTCTCCACTGGCTTTTCACGTCTTCCCACCTTAACCACCCAAGGTCTGCTATTTTCTTTTCTATTCAAAGACTCCTAAACAAATCCTTTCCTTGGGGAAACATCAAGCATCTGCAGCAAAGGCCAGTGGGTCACAAGGAACAAAGCAAACTTCTAATTTCCTCTTAGACAGTGGAGTCCTTGGGCGAGGCGGAGATTGGCGGAAACGTTTCTGGGGTGTATGTATGTCGTTACTGAAGCCAGAGATCCCTCCCTGAGTGTTGCTAGCTGAGGCCTGCCTTCCAGGCTGCAATCAGAGAAGTCTCTCTGGAACTGGAGGATGAAATCACATCCCCAACACTAAGAGGCATTGGGTGTTATGTCCCAACCACATAGGCTCACCCAGAGGACAGGTCAGAAAATGGAGAGCTTAGGTCTGGAAAGGGTAACAAAGGGGCAGCTCTCCTGTGCTCACTTCACAGCCCTTGGCAGGGAGGCAGCCCCACATGTTGGCAGAGAGCTGACTCGGAGAGCTGCTTACCCCACGAGGGTGTCCTTGGTGTGGGAGGGACACTGGATATCTCAAGCCCTTCCTATAGGATCCTGGGTGGTTCAAGGTTCTTTGAGTGTATGCCACCACCCCTCCCTTTGCAGACAGCTGCCCTTCCTCCCTTCTTCCTTGGTGAGGTGGAGCCATTCCGCAGTAGGCATGGCTTGAGTAGGAGGCAGTAGTAGCATCTAGCAAACGAACGCTTATTATTTTGACTCTTCTCAGGAAGATGGGGAGTCTACCCCTCTCAGCCTCTGGGAAGGGGGAAGCAGCCGGAAACTTGTTCCCAGTTCAGCTTCTGCCTGGGTTCAGTCAATTTTGTAAATTCTGCTTAAGGTTCCCTGCACTCTGCCTGAGGGAAGGCCAGCCCGCGGGTTTTCAGACTCTACTGAGGTGGCCCTCTCTCCTCTTAGGGTGAGGCAGGTATGCACACCTTGGGTTCTTTAAGCATGGCACTCCTCTTCCTTGGCATCCCTCACTTTAACACAGATTCCGCCTCGTGGACTATGGAACTAGTTATAAATGACTGTTGGGGTTCTTGAGACTTGAATGTCCTCTAAGACCCTGACCCAGGACACCCAAGGACTCCTTGTCTTCAGTTCAAAATAGTTAATTAGAATGTTATTTCCTTTCTTTGCTCCTACAGGAGGAAGTATATGGATCCATAGAAACATATAGAAAAAGTCAAAGAAGAAAGTAAAAAGCAGTAATTTAACTGGCGTAGACATACGAGATACAAGGAGCCCTGAGCCAAGAGCAGATCTCCTGTGTTCTAGCCTTGCTTGAGCACCAGTGGTCCTGTGACCTTGGATGAGTCAGGCCTTATTTCTGGGACAGGTTTCTTCGGCGATAAAAGGGATTGCACTGCTGTACTCTGAGTTCAGGGCTTTGTGGGGTGTCAGGTGTCCTCTGTGCCTCAGAGGACACCATGGTGAAGAGACAGGCAGATCTGAGAAGCGGTGGAGTGTGAGGGAAAGCCCTAGACCACGGCTTCTTCTAGAATGTTCCTCCAGTGAGAGTTGGTACACCTGTCTCTTCCCCCATATAGCAAGACTAAAGTAAGTCTGTGGCCTGCTCTGACTCCAGGCGCTGTCTAGGCTGTGACTGTTGCCATCTCTGTGTTCCTATGGCACAGATGGGCCTAATCTCTGCTTTGGTTCACTTCGTGTAGCTTCCCATTGCCCATTTCTAAGATGATGCAGCCGCCTTCCTCCATCCCTCAGGTGGGATCTGCACAGCAGTGGCGAGAGACACTGATTCTGTGTGGGTAGCTGCAGTTTTCCCCTAGGGTTCCTCCTGACCAGAGAAACTGCTTCCTCTCTCCCACGGATGAGTCCCACACCTGCCTTCCTTTGTATTGGATGTAGCCAGACATGGCTGAAACTTAGAGGTGGACCTTTGGTCCCCAACCTCAAAGACAGGTCTTCACGGGGCGAGGGATCTGGACAGCTGCATTCAGCGGCCTCCATGCTGTTGCTCTAGGAAGTCCACCATTCATCCTGAAGGTTACTGCTGTGCCTGGCGAGTGATTGGGCTAACAGCCCCCCAAGAACTTGAGTCTTCCCTAGGGATGAATCTGCTGTATCTTCAGCAAACAGGAAGAAGGATCATAGCTATCACCACCTTCTCCTTAGCTTCAAAGCATATGTTGGTAAACCACCCAGGACCAGGGTGCCTGGCTTACCAGAGCAAACCCTCTGGTCTCCCAACTCTGGAGTAGTTAGAGCCCACCATGCTAGAGTTGTGGGATAGACCCCTTTTCTAGATTCCTGTGGGATCAGAACCTTGTGTGAAAAGCAGACTGTCCACAGGAACGATGAACTAGGAGCTGCTCAGAGCAGCCTTAAAACAAGATATTTCAGAAGCCAGGGGTCCTGGAACCTGGACAGTCTGGGCACTGGCAGAAGCACCCAGGGTCTAAAATTCAACGGTTTTCTGAGTGGGCTTTTGGTCCGCTCCTACCCTGCTGGGGCGGCCTCTCCTCCCTCAGTTCATTCCTATATTCCATCTGAGGGGGCGGGAGGAATGCTAGCGGGGGAGATGGCAGGACCTAGACACATCCTCAGGACTCTCCCAGCCTCCCTTGCCATGGTAACGCTGCTATTTTTATCCTGTTGTTCATGATGCTCAAAGCTCTGACTTGCTCTGTTCCAGAGAGCCCAGCTGCCTTCTGCCCTCATCCCTCAGCCTAGCACCTCCTCACAGAGGCCCAAGGAGGGAAAGGAATGCTGGGGAAAGGGGGAAACACTTAAGTCATCCTGTAGCCAAGGGGGCTTTTTTGTGTTTGCTGGCTTAAAGAACCAGTTTTGTGTTTTATGAGAGGTCAGAACTTTGATCAGCTGGGGTGACCACTGTCAGGATGTCTTCTCAGTGAGCCAAGACATGCACTGCTGCGTCTATTGGGGGCACCCAGTGTTCTGAGGCATGTCCTGTTGGCATAAGCAATAACTCTGCTTAGTTGGTTACAGCAGTCAGATAACTTGCTGTTGCTATGGAATTTAAATTACTTCCCTTCTGTCCCTCTACCAAAGAGTGAGGGCAAATGCATTTATGTCTGTTTAGTTAGTCTCCCCGAAGCAAGACAGCATGTATTCTCCAGGCTAGGAATCAGACTCCCTCTAACTTAGCCATATTCCCTTCAGGAAATTGAGGTTCCACCTCCAGGCTCCTGCAAGGTGCTGAGAATAAAGCCCCAGACCTCAGAACTACTAGACAAACGTTCTCCTGCTGAGCTACATCTTTTGCCTGCAGTGTAATGATGCCCTTGAAGGCAGCATTTAGACATTACCTGTTCCTTCTGCCTCTCCTCTAAGGCCCAGCCTTTAATTGTCTTCCTGTGTCCTGAATTCCACCACAGTGGCAGGGAATCCTTGAGAGTCATTGGTGCTAATGGCCATCTATATGCTCCTATGTCAATCAGTGAGTTGTGAACTCGGCATGTGGGGTAGCTGGGTTATGGGGTGCATTTTGTGTATGTCCCCAACAACTTGACCCTGGAAACAGGTCCAGATCTTAACCCAGCAAACAGCAATCTACATCTTGTTACCCTCTGCTTCGGTTGAGTTGACTCCTGAAAGGTTCTTTTTTCTTAGTGTGACTGAGACCCATTTACAAAGCCTCGGTTTCATTTTGGCCCTAGTTGGCACGGTTTCCGAAATCTATGCATCTGGAGTAAGCACTTTTCTGGTTGCCACTGAAAAGCATGCTGGCAGATTCTGCTCCAATAATTGCTGTAATAAACACACTTTATTACGTCCCTTTGCAGCAAGTGAATTATGTTGTCAAGGCTTGTGGGGCATCCGTGTTGATTTCACACTATAGTACTCAGCAGCAGAAGTCAAGTGTGTTTCCCCTGATCTGTGAAGAGGGAGAATGGAGCTGGGCAGCAAAATCGGGAGTGTGTATGCAGTCTAGAGGAGCCTAGAGGAGCACTGGGGACCACCCGGGGTCCTGGTATGGTACTCTGAATCTCTTTTGTACTATCTGTAAACGGGGAAGCCAGCTTCCTGCCTCCTAGTGTCTCAGGGAACTAGTGGGTCAAACTGACCGGGGCCGCAAAGGGGCAGTGGTTTAGAACTGCACTGTGATCTCATGGCTCACAGCTACTTCAATATAAAATAAAGATCTTTGCTTGGGCTTCTCAGAACTATTGACAGGACGCACAATTGTTAGCCTTGCAAGGGAAGAAAGATGGAGGCACGTTTGTAACAGAGGTTGCCAGGTGGTATAAATTATACCACCTGAAAAGGAATTGTAGCAAGCGAGGCTCCACTTGGATTGAAGGGACCAAGGCAGAGATTCTATTTACTATGAAGAAACACATACCTAAGAAGGGACAGACAGGGCTGGAGAGATGGCTCAGTGGTTAAGAGCATTGCCTGCCCTTCCAAAGGT
>LOEQ01000818.1:292275-310525 GCA_001685075.1 Bramus lutescens | reverse complement strand
TCTTTCTTTCTTTCTTTCTTTCTTTCTTTCTTTCTTTCTTTCTTTCTTTTGTAACATGGTCAGGAATTGAACCTAGGGCCTCACAATTGCTCTGCCACAGAGCCACACTCCTAATGCCCTAATGAAAAGCATGGCCTTCTCCTTTCTGTCATTTGGTTCTTAGTTAAAAACATCTGTTCTTTGTAGAAAGGCGTAGGCAGACTTCTCCGTTCTACCAGTTGCTCCCCAAATAATTATGCAGAGACTTAATATTCATTATAAATGTTCAGCCATAGTTTAAGCTTGTTTTTGGCTAGCTCTAATAAATTAACCTATTTCTATTAATCTACGTGCTGCCCCGAGGCACACTTACCTCATCTATGCACTTCCTTTCCCATCCTGCTTGCTCTGCTCCTCATGGCGGTTCCTCAGATTCCACCCTTCTTCTTCCCAGCATCCTCCTAGTCTGGCTCTCCTGCCCAATTTCTTCCACCCAGCTATAGTCCAGTCAGCTTCTTATTAACCAATAAGAGCAATGCATATTCATAGTAAACAAGAATTGTTCCACAGCAGAAAAGCTTCCCCTAGGTTCAACTCTCTTCTTTTTTCCATTTTGTGTGTCCCTTGCTAATTATAGTGACGGTCATCAAGTCTCCAGTAGGCCCATATTACCCTCGTACAAAGCAAGCGCTTGTTCATAGCCCATTATGGAAAGTAGAATCATAGACGCTGAGAGGATGTGGCCCTTTGACGTGAGGTGAAGAGGTCTTTGTGGTCGGTTCACCCAAGTCCTAGCTGATGAAGGCTTTTGCACTCCTTAATCAGGGGTGAGTCTGTCCGTCTGTGATGGTTAGGGAGGGCCAGTCAGCAAAGGTGACAACGGTCCCATTGCTGCATACTGGATTTTGATGGTAAGCCTTCAGTTGGAAGCCCCCTTTGGCCTCACCCCCTCATTCCAAACCCCGCCCTCCTCAGAGAGCCCACCAAGCAGTGGCTCCTCCCCCGGAGCTGCTCAAGACTGCATCGACAGGGTATTTAGGCTCCAGTCCCTAGACCTGCCATGTGATTTCTCCTCCTCCCTCCCTTGCCTCACTTTTGGGGGACTTGAGAGTCACCCTGGGGCACTTTGCTCATGAAACCTGGTCTTTTTTTAATTCGGCTTTATCTGACTTATTGTGTTGGTGGAGAAACCTACCCCCAGGGATCCATAAATATTTATCAGTAAGTGGAACTCTCCCTGGTTTAGTAAGAGTCCAAGTAGGTCCACCTTGAAAGGGAAAATTTCACCTGTCTCTTGCAAGTGCATGGAAGCTCAGAATCCTCAGTGGACAGTTAACCCCAGGGCCACCACAAACAGCAAGGACATGGACTTTGGGGACTTGCTTTCCAGACCTCAGCCTACAGACTCTTCAATTCTTTGGGTCAGAAGTACGGCACCCAGTTAAACTTGGGCTTCAGATAAACTATATACCTATTTTAGGCAGGCCTCACTATATAGCCCAACGAGGCCTTGAACGTCTGATCTTCTTGCCTCCAAGTCCCAAGTGCTAGTATTGCAGGTATGAGCCACCATGCTCATTTTTGATACATGTTTTAAAATAACATTTTATAAAAATTTCAGAAATTCATACAATGAATTTTGATCCTATTCGTTCTCTACCTCCTCCTAGACCCACCCACTCCCTACCCACCCAACTTTGAGTTCTCCTCCTCTTCTTCACCTATGGAGTACCGTTTGTGTTACCCAACTACTCTTGGGAGTGGAATCCGCCCTAGAGTGTGGTCAACCTATCAGGGGTCCACGCCATCAATGAAAACCCACTCTCTCTCCCGCAGCTATCAAACACGCCTCAGCTAGTGTGGGCTTTGTCTGATTGGAGCAGGCCTGCGTATGCTGTCAGAATTCCTGTGAGTTCTTACGTGGAACTTCCCTGTTGTGTCCGAAGCACACTGACTCCTCGAAGTCACCCACCACCTTTGACTTGTACAATCTTTCTGCCCCCTCTTCCTCGAAGGTCCCAGAGTCTGACAGAGAGGAGGGGAGGGTGACATGCAAGTCACACTTAGGACTGAGCACTCCACGATGGAGGCATTTTTATAGTTTAAAAAATCATATTAGATGGACTGGAGAGATGGCTCTGAAGTTAAGAGCAGTGACTGCTCTTCCAGAGGTCCTGAGTTCAATTCCCAGCAACCACATGGTGGCTCACAACTATCTGTAATGAGGTCTGGTGCTCTCTTCTGGCCTGCAGGCATACATGGAGGCTGAACACTGCGTACATAATAAATAAATAAATCTTTAAAAAAATCATATTAGACATATGACAAAAATACTTGTTTATCTGAAATCCAAGTTTACCTGGACACCCCATAGTCTACTGGGCAACTTAAAATGCAGTCTTCCCTGGGGTAAAATGTTGGGACTGGGGAAATACAGGCTACCAAGAGCTGTGTGAGTGTGTGTGTTTCCTAAGGGTAGAATGAGGTTAACTTCTTTCATGCCAAATAAGTAATCACAGACAACCCGCTAGGAAGCCAACCTCATGACTATCATGAGACTCAAGATCAAGAATGAGAAAGAAAAAATTATTTATTTATTTTTAGATTACTAGCCAGAGAAGCCTTCTTCACACACACAGCCAGTCAGTCACCACGCAGAGGGCTGTCTCCACAAGAAGGTAAGAGCACTGGCTTCTTTCAGAACAGGCCTTGGGGAGCTCTTCTGTCCCTGCTCTGGGCCTTCTTGAATCTCAGGTGTCAGCAGAATTACCCTCTTCCCAGTTTGTAATTGTCTCACTTCTGGAGGTTACAGTCTCTTAGATTCTCTCTCAGTCCTCCAAGGTTGCCAAGAACAGAGATTTTGTGGGGGGGTTGCTGATGCCAGGAACCCCTTTGCACTAACTAGATGTTGTCTGTCACCCAAAGGGACTTCTGCTGGCTTGATAGGGTGAGGTACACTTGTCCTGTAACTGTTTGCTGAGGCTCTGAGCTTGAGGGAGATGCATACAAAAAACAATGAATGTGGAATTAATTCTGTCTCCTGTGTGTCAGCACAGGCTTCACCCCTCTGCTCACCTGAGATGAGCCCTGAGCTCAAGTGTAATTTCTTTTTTACCCCGGGAAGGGCAATTACACATAGAATGCCTCCCCCGCCCCGGAAAGGAGTCGCACTGTGAAAAATGAAAGTCCCAATTTTTCTCTCCACTCTTCCTCTTCTTCAAAATGGAGCTAATTAATGTAATTTCATGGCGCTAGGTCTTTAAAACGTATAGAAACCATAAAACCCCACCCCACAATAATAGCAAGGGGTGAAGCCTCCATTATTGCTTTTTAAAATGAGCTTACTTTAATTATGGCCACTGTAGCCCATGAGAATTTTGTTGGTATTTATTTATACACATTTTAGGGTTAGGGTTTTGTGTGTGTGTGTGTGCGTGCGCGCGTGTGTGTGTTTGGGTTGGGTGTGGTGGCATACACCTTTAATTAATTCCAGAACTTGGAAAGCAGAGGCACACAGATCTTTATGAGTTCAAAGTCTAGTCTACATATTGAGTTCTTAGACAGCCAGGGTAGTGCATTGAAACTCTGTCTAAAAAAAAAATTAAATTCCTAGCAATGAGACTGGATAGATGAAAATAGAAATCGAATTGAATTGGAGGAAAAACAAATTACTAGATGAAATGAAGTCCTGGCCTTCCTATGTTTGTCTTGGGTGAAATGTACTTGGCCAAAAGGAGTGGGTTCTCTTGTTGAAAAGTTGGGTTTGGAAGATGAAATGTCACTACTACCTACACCCTGGCCAACCTCAGGCTGCAGTGTGCTGGTAAATCCCCCTGGGCACTGTAACCTTTAGCTTAGCCAGAGATCGATGACAATGGTAATTTCGGAGAAAAGCAATGCATCTTTTGTTTTTGATTTTTGAGACAGGGATTCTATTTGCAACTGCCCTGGCTGTCCTGGAACTCGCTCTGTAGATCAGGATGTCCTCAAACTCACAGAGATCTGCTTGCCTCAGCTCCCTGAGTGCTGGGATTGAAGGTGTGTGCAACCAGTGCCTAGCTTCTTTTGTTTCTTTTAAAACTTATAATTACACGATGTGCCCGCACGTGTGTGTGTGTTTGTGTGTGTGTGTGTGAGAGAGAGAGAGAGAGACAGTGCACATGTGAGGGTAAAAGACAATGCCATGGAGCCACCTTCCACCTTCATCTGAGGGTTTGGGGAGCACACTCAGGTTGCCAGACCTGTGTAGCCAACATCTTTTGCACACTGAATCATCCTTCAGCCCCACAGCTTGTTCTAACAACTATTGCCCTAGGCCAGCAACACCAGAGAAAGCAGGAACAGAAACCTTTCTGATTTTATCACAGAGTCAAACTGAAGGCCGGGGGGACGCTCCCCATGGTAGCTTAGGATTCGCACGCTATGTTTCATTTGCAGTTTCTTCTTAGATAGAACTTAATTCTCCTGTAATTAAAAGGCGTCAGAAACCTAAGCTATTTCCAAAGCTCTTTGAATTGATGAAAGGAGGTACGAATCCCGACAGGCAGGACCAAGAGGGTGTGTTAGCTGACACCCATCCCGGGGACAGTTTATGTGAGATGCGTGAGGGTGTTTTGGATACACTAAACAATGCCGATGTGACCTTCCTTTAGGTGTCCTCTGAGTCCACACAATGCCACGGGAAGAGGATCACTTCAGTTATCCCAAGAAGGGGCATGGCCACTCTTATGTCACTGCTGAAGAGTAAGTTAATAAGCAGAGCTTCTGGGCTTTCCAGTTTGCCATTTGCAGACTAAGCCTGTTGACTTCCACTCACACATGCCAACCACTGCCACCAGGGGAGACCTGGCGGCCCTATAATGGTCTCACTCACACCTCAAATGGTTGGGAGACGGAAGTGAGAAAAGTTCAATATTGCTGTTTTTGTCTATATATATATCCTTGGGCTTTGATTGTTGGTTCCAAAGTTGGGAAATATCTGGCCAGGACCCAGCCATCTCCTTCCTCAGGCCGATCCCATCAACTCCTCTCAGGACTCCTGTGGGAACTCAGCAGACAGAATAGCGTTAAGATGCTAAAAGAGCCAGCCAGTGTGGATGAGGGGCATGTGTGTGGGTGTCAGCCTGCATGCAGAGTCCAGGCTGAAGAAGGTGGCCATGACTTTTGCATCATGGTGCCATCCGACAGAAAGATGTTTGGACTTCCGAGTTAATTAATAATAAGTATTTATGCGATTATGACTTCTAAGAACTCAGTACGTGGTTCAGAGATACTGTTCTATATCTCTGAAAAGGACCAGAGTCCACTGGGAAAGTTGGGCAGGAAGCAACTCCAGCATCTGTAAATGCTCTCAGGGGAACCCAGGACCCACTCTGCAGGTGCTAGGAATGGGAAGGGTGTGGCAGGAGGGGAACCTGAGCCGGGAGTCCAGCCACACTTTGATGAGACCAGCAATTCTCACCCTTCCTAACGCTGCGGCCCTTTAATACAGTTCCTCATGTTGTGGTGACCCCCCACCATAGAATTATTTTGCTGCTAATTCATAACTAGTTTTGCTACTGTTATGGATCACAATATAAATATCTGATTTGCAGGATATTGATATTCGATCCTTGTGAAAGAGCCTTTTAATGGGGGGGTGAGGACCCACATGTAGGAAACCACTGATTTACACCATCTTTAAGCCATCTGTTCAGAATCCCAGAAGATCTGTTTCTCTTGTAGGAAGAGTTTCTGGAAACGCTTACATAAATTACACAGAGTAAACAGTAAACGAGGAACAGACTCCATCCACGGAGTCTGGCTGGGAGCATTTTCCACACCTCAGCATAGCCAGTGGGGAGGTAGGGGAAATGATACATTCCAGAAAATCGTCTCAATAAGATAAAGATACTGTTTAGGTGGGGAGATAGATTGGATATGGTATCGTTTTGTCATCTTTGGGGGTAACTCTACTTAAACTGTATTCTTCTTAGACTAGAATTTTATTTTCTCTCATTTGGTAGTCCAGGAATCCTAGCCCATAAGTTCCCTTCCTTCTTGTCACCTGGACATTGCTCCTACCTAAGAGAAGATAGTGTGCCCTCAGCTTAGGGTTTCCCCATCAGAAACTCAGGAACCAAGGGAAGGCTGGGGGGGGGCTGGGGCCACTATTCCACTGGCACTCAGCCTCCATGTCCCACACCACGACACCCATGTCTGCCCGCTGTGTGCCCCACACCACGACACCCACATCTGCCCCCTGTGTGCCCCACACCACGACACCCACGTCTGCCCGCTGTGTGCCCCACACCACGACACACACGTCTGCCTGCTGTGTTGTATGTGGGAAAGGGCGCAGAGAAACCAGGAGACCAGGAGAGATGCGACAGGATGTGATGATGTCGGGATTTAAGCCCAGCTCTGTTTGCCCATGAAGCACAGCTGGTGGGCTAACAAAAGCAAGTATTTGCACAGTCCTATTCAAATAGAGGAGAGGCCGGAGATCAGCATCTCTCACTGCCAAGCCGGAAGCGGAGGCAGGCATTGTCAGTTCAGTGGGCTGACAGCTGAGTCGTCCTTTTTGGTCCTTCACCATCAGCTCCAACTAGTGAAGCTAAGAGCCACACCCACAGACAATGTAAAATTACTCTCCAGGTCTAGGAAGGAAGATGGACACCAATAAGTCATTTCACCTTCAGTATGAGGAACTGGTTAAGCAGGGTGGAGCCTTGAGGAGACAAAGGCACAGAAGTAACAAGGGGCAGCAAAAAACTGCAGGATGTTGCTTCTGTCCCTGGAGCTGAGGGGACAAATGGGAAGGCAGGGGTCACTGGAACCTAAAATGGAGGGGAGCAACCCATAGAATGGGGCCTACAAGACTGAAGGGGATTTCTGTTAGCTGCTTCCTGTGTGCTCAGGCCTCTGGCTAGTGGGGCACTGGTCAGCTGGTGGGGGCATGGAGAGGCCGGTTCTGGGAGTGGCAGGGAGAGAGGGGGCAACTGAACTGACCAGCAGTGTGAAGAGCAGCTGTGGGGGATGCCGAACAAAGCAGGAAGCAAACTGTCACCAGGACGCTCTGTGGGACACTCTGCAGGGGCCACAGGCAAAGCAGAATTAGGGCTTGCAGAGTCCATTGCCAGCATCCCACAGCAGGACATAAGAAGGTGGATTTGGAGTTGGGGACAGCAGTTTACACAGGGCCCTGTGACTTATTAGTATCATGTTAAGTCCCCTTCACCGAAGGCTTGTGCTTTCTTGCATCTGGCCAAAGGGTTCGTGCAGGGTCAGGAGAGCACCATGGTGTTTTCCGAGAGCCCAGAAAGGTTCCGGGTCCAGTGCAGAAGCAAAACAGCCGCTCAGTCTGCACATATGGATGTTGTCATGTCCATGGACATCAGCAGACGCCTCAGCACAGTGCAGTGACATTTTGAACCCCAGTCCTTGAAGGACACAACCACAGAGTACCTGAAGCATCACGGTACACGATTTTGTGCAGGCTAGTGAAAGAGACCAGGGAAGAACTCAAGAAAATCACAGCACAAGGCCACCGATATCAGGACCTCACTCATCTGGCTGTTTAAACAGGAGGGTCGGACACAGGGGAGCACAGGGGGACACAGGGAGCAGAGGCATCTGTATTGAAGCAATATATCTCTGTGATTCTTGGAGGATTTTTCTCCTCCTCTGACATCTGCTGGAGGTACAACGAGGAAGAATGATACGCAATGAATTCCCACAGCCAATCAGAAAGGGCTACTGCTGCCCGTTAGCTCTCTCTGCCTCAGTAGACGGGGTTCTTACACCCTCGACTGGGAGTTTGCCTAAATGCAGATTCCTAGGCGCCCCCTCCAAAAGGAGTCACTTTAGGCCAGGCGTGGTGCCCCAGGGTCTGCACTTGAATTGCACCTCAGGTGACTGAGGAGCCTGCTAGGCTGGACAGTGGCTTCCTCTGGCGCCGGCGGTCTTTGATGTCTTATGCTTTCAGTCTAAGGACAACGTGACCGTGTGTAAGGAGCTGGAACAGAGCCTTGTCTGTGTCAAGACGCTCGAAGAAAGAGCAGAGGGTGAAGCGAGAGCACGCGTGTGCTGGGAAATTGTGTCAGCTGCCTGCCGACACGAGAGCCATTGAACACTCCTTGTGACAGCGTCACCTTACATGGATTTCTTTTTCCCAGGAAAGCACTGGACAGTGGACTTAGGTCTGGCCTGAATCCTAGGGCTTTCTTGATGGCTGTCTAATACCACTTACTATGCTGATTCCACCATGTGCTGGCTGTGCAGCCTGAAGCATTTTGGCAGCCTAATGTCGGCTGTGAAATGAACTATCCCTAGCTCAGAGAGATTGCTGTGAAGATAAAATGAAGCATGGGGGCGGGGGCAGTAGCACAGTGCCTGGTACAAAACGGTGTCCAGAGGAGGTCTCAGTGCCCGGGACTTGGGTGTTTGGGTCATGCAGTTGCTAACTCTACATGTGGGTTGACCTTCACAACAAGGGCAGAGCTTCCCTCGACACAGACATCTTCCAGGTCTCTCCATCCCATCTAGGGTTGGCAGCCTTGAGATGAAGGTAGGTGGTAATGGCAAAACTCCCTCCTTCATTCACCTTCGTACCCCTGCAGCCACTCAGTTCTGTAAGCATCACCCAGCCTGGCAGAGCATTTCTTAGCAAGCTCACAGTTGCAGACAGTGTCCGGTCCTCAGTGTGGATCGTACCGAGTACCAGGCAGATGCCAGCTGACTGGCAGTGTCATACAGGAATACACATGCTGGGCCTTTGAGGCAACTGCTCCCCAGGGAACTCCGGACACAGGACACAGCGGCTGGCTAAGAGCCTCACAACAGCATCCTGATGCTCAGGACCAGATGCACAGATAAGCCACAGCGGAACTCTGCACTAGGGCCAGTTCAGACTCTTCTCCTTGGGTCACAGGAGTCACATCAGAGTTTAGGGCAGGGATAGCCTCAGGCTCACACCCTGACTCCGTCTGGTGATAGCTCTGGGTGGCAGCCCACTGATCCTCTGAATTCATTTCTTCCTCTGTGAAGTGGCAATAATGATTGGTTCCTTGCTGTAGAGTTACAACACTGGCTCATAGCCAGTGCTCCTTTCTACTTCCTTTTTCTGGATCGAGTTGGGGAAAATGCCTAAAAGAGCTGTGTTGAGAAGAAAATATTTACTTCTTCAGTAAACATTCTGTCCACACAACGGTCAGGTGCCAGGGCATGCCTTATAATTTGGATATGGGTGCTCCATACTGAAGAGCTCCTAAACTAGGCCCTATCCTTAGATATTGGAGCTGGAGGTCTGGTCAGGTGCCCTGTGTGGAAAACAGCAAACTATCTGGAGACTAGAAGATGCTTTTCTGGACCACAAAAAGGGAGAAGGTTGGTTGTTTCACTGCAGTCTGGACCAATGTTTCTGAGCAGTGTTGGACGTGTCTATCTCTTGGTCCAGGGCCGCAGGGATTGGCACCCTGATTGTGGTCCTGGGCATTGCTCTGCTCATCGGCTGCTGGTACTATAGGAGACGAAGTGGATACCGAACACTGAGGGTGAGTCAGGGTTCCCTGCCGGGTCCCAGTCTTCTTCTGAATCTCTGGGGATGTCCTCACGTGTGTGTGTGTGTGTGTGTGTGTGTGTGTGTGTGTGTGCATGCTGCACATGCCATGGAGCGGGTGTGGAGGCAGAAGACAACTTTCTGGAGTTGGTTTTCTTCTTCTGTCATATGGGGCTCGGAAGCAAACTCAGCTAGTCAGCCTGGGAGAACCTAACAAAACTCTACCAGTACCAGGCACAGCTCAAGCTCCCTAGAAGGCATAAGAAGCCCGATTTCCAGCCCATAGCCCAGGCTGCCTCCCTGGCATGCGTATGCCCTCAGTCCCCATACTCAAATCATACTCGCCTGCCTCCCTCCNCTCCTTTCCTTCTTTTGAGACAGGGTTTCTCTATGTAACAGCCTTGGCTGTCCTGGAACTCACTTTATAGACCCAGGCTGGCCTCGAACTCACAGAGATCTGCCTGCCTCTGCCTCCTGTATGCTGGGATTAAAAGCGTGCACCACCACTGCCCAGCCATACTCGCATTTTTTAAATGCCTGCTGTCTTCAGCCTCCCAGCTGAAACGTTCCTTTTCCTGGAAACTGGGTGGCACCTGTGTCTCTCTTTCCCAATTGTCTTTTAGCTGAGGGTCCAGAATGTAAACCAAAGAGACAAAGCACATGGGGGAGCCACACATCATCAAGCAGAGCCCTCTAGTGAGTTTACACTGAAGTGTGGACAAGAAGGCTCCAAACAAACTGCAGGAAAGCCCAAGACTGCCCTAAGCCAAGAGCTCCTGCCAATAGGATGCTGCTGCTGTCCACGCTGAGGAGGGGAGGGACTTCACTTCCTGTCACCCAACTTCATCTGTGCTCCTCGGGCATGGAGTGATGACACTACCTTGCAATTGGTTATTTACTGTTTGGTCCTCTCATGCAACAGTTACGTAAAAGTCACTTGGATGCAGGGCATCAAGATTTGGCTTCATCGTCCACCACTGACTTGCTGGGGGCCTTAGATACTAATTTTTCCATCCCTCACTGGCTCTGCTCTACACCTAGTCATGGCAAAAACATGACAGAAAAAATGCTTACTGGTTTTTACCATACACATCTTCATCTTTTATTTTCATCTTAAATTATACACATGTGTGTCTACATGTGAGCAAGTGTGTGAAAGTGCCTGTGTTCATAGAGGTCAGAAGCCGGTCCAGAGCTACAGGCAGTTGTGAGCTACCAAACATAGGTGCAGGGAATTGAACATGGACCCTTTACAAGAATACCAGATACTTCTAACTGCAGTCATCTCTCTAGCCCCCCCTCCTATTTTGATGTGTATGAGTGTTTGCCTACATGGCTGAAAGAGCACCACATGCATGCAGTACCCATAGAGGCCAGAAGGGGGTTTAGAATCCCCTGGAACTTGCATGATAGATGGTGGTGAGCCACCACACCAGTGCTGGGAACAGAACCTGGGTCCTTTGCGAGAGAAGCAAATGCTCCTAATCACCGAGTCATCTCTCTAGCCCTATGTCCTTATTTTTTGAAGGACAGTTTCACAAGTTGTTCATTTTGTAAATGCAGTCTTCCCGGGACTTGTCTTCAAGGCCTCCAGTGAGGGACAGCTGGTGCTGGGCACTTCCTTGGTAGTCTTTAGTTAGTTCCAACACAACTCTGAGAGGTGGGTTGTACTGTCCTGCTACTACAGAGCTAATAACTGGAATCCACAGAGGTAAAGGGCGTGGCCTGAGGAGCCACAGCAAGTGAGTGGCAGCAGCTAGTTTGAAGCCCATTTTTAAAATGCTGGGTTGTTTTTATCATTTCGTTCATGGACTCAGTTCTTATATTTTTTTAAACCATTCATTTTTATGACTGTGTATTTCAGGACAAAAGACTTTATGCTAGTACGCAAAGTACCCTGAAGGAAAGATGCCCGAGTGATGGTCATCAGGACAGAGGACTGTCTTTTCAAGAAAAAAAACAGCAGCCTGTGGTATGTGGAGATTGTGCATCAGGGCATTTTCATGTTAGCAGCTTTCAGGTCAAGTAAACAAAGTGGTTTCCATTGAAAAAGCAATGGGAGTCAGGTGGTGGCGGCACACGCCTTTAATCCCAGCACTTGGGAGGCAGAGGCAGGCAGATCTCAGTGGGTTCAAGGCCAGCCTGGTCTAGAGAGTGAGTTCCAGGACAGCCAGGGCTACACAGAGAAACCCTGACTTGAAAAACAAACAAACAAAAGCAACTTAATATTACTAAGCTCTTAACTGGCCAATAATAATCAAAATTAGGGCTGGGATCATAACTCAATGGTAGAGCACTGGCCTTGCATGCATGAGGACCTAGATTTAATCCACACAACTGCCTCTCCTCCATAAAGGTCAAAATGGTAATTTTTATTGGAATATTTTATAATAAAAGCAAACAAAATGGGAAATAGGTTTTCTTAAGTTTTATCTTCTTACATTTAGATTTTACAGTCCCTGCATATAAGAGCCACAGGAGGGTTTTTTCCTATAGAACTGAGCCATCACATGTATTAAACATACTTGAAACATAGTAGTTTAAAAGAAGTAGTTTCATGATATATGTTTCAGAGGCAGAATACTTGAATAGAGCCACTACTGACCTGTGGGTTTGATGTTGAAATGACATTATTTAGTTAGGTATTTTGTCTAATTTACCTGCTTTATAAAGGTGAAGTTATTAGGAATTTAAGTTCTACATGTGACTTGCATGCACTTCTGTACACTAAGCACAGCAAAGTAATGGACATTGACTCTGGGTCAGGTAACTGTGTTTGATTCTTAGCTCCATGACTTTACAGTTTGTGACCTAGGGCAAGTGACTTGTCCATGACTCATTTCCCACTTGACAACATCTCTTATAACTGAGCATTAACTGGATAACTGACACATTTGTGCTCAGCTGGTAGATAAATGTGTCTCCCCCAACCTTCATGGTATTGTCTTTGGATGATGTTTATCTCTGAGCTGCCCCTGCCCCCAGCCCTAAATATGCCATTAGACACACCTAATAGGGAACTCTGTGGGTGAAGATGCAGCATTTGAGTGACTCACACACGTTTCAAGAATTCACAGGCAGGTGAGTTTCTTCAATGGGAACCTGCTGCCAAACTTGACAGCTTTGGGTTTGATCCCTGAGACCCAGGTGGTAATGGGAGAGAACCAATTTCCTAAAATTATTCCCTAACATCCACATGTGTGCTGTGGCACAGGTGCTGCCCTCAAAACAAAGTAAATAATTTAGATTTTGGGAAGCCTCTCGTCTCTTGTTTTTTCCCCCATCAATGTTTCAACATATGCAATTGTGAGATATAACCATTACTCCATTGGACAAAAACGTATGTATAAACATTTAGACACTTCGGTCCAGAGCAAAAGTATCAATGCGATGCAAACAGTGTTGCCTCATTCCTCCCAGAACATGTACACTGCTGTCAAGCTCACTGCTCTTCCTTCCTCATCCTCACAGGTTCCCAACGCTCCACCTGCCTATGAGAAGCTCTCTCCAGACCAGTGCCCACCACCATATTCACCCTGAGCACCAGCAAGGGATTGGGAATGCGGAAATGGTTTCCCTCACGCTTTCGCTTTAAGGCTGGCAGACGCCCGTGTTTTTCAGAAGGCTACATAATGAGCATCTCTACACTTAACAGGCCAGTGCTAAGTTCTTGTTAGGGCAACCAGAGGATAGTGAGGATTGACAAGAAATAGCACCCTGGGAAAAGTTTTAATAAATGCTTTAATGTATGTCATCTGTCCCAGAAGAAATGCTATTAAATCATCGTCATCATTTTGAGGGGTAAACTCCATGGATAATCTGTGAGCATCTGATTTGTGAAGAAAATACTTTTTCTAACTTTTTTTATTCTTTGTGTCTTTCACATCATGCATCTTGATCCCATTCATTTCCCATCCCTTTGTATCCTCCCTCTGCCCTTGCAAGCTCGCCCCCCCCAAAATAGAATAAAATAAAATTTAAGAGACAAAAAGGGAAAAAAGAGAAAAAACTCATCATGGAAGCTGTAGTGTGACATGATTCGCGGAGTAAACCCTTTCATTGTAGTCTTTGGTCTGGTTCGAGGCCTCTAGTTTCTGCTACATTATCAATATTGGGCCCTCACTAGGAATCCTCTTGGATACTCTCTTGTCCTGTTGTGGAGATCCTGCAGCTTTGGGTCCGCAGGATAGTTGCAGAGCTGGTCATTCCACCAGCTCTTCTCCCCCATTCTCGGGACCAGGGTGACCTCTCTAGTGTTGCCCTGGCTAGTTCACCCTCAGTAGCAAGGAGCAAGGGGCAGAGCCAGTGATGTTGCTTTCACATCCACAGGGCGGGCTCGCCCACACCTGCACCATCAGGGCCAGCTCTATCGTGTTGCCCAGGCCAGGTGCAGAGCCATGCTGACTGCAGCAGTTGGTGAGGGGCAGGAACAGCTCTTCCACCTGCAACAGGAAGCGAGGGGTGGGGGAAGAGAGCATCTCTTCCCTTGCCAGGTCATCATATGCAAATGAGAGATGGGCCTGATCTCCCATGCTCAAATGGGAACGGGAGAGCAGGCCGTGCCCTTCTGGTGTGCCACATGGTGGTGAAGGCAAGGGAAAGATACCCTCTCTCCCTTGCCCCTGCCACCTTTGGTAGGTGAGGGAGCTGACTCTCCTCATCAGCTGTAGCACTTGGAAAGGTAGGCCTCTACCTCACTTGGGCATCATGGTAGAGCTGACCCTATTGACTGGGGTGTGAGTGAACCAGCTTTTACTTTTAAATCCTTATACACTTTCAATCTTAACAGAAAATTAACTTACCATTCATTATGAGTGTTGAAGTAAAATATAATTAGGATTATTTAATGTGTATTGTTTAAGATCTAGGTGCTTAGCAACACTGTGTGGACTCAGGCAGTTTTATGTACATTGTATACACACACACACATATATGCATGTATATGTATACAAGTATAAGGATAATAAGTACAGAAAAGAGGTCATGAATTTGAAAAAGGATGGGGGCAACATGGGAGAAGTTACACTGAAAACCCTTTAATCCATACATCTTTATTTTCAAGTGTTCATTGTGGCACCAGGCAGTCAGGCACTATTATGGTGAGCAAATGTATGGTGTGGTATGGGAGGGAGGGAGGGAGACAGTGGTTCATGCCATGTGGGCAGAGGCACATCTGAGGAGGAGAAAGAGCTGAAGAGTGGGCCATGGTGTTGCCTGGGCCTGGCTGCTGCTGGGGCCCACGTCCGGGTTCATGGCTCTGATGTAGNNCGGGTTCATGGCTCTGATGTAGCCACAGTCTTTGTAGGTATCCATGGCTCCTGATACCACCAAAGACTGAAAGGACAGGGCTGTACAGGATTGGCTCCACCCCTCACTGACTGCAGCACTAGGAAGAACCGGTCTTTCCCTTCACCTGCTGTCGCATTCAGGAGAGAGGGCCCTACACATCACCTGGCCAGCACAATAGAGCTGACCCTGTTGGTGGGGTGAGGGTGGGGTGGAGTGGGGGATAAAGCGATGGGTGAACTGGCCCTGAAGACATAAAACTGGGCTGTAGGCAAGCCTGTAAGCATTTTAAAAATTAGTGATACTTGGGTAAGGCCCAGCCCATTGTGGGTGGTGCCATCCCTGGGCTGGTGGTCCTGGGTTCTGTAAGAAAGCAGGCTGAGCAAGCTATGGGGAGCAAACCAGTAAGCAGAGCTCCTCCATGATCTCTACATCAGCTCTGCCTCTAGGCTCCTGCCCTTTGAGTTCCTGTCCTGACTCCCTTGAGTGATGGGTGTGGCAGTGTCAGTCAGACAAACTGTCCCCAAGCTGCTTTTGGCCTTGTGTTCCTCACAGCAAGACAACACCGAAGGACCCCATTCTGGGCTCCCTTTCCTAACAGCTTCTGAAGGGTAACTGCCAGCTCCTTTTCATGCTCTTAACACCTAACACACCCTTCATGCAAAGGTGTCACTTTCCTAAGTAGAGCTACAAAATGAACGTCATAATAAAAACAGCTTTTTTATTAAGACCTAGGAAAGCAACGATTGTAAGGACTATGAGCCTGAGACCTACTTTCTTTGTTAAACACATTACTAAGACTCACAGAATATTCAATGCCCTTTCCACTATGGCTCTTCTTATTTAATGCTGTCAATAAATCACCTAAAATACCTTGTCATTAGAAACATAAGCATAACATTAACAGGACCATTTCTACCAAAAAAAAAAAACCAACAAAAATCAACATTCAATGAGATACTAAAAAATGTTTGTGCCTGACTTACCTCTTATCACTTAAAATGTCCTCGTTCTCCTTTCAAATACATGAATTCTAATGAAGAGACTTTATCAGGACTTTTGTTGCCCCCAGCCCTGCTTCACAAGATCTTTGAAGTTCATTCACATCTTCAGAGGGAGCTCTGGCTTGATCCCCAGGCCTCTCTGAACCTCCCACACTAAGACACTGACAACTCTCTTTTCCATGAGGAAAACTTCTCCAGTGTCCTCCAGTGTCATGGATGACAGACAATAGGCTTAGGGTAAGTAGTCCAGAGTGCAATCAGTGTTAGCTGAAAAAAAACAGGAGGTGCAAAATTTAGCCCTACTTCTGAAGACCACTCCTTGGACTCAATGAACTGTAAGGCAACCCTGGGAGCCGCCCTTTGCCAAAGACAGAAGTGCCACATGGTGTTAGAAGTCTGTCTGGTGACAAGGAAGGAGTCTACCCTACCTGGCAATGCTCACCCTGCATTAGGAAAAAGCTTCACAGAAAATCCATGAATGTTAAGACTGGGCATTCTGACGCCTAAGACCATTAGCACTATGGTGCGGCTCTGAACTCAGTGCTTCAAGGCCTTTGTTGCCTGGGCTAAAAAAAAGCAAGAAATGACAGCCTCAGGGAGGGGAGATCCTTGTAATCACTGTAGGACTGGTGTACTTACTGAAAACGTGAAGCTAGGAGATCAAGCCTCCACTGCAGTGTGCCCACTTCCAGGAAGAGAAGGGTTCAGGGTACAGTGCTGCTTGTTTTCTGACAGCCAGGTGGGGACTAGTTTCCTCTGACTAGCAACAGTCTTTTCCAGTTAGCCAAGTATCGTGAACAAGTAACATCGTCGTCACTCTGAGGTGGATGAAGTTAGAGAGCAATTTTGTGGACTTGCTTTTCTTCTCTCCCCGGGTCCTAACATTGTGGTCTGCCGGACTCCCAGGCTCAAGCTCCTACAGACTCCGTGGAGACTCTGATTGCTACTATGGTTTCAGCAGGCATAACTTATTTAAGGAAGGAAGAACTGGCCAAAATGATAAACTAGCATTAAATAGTGAGAAGGTAAAACTGACTTTATAATTGATGAAATTACTCTATCTGAAGTTACAAATGCTAAACTTGGTAGCACTTCTGGACATACGGAGAGGCCTCCTTGGCTTGAAGATAGATCTCCAATGGAACAGGAAGGAATCCTCTACATTTTTATCTTATGGCTTGACTTTAACAGTTCAGTCTCGAGACATAAAATTCCTTAATTTCAAGTGATGGCAAAAGTCATCATTTTTAATAAAACCTAAAACTGTGAGGGGAAAAAACAGCATGGAAAATAGAAATAAAATTCATCAATGTGAGGATGTTAATCAGAGCATAAAGGTCAGAGTCTGAGAAAATTTCTGAAACTGGGTCAGCCTTTTTATTTTTTAGAGATGAGCTTTGTGTATCTCAGACTGGCCTCCAACTAGGTCTCTGAGAATGACCTTGAACTTCTGATCTTCCGGCCTCCTTAGTGTTAGGGATTGAAATCAGGCCCTCATGAATATATGCTAGGGAAGCATTCTACTGCCTCAAAACCAAGTAAACTAGGCCTTCAGATAAAACGTTACCTAGTTCTAGTCAGCAAACATGCATACTGTGTCCCACAGACTGGGATGATGGTGACTGAAGAGGTCCCTCTTAAAAAACAGCAGGCAAACATATCCAGGTGTGAAGGGGTGTTGTCCCCAGGCTACACATGGCCGCGGTACCAAGGCAGCTGCAGCAAGGCAGTTAGACGGAGATACTGCACAATGAGAACGTATAATCAAGCTTTAAAGTCAGAAAAGGAAGATGCTGTCTCAAACTTTCTGGAAATTACAGTCCAGTACAGTGAAATGAATGAGAAACAGGCACATGCAGGAGACTCCTCTCACTCCAGGGATTTAGTAGTGAGCTTCATGGGACTGAAGTTAGGCCAGAGGTAACTAGGTTCCATGAGAGTTTAGAGAATTCTTTTAAGACAGTAGGTGAAGTTTTAGGTTACTTTGTTTTATAAATTGGGTATATAAACACATTCACTGAATAAGTACTATCCATGTGTAATATGATACATTTAAAAAGAAGTTTTGCCAGGCAGTGATGCACGCCTTTTAATCCCAGCACTGGGGAGGCAGAGGCAGGCAGATCTCTGTGAGTTGGAGACTAGCCTGGTCTACAGAGTGAGTTCCAGGACAGCCAGGACTGTTACACACGGAAGCACTGTCTTGAAAANNAAAAAAAACAAGGAGAAAGTTTTATTTTCTATGCATTGGTGATTTGCCTGTGTGAGGGTGTCAGAGTTCTGGAACTGGGGTGAAGGCAGTTGTGAGATGCCATATAGGTGCTTGGAATTGAACCCGGGTCCTCAAGTGCTCTTAACCACTGAGCCATCTCTCCAGCCCCCTACAATGCATTTTAAGCAGTCCCACATGACATCTCTTGAAAACCAAGGTTTTTTTTTTTTT
>LOEQ01000818.1:281618-292252 GCA_001685075.1 Bramus lutescens | reverse complement strand
TTTTTTTTTTTTTAAATACTGATAGGGAAATGGGAAGGGGAGGAGTAGGTGATCAAGTAGAGCAGAGACACACTGGTAAAGGCAGTCTTAGAGCATGAATATGCATTTCGAGACAGAGAGAGAAGTGGTATATGTCTGCAACCATTGCATTGAGGTAGCAAGAACAAGGGTTTGGGGTTAGCCTAACCTACACTGACAAAAACAGTTCTATTTTCCCTTTCACACCGAATAATTTCTTTTCTCTGCCCCCCTCCTGGATGCTAGGGATGGGACCCATGACCGTGTACAAATTAGGCAAACACTCTACCACTGAGTTAGTCATCAGTATAAAACAATTGTTTGAGAAATCTGAGCAACATTTTAGGAACACTTGTTATCCTTGCCACCTCAATAACATTTTGATATAATCTGAATGGAAACCTTTAGGTCTCCTCATTTTCTCTTCTTACATATGTGGGTGTATATGTTGTGTGGGTTCCTATGGAGGCCAGAGAAGGGTATGGGGTTCCCTGGAGCTAGAGTTACAGGCAGGTGTGAGAATTCAGGTATGGGAAGTAGAATAGCACCCAAGTGCTCTGGAGAGCAGCAAGTGCTCTCAAACACTAAACCATCTCTCCAGTTTTTTTTTTAAATAATGAAAAATATCTTAAATAGCATTTATTTTGTGTGTATGTATAGAGATCAGCGAACAACTTGCTCAAGCCTGTTCTTTCTTTCCTTTGATCATGTAGGACACAGGAACTTAACTCAGGCCCTCTGGTTTGGTGGCAAGCACCCTTACCCACTGAGCTGCCTCATAGGTCTAAGCCTACTCTTCCTAAACTTTAGACTAGAACGCTGTGATGAGGCTTAATGTTTAAAGTTGAATGTGTATATATGTGTATCTCAATAAGATAATAAAAAAATAAAGCTCCAGTAAATACATCGCTACCTTTTATTTACAATGAGGCACATTCTCAAGCACTACAAAGTCAAGCCCTGAGTCAAATCAACTGAGAACAAAATTTGGTTCATACTAGACCTTAAGCAGCTGCTCTATAATCTGAGTAAAAAAAGGGTACTATCCTTGCTCACTTTTAATTTAAAATGACAAAGAAATTCATGTTCTTAAACATAATTTTGGAAGTAACAATGAACTAAGACCTCAATTTAAACAGAAATGTGGAGAAGGATGGTGAAAGGTGACACTATCACTCTGCATTACTTTGCAACCTCTTATGAACCCAGGTTATTAAAAAATAAGTTTTGCCAGGCATGGCAGTACATACATGTCTACAATCCTGGTATACTCAGGGGGCTGAGGCAAGGCCACTCTGGGCTATATGGAAAGTTCCAGGCCTGTTTAGGGCATAAAGAAACCTTAAAAAAAATTTTAAGAAACATGTTTTGGATGTATAGACGTAAACCAAATATTCTTATCTGAAAAACAACAATACCACATATTTGTTTTGGTCAATATAGAATTTGGTGGTGGCCCAACTTTTTATTTATTTTTTAATGTTTGGAACCACAAAATTTTGAATGAAAACCTTGAAACAAAAGGAAAGTAGAACCATGGCGAAAGAATGTGAAGCATCTGATCCATGTCCTGGCTCTACTCCCCATGAACCAGGAAGTCTGGACATGCCACTCAGCTCCCAAGATTACTGGGCAAATCAAATGAGATACATGAAAGGAAGCTCTGTCAAGTGTAAAGCCTGTGTGAGTGCTACTGTTTCTATATACTTCCCAATTTCAACACATTTTTAAAGGACTGTTTTCATTTTTTTTCCTCAATGGACAAGAACACATTTTAAAAATGGCATTCAAACAAAGAAATACAGCAACTCAGTTTATTATATGCAGATTCTTCTGCATTGTTGCTAACAGTTCACTGGTCCAAAATTACTAAAATACTTAAAAAACTATACATTATGTAAACAAAACATAAATAAAGACAGTATTGTTCTTTGTACATATATTTAGTACAGATTATTAGGGATTTAAGGAATATGTACAATTTTACACCATGGACTGCATTTTCTTAATGCATAAATATATATATATTTTTTTACAGAAACAAAAAATGTCACTAATGACACAGAATACTATACTGTAGATACACAACCATCCAAATTTAAGAAGAAACATCAATATAATTATGAAAAGGCTAGCTTACTTAAACTAGTCAAACTTAACTTTGCTCAATTTATGTTATATAGACAGGCAAATCTTGATGACAATTTTGAACAAAGAACCAAAGAACCTTGGAAAACATCCTTAAACCAATAAGTGAAATGGTATACTTTGCCCTCCCCAAGAAAACAAAGTCTTGTGCAAACTAATGAAGACACATTAACACACATACACACACACACCACACACACACACCCTGTAACATACACACAATAATAAACAGTATGTTTCCAACAGTATAATAAACAGTTAAAATTTCTATGGGAGTTACAACAATGCCCCATTTTTTAAAAACTGGCTCATTTAGTCTAAATTCAAGATGCAGCTGTGTCAGGCTTCTCTGAACCAGATGACTGAAAAGCAGGGAAGACAGAGGCAGGATTTTGACCAACAGATACAACTTGAGAAAGAGATGAAGACAATGAAGATACCTTAGATGCTGGAGTATTTATGGTATTTAAAATGGCTCCTTCTGGGCTAACCAGTAACTTTTTGACAGAGGTATCCAAATGAAATACCGATGTGCTACTTGGCAGTGGAGGATTATTGGAGGAAATGGCAGAAATCAAAGATGTCTTACCCAAAAGAGTAGCTGGAGGGGACTTAATTACTGAAGTCAATGGCACCGTTGGTACAGGTGGAACATAAACTTTAGCAGGTGTGTTTATAATTTGTGGTGTTGAATGTTCTGTAGAGAGAGAGCTTGGACTTCCAAGACAGTTTACAATCTTTGTAGAGTTTCTTACAGAATGCTTTAAAGGCTGCCCACTTAAAGAATTACTTGATGTCTGTATGATCTTCTGGACAGGATTATCAACAGGTGTAGGCTGTATGCTTTGGGCACTGTTAAGAACTAAGGGAGGTCCATATTTTGGATTAGTAGAGATAAGGAGGACATGGCTACCAGCTCCAAGACCTTGTGGTGGAACAATAAACCGGGCTCCGTTCATCATGATTTGAGTGCCTGGTGCCAAAGGTGTACTGGTGTTGATAACTATTTTTTGATGAATACAAGGTTCACTGAATGGAACACCTGCCAGACTAGTTATATTTAATGGTGCTGTACAAGTGTGAATGGCTGAGCCGCCTGTAGTAGAATTGTTACCGGGAGTTGGTTTTACTAATGAAGGGGATATATGCTGGTTTGGTATAGATGTAACATTGAAAGTATTGATTATTTTACCTGGGCTTGGTGAGAGGGATGATATTTCAGCTTGAGGTTTATTTGTGTTTGCATTTGTTGGCACTGTAGCTGAAGTCCCTGGTGAATGAAACTGGAGAGAAGTCTGAGACTGTCTTTTGGAAAGAGATACAGGGCGTGCGGCTCCTGGTACTGTTGCTGAATGTGGAACTGTGTTGATTACTTTTGGAGATGTAGTCACAGGCGTGGGCAGGGCAACAGTAACAGGGATTTGCAAAGCTGATGTCAAACATTTAGAAGACACTGTTGGTTGTGTAGTTGAAATGAGAACAGATGACGCAAGGTGTCCTGTTTTTACAGTTGATATAGCCACAGTGTTTCCCAGATTTGATGTGCAAAGTCTATTTGACAAAACAGGCATAATCCTTGAAGAGGTATCGTTCCCACTGACTAAAACAGGAGGTTGTGTTCCAGCTGAAGCAGAGGATGAGGTCACTGAAAGGGAGTTCAAAGGTACATTTGCTCCTGTTCCTGAAAACATGTTTGCAGCTCTTGCTGAAGAAACCACTGACTCATTAACAGGAGGAAGATTTTGACTCACAATATCTGAGCTTGCTGGGACTACTGAGTTACCACTTGCTGACAAGGGCGAAACGCAGCCCTTACTACTTTTGTCTTCTCCTTTTGCCATTACATTTTGCAATATATTAACTGATGATATAGCTGGAAGATTTCCTGGAGAGTTTATAATTGCTTGACCTATGTTTAGCCCAATTTTTACATCTTTAATCTGAGACACAGTTGGTGAAGGATTTATCTTTATTGGTGCTCCCACTGTAGATGGAATCAGTACTATTTGGGGTTGTTCTGGAGTCTTAACATATGTTTTATTCAAGGAAGGAGGAAGTGTCTGTTTTAATGATTCTGCAACAATAGTTGTTGAGGTTGAAGTGCCACTAGGAACTGGAGCATTAATAAAAACTACTTTCTGGGTAGAAACATTTGTAGATGTTGGTGCTGGTGCCATATTAACTAAGGGTCCACTGCTACAAGGAAGAACAGGTGGAGCTGATACCAGCATAAGTTTTTGAACAGGAGTCTCACTGAGCACATCTCCATTTATTGCTGCTGCTGCTTCTGATCTTGTAACTGGGTAGGTTTTTGGGATATAATCTACTTGTGGTTTAGTTGATGTATGAATAACATTTGTATTGGTTTGTCCAAAATTTCCTGTTGATATGCTAATTACACTAACTGAATTATTTGTTGTTGATGGTAGCGGAGAGCTGGAAGAAACAGAGGGCTTCAAGGGTGAAGAGGGCACGTATGAGGTTTTTTGTACCACGGGGCCCACATAGCCACTGTTGGAGGGCTGGTTTAACACAGGTTTGAGGTTTTTCCCTACATATGGATGGAAGCCACATGAAATAGAAACAGAAGTAGGCATCTGGCTGAAAGATGGGAGGTTAGATGTAGTAGTCATTCCAAGTACTTGTGAAAAAGCAGGGGATGATGTTGATTTTGGCACCAGAAATGCCTGAAGTTGAGGTGCAAAGGAGAAAACAGAACTTGAAGATAAACTGTTGGGTGAATTTTGTTCTAGATTAGTTTGTACTTTTACAACTCCAGTGTTCCCACCTCGAGTCCTAACAAGAATTGACTGTGAATCTCTTATACATACAGTTTTTAGTTCTTGCTTTGCTTCAGAAGAATCAACAGTTTGCTGTGAAAAACAGATGAGGGAACTGCCAGAATCTGTAGATTCATCTAGTGTTGTTGCTGCTGGTAAGAGAGGCTGAACGGCTGAAGAAATGGTGGGGGGAGTAAGAGGCTGGGGGAATGGGGCTGATGAAACTGCACTCTTGACTTTTCCTGCTTCATTTTGGCTAGTCTGAACTGGTGATGCTAATGCATTACTTACAGAGCTTACAGGTGACAAAGGCTGTGATCTAGCACTCACATTTGATGAAGGTGTAATTGTCTTACTGAAAACTGTATTAGGCAGTTGGGTAGATATTGTCCCTACTGGGGTGACAGGAACAGACACTAAAGAAGAGGTCACACTTGTCATCTGTGGGCAAGATGAACAGTGCTCGGCACCTTTCTGCTGAGGGGCTGCTAGCTCTTTTGCAATTGCTTTTCCTTCTTTGTGCTGAATCACAAAATTCTTAGGCAGAATAAGAACTTGCTGCAAGATCTTTTCTCCTGTTTTAGTATCCAGCACAGGCTGCATTTGAATCTTGACAGAACTATTGTGAAGGTCTACTGGCAACCACTGAGCACAGGGCATTTTGTATGCCATCTGCAAAGGTCCTTTTGTACTGACGAGGCAAGTCAATGCTGGCTTTAGGGGGCTTGTTTCTGCAGGAGATAGAGCTGGCTTTTCCACAGCAGGGACACTTCCACCTGTGGAAGGGGGCAGTTGATTTGTTAAGGTCACTTTGTTCCCAATATTCTTTGCAAGCAAGGCCTGAATAGGTTTGGTCCCTTTCTGGAGAGCAGACACTGGTACTGAGTCCTTTGAGGCAAATGACTCCGAAAATGGCAGTTCTGTATGTTTTGACTCATTCAAACAGTCAATCTGCATATCAACTTCCAAGTTCTCAAGTGATGCCTCATTTGTGCTTAGCTTTGCTCTCTTCCTTGGGGAAAGCTCTTTTGTGCTATCATCCAGATAATTACTTTGTTTAGACTGTCGTTTAAGTGTTTTAGGCAGTGTCTTCACTACATCTTTAGATGACAATTCTTTTTTCAACAATTTGCTTCTGGCCAAAGGAAAGCCTATTTCTGATAATTTCATATCATCTGAAAATTATAAAAACAAGCATTTTGTTTATAGAAAACAGTGACTGAGTAACACCAACAAATTACAAAAAATCAGAGTCAATTTTTGAGCAGGCAATTTAAAAAGTCTATGGTCCAGTCATTCCAAAGCTTCAGCACTACTGAAGGAATTAACAGTGACCTTGAACATGCTGACTTCCTATATCTCAATTACAATAGGTTAAGAGCAACCTATTACTGAGATTAATTTTGGACTAATCATGCTGCCAATGCATAAGCATTAAGGAAAAACTCACAGCTTTTAAAAAGATACTCAGTTTAATCTGGCTAATTTTCTTTCTCTAGATAGGGAAACCTTTATACCATAGAGGAATGGTTACAATTCTGTACTTTAGTCTTTAGAGACAAAAAAAAAAAAGAAAACAAATGTTTAGCCTTTCTTGTTCTTTATCCTTAAAAAAATTGTGTTCATTTCTGATCAAAAGAAGTTCACTCTTACAATTCACACAAGATATGAAATGTTAACATATTACTAACTACAAGTTTTTCATATTAACTTCTTATTTAACTAAATAATGCCATTGATGAGCTGAAATGAATCACTTGTTAATTGGTCTAGCTACCCATACTTATATGTGTTTACTTTGGTCTCAGTCAGCCATCAACTTTGGCCACACCTCATTTTAAAAAATATTCACAATCTTAAGGATTTCTCAAATTCATTTATGGCAAACTTTACCAACAGAGCTTTAAGAGTAGTAACAATAAAAGAACAATAAATTCCAAACAGATAACAGTTTAGCAGTGTATGATCTGCGAAGGCAATGACACATATATAAGTTAGGCACTGGCTTCAGAAATTCTGAGAAATTTAATAATAATTGCCAAGAAATTGTTTACAAGAATATGGATAGCATTTTGTAAATTATTAGATTCCTTATCAACATTCACTGATCCGATTACCTTTTGCCTTCACAACAAACAGAAAGTTCTCTTTGTGCTTATATTTAAAAAGTTTGAATGCCTACCAGAATCCACGTGCTCTTTCTCCAGGTTGTCTAGAGGTTCTGCTGCATCTACAGACTTACTGATTTCTGCTGTAAGGGGCTCTCTCTCAGGGTTCTCTTCACATTCTTCAGTAGTCCATAGTTCCCTAATGAACTGACCATGATCAGGCTGTCTTCGGAAATCATCATAGTCTTTCTTCAGGCGGCTCCTGAAATAAATCAATGTAACATGGAATTTTTGGAAGCTAAATTAATTAGCATTTTAAATTAAATCTTGAAATATTTTCAATTGTCTTAAAATTATGTTTTAAGTGTATCTAAAATGCCTATTAGTTCAGTCTCGCCAATTATTAATTACCCAAGAGACAAAATTTGTGACATATGCTTAAGAAATTAAAGATTATATCTTAAAATTTCTGAATAAAATTTGAATACATCATCTATTTGTCTTTCTGAGGGTTGTAGTTAGAATTATTAAGAAAAACAATAAATAACTAAAATTTTCTATCTGAATTGAAAAATGAGCCCTGAGTCACTGGCCCGGGGCTCAGCAGATAGACTGCCCAGCAAGCACTAGGGATCTGCATGCCCTGTGAACGCTTGACTTAAAAAAAAAAAAAAGGTGATTTCCCCCCTTTTGTTTGTTTGCTTGCTTTTAAAAGATAGAATGGCACTATATAGCTCTGGCCATTCTGGAACTTGCTATGATGAACAAGTTTGTCTTGAACTCATAGAGATGCCTGCCTCTACCTCCTAGGTGTTGGGATTAAAGGCATGAACCATAATACCTGGCATTAAACATGGGTTCTGGGGATTTAATTCTGGTCCTTGTGTTTGCAAGGCAATCACTTTATTACAAGACGAGTATTCTACCTACTCCAGCATTGAACTACTACTCCAGCCTGATACAGCCCTAAATTACTCATTACAATATAGTTTAGATTTTTTTCTTGGTTTTAAAAACATTTCCTCAGATTTACAATTCAGACTCCTAGTTGCTGGGATTACAAGTGTATACCACTATTTCAGTCTAGAAAAATCATTAAAAAATAATTGAAGTGATAATAGTTTTGTCTTTTATTTATTTATTCATTTATTTATTTATATACCCCCCCCCAAGACAGGGTTTTCCTCTGTAGCTTTGGAGCCTGTCCTATAAACTAGCTCTTGTATACCAGGCAGGCCTTGAACTCACAGAGATCAGCCTACCCCTACCTCCCGAGTACTGTGATTAAAGGTGTCTGCCACCACCACCCGGCTTGCATTTTATTTTTGTTATTAGTGTGTGTGTGTGTGTTTGTGTGTGCACGTGTGTGCCTACCTCTGCCTTCCAAGTGCTTACCTTACTTCTAAATATTGCAATGTTCAATGTCTACATAATTTCCACTTAATGTCATGGCCTTAAATATAATCAATGTTGATAACTCCCAAATTTGTACCTCAAGTCTAGTAAAGTTTTGAATTACTTACATAACTCAGATAATACCTACTCAACACCACCAATTAGGTGTCTAGAAAGTATAACAAACTTAACATGTTTAAATTCAACTATTCCATCCCTGTTATTCTTCAAACCTGATTCTCCTTTAGTCACTCCTGTCTCAGCTAATGGCAAATCCATGACGATAATCATTTAGACCAAATTTAATTTTTACTCATCTATTTCTATCACATTTATATTAGCTACTTCATTAACTGCTGGTATAAAATACTTGACAGAGATAACTTATGGAAGGGGCGTAACTATTTCAGTCTGAGGATATATATATTATGGCAGAGAAGTTATAGCAACGGAAGCGTTGAGTGGCTGGCTGTTCCTTGCACCCATCAGAAAACAGACAAATGCTGCAGCTCAGCTCCTCTTCTCTTTTTTGTTCAGTCTAGGGCCCCAGGTGAGGGTGAACCACCTCAATTAATCTAATCTAGGAAATACTATACAGACGTGCCTAAAGTTTGTTTCCATACTATTTTGGAAGACTATCAAGTTGATGATAGGATTAACCTACCACACACTCCAAAGCACACTCTTTAGGCAAATTTTACCAACCCTACTTTGAAGCTATGTCTAAAACCCAACCACTTCCTGTCATGTGCAATGCTACCAGCTACTCCCACTTTTTTCAAGGTAACTACTATAGTATAACTAGTTCATCTGCTTTCACCTTTACAACAATTTCAACATGGCAGCTAGAGTGAACACTTTAAAACTTAAGGCCAGATAGCCACAGTGATGGTTCAAATGGATAAAAGTGCCTTCCACCAAGACACACATAAGAGGAAGGAAAGAACCAACTCCCTGCAGACTGTTCTCTAGCCTCCACTTGTGACCACGGTAAACACAAGTGTAATTCCAGTCCCCACCCTTCACACATACAGAAACAATCAACCACTCAATGTGGGGGGAAAAAATAAAACCAAACCAACCTTAAGGTGAGAGATATAGCTCGGTGGTATGTACCTGGCTACGTGCAAAGCTCTGGGTTCAAGTCTTAACACTGAATGCAAACAGGCAAGCAAGCAACAGAAACACAGAAGGTAACAACCTGTCTCTGTAAAACCCTTTCAAAAGCTTTTCATCTTGGTCCATGTAATCTCTTAAGAGATTAAGTCCTACCTGACCTGGCTATTTGACCTCTGACCTTTATGTCCTACGTCAATCTTCTTCAATCATTTTTCTTTGGTTATAACTGACTCTTTATGCTTCCTCCAAATGCCAAATACACTTCTATTCTTAGAGAGTGCGCCCTTAGAGGAAAAAGGTGCGTACTTTCCCTCCAATGTGCACCTTATTTCCTTTACGAGTAGCCTTCCCAGTCTCAGTCTCACATCCCCTCCATCATGATCCTCCCCACTAATATTCATCACCTTTGAGTCCGTATGTTTATTCCATTAGAAAGCAAATCACAGAACACGTTTCTGTATTTGATGAAATGCAAATGAATGGAAAAAATCCCAAACCATAAAATAAGGGCCTTAGGATAAGTTAAATACATTGTACAGTTTGTTACCTGTTTCTCTGAAATGCCTTCATTAACTTTGGTTCCCATGGCAGCAATTCATTTAAAAGGCGTATCAGTGTACTATGCAATTCTTTTACAGCTTGCCTCCGATGGTACCATTTGCCCTAGAAACATAAGTTTAAAAAGTAAATTTCTTAGACTTACTTGAAAATCAATATCAATCAAATTTTATCCTCTAATAAAGTAACAAAATGTCAATAACTCATCAAAAATACGCAAAAGAGGAAATATCTTTTAAGAAATCTGAATTATGTTTAGTTGTAGCATGATTAATAAAAACCCATAAACAGATATTGGAGTTCAACCTGAAGACCAGAAAAGCAAGGCAGTCAGCCACTGGCTCTTACCTCTACCTCAGTCCAAAAAATGATGATCCTGCCTCCAGGAATCCTCAGAATGACACTGAGACAGAAATCTTTCTCTTTCCTTTTTATATTCTTCTCTCGTGCTGAGATTAAAGGCGTATAACCACCACTGCCCAGCCTCTAGAGCAAACTAGTGTGGCTA
>LOEQ01000818.1:264632-278415 GCA_001685075.1 Bramus lutescens | reverse complement strand
GGACCTTTGGAGAGCAGGCAATGCTCTTAACCACTGAGCCATCTCTCCAGCCCCAAAGTTATCTATTTTTAATAAGCAATTAGAGTTAATAAAAATCTTCTTTACCTTTGGTCCAATATAAAAATCTACTTCTAGTGAACAAATACATATACTGTTTTTTAAACTAAGTAAGTAACCACAAGCCAGAAATAGCTCTTCTGACTGATCAACTTTATAGATCATATACAGATATGAGAAAAAAACAATTTTGATATTCATTCCAAGAGGGATCTATTAAAACTTAAAAGGGCATAATATTCTAGAAGAAAGCAGTCTTAAAATCACCCCAGCAAATACTATTGTAAAATAGAATTGACTTCAGACTAAAATTCTGTATTTCACAAATGTTAAAATCTACTCTCCTTCTCAATCACCATGCTGTGTCTCTCCTGGTCCCCACATAGCCAATTCCTAAATAAGTACTAACAGATTATATTGTGCAACTACTAATTCATAAGTACTGATATCATTATAACATAAGGTTATATTGTACAGATACCCTTGCAATCTTAAAAGTATAATAGTAATTAAAATAATGACATATTTTAAAACTAAATCATAGCAAAGGAAAACAATTGGCATGGTGGCACAAGGAACCACTTCCAGCACTTTGGGGTTGGAGGCAGGAGGATTGCTCCAAGTCTGAGGTCAGCCTGGGCTACAGAGCGTGTGTCCAAGAAAAATAAGAGTGAAAATAGTGTGCTCCCTTACCTTTATTAATGTAAAATTCACTGAGTTCAAGAAAGACAAAATCTTCATGTGTCCTGATTACAGAACTAAATCAAACTGGTAGACAGATGAATCAACAGTAAGGACAGGTAGTTGGGACAACTAGTCAGGTGCCCCAGTGCTAAAACATTAGTAAAAATGTACTTAGTATAATATTTAACATAAATTATGCATATAATCTTATTAGTACATTAATAAATAAGTGAACACAGGCACTTTTCTAAACATTTTTATCAAAATTATGATCATTTTCAGGGCTTAAAAATTTTTAAAGGTAAAATTCAAACGTATTATACACATTTAGCATTATGAACACTAAAGGTCACTTTAAGAAAATAGGGTATTCTTTGTTTTATGTATGAAAATCACTTATGAGTGAGTACATAAGATAATAAGTGGTTTTTAAACATAAAGCAAAGAAAACCAGCCTACAGTCTACAACCCCAGAGAACCTAGACAACGAGGACCCTAAGAGAGACACACATGGATCTAATCTACATGGGAAGTAGAAAAAGGCAAGCTCTCCTGAGTAAGCTGGGAGTGTGGGGACCATGGGAGAGGGTTGGAGGGGAGAGGAGGGGAGGAGAGCAGAGAAAAATGTATAGCTCAATAAATCAATAAAAAAGGAAGCAAACAGGGTAATTAAAAAAAGATTTATTCATTTTATTTCATGTGTGTTTTGTCTGCAGGTATATATGTGCACCATGTGTGTACTTCATACCCAAGGAAGTCAGAAGAGGGCATTGGACCCCAGAGAACTAGAGTTACGGTGGTTGTTAAGCACCGTATGGGTGCTGGGAACTGAAAGCATAACTGCTCTTAACCATTGAGCCATTTTTCCAGCCCAAAGAGTAATATATATATTTATATATATTAAATCATCAGATTATAAACTTTAATGTGAACATACAGCATGAAAACAACAACAGCCAATAGTCTAAATTTGCAGCTTACCTTTCATTGCTTCTCATCCAATGTCCACAGCATTTATAGTTTGCCAGCTCCCTTTGTATTAGATGCTCAACTACCAAACCATGTAGTTTCTAAATGACCCTCTAAGGAATATTATTTAAAGAAGCTGATCTATGGTCACAAGGTAAGTCCTTTATTATATTATGCAGTTTCCTAAGTTTTTTAGTGTATAACCAAAGGAATTATATGGGGAAAAAAATTAAAAAAACTATACAATACTGTAAAATGAAAAACTGCATCTCAGTAAGTGTGAAATGAGCATGGGTGAATTTACCTAATGACTAGAGAACAACTCATCCTGCTGCAGTAATCAGGGGTGGATTTGACAATGCCAGTTTAACACTTGCTAGGGTGCTTACCGTAAAAAGGGAGCTGGCAATCTACTAATGCTGGGGACACTGGAAACCTAAGAGAAAAAAATAGGAAAACAAATTCTAGACGTATTAAGTATCTCATCATTGTGGATATGTTTATATATTAATAAATGGTAAACACACTTTTACAAACCATCCAATTTCTTATGTAGATTTTCTTGTAATGTTGTATATAATCAAAAAAGGTTATGAGGAGCCATATATTAAGGAAGTTAAATCATGTATAAATGCACGTGATTCTTTTTAAATGCTACTTTCTAAAATGTTTTGCTTACAAATGCCAGTGCATAAAAAAGAAAAAAGACAACCATCGCAAGGCAAAGTATTTGTATTATAGGCCTAATTCTTACAATGAACAAATATCCTATCGTGGAAAAGGACTGTCAATTTATTAATATAACTGCATTATAATTTTCAAGAAAAATGAAAATAAACTGTCAAAGTGTCAGTGGATCCCTAATGACCAATGATGGCTCATTTAAAACCAAATCCAATCCAAAGGTGACTTGTAAAGAATGTAAACTCATAAATGAAAACAGCACAAACAAAATTTAACTGTTTTAGCCAGAGGTGGTGGCAGACTCCTTTGATCCCAGCACTGAGGAGGCAGGGATAGGTAGATCTCTGAGTTTGAAGTCAAGCAGGGCTACACAGAGAGACCTTGTTTTGAAAAACAACAACAACAAAACCCCCAAAACCCACCCCCCAAAAAACACAAACTATTTTAATAAACTAAGTTACTTGACATTTTTGAAGTCTAAGTAATATTAAGTGAAAATTGAATACTACATCACTAAATATTTTCTGCTTTTGCAATTTCTTACCTAGAAAAACTACCTCCTGCACATTCAGTTCAGAAGACAGAGATCACTCTAACCACACTGTTACATAGCACCTTTTGAAAATTGATCGCTTTTTAATACAGTGAAATGACTGCACATTACTATGAAAAAAGTTAAAACAGTATTTTAACAATGCCAGAGTAAAATTTTCTATTGATGCTCTTACCAATTTTCACTTAAGAGTAAGTCTCATATCTAAGAGAATATATAACATTTCATTATACATCTAAATTAGCATTAAAACCAAGTACAAAGGCACACAATTACTGCTGTGATAGCACCACTGCTTTGTACAGGGAAACACAGAGATCATACTCCTAGTGAGGCAGTTTACTTTTCACTAGAGAAAAAAAAAAGACATTCACTTTTTTTTTATGCTCAGTCTGTGCAAATGTTTGCTTAAAGGCAGATGCCTCTTTGGATAAACTATGATAAAGCACAAATTGAGTAAACATGATGATAAAACAGTCTCATATGAAAAGTTCTTAAAATCTTTCATGTTTTTACTACCTAGAATGCGGTATGTCCAACAAATTTCTAAACACAGTAAGACTGAGTATTTATTAAAACATTAATGCTATTTCAGGAAAACAAAAAAAATCAGACTAGAATGTGTTCCAAATAATTCAGTACAATGGAAAATTTTATGTCAACTAAAGTCACAAGAACACATGCAGTAAAAATGGGATTCGTCTTTGAGAACACTAAAAACTCATGTGACCTAAATTATGATGACAAAAATTAAAAGGTTTTTGTCAAACTATGTTTCTCTCCATCTCAACCAGAGGCCTCACTTTAGACAAAGCAAGGCAGATGATTAAGTACAGTATTACAGAATCGAAAGGAAACAACCTTGATTTAAGAAATTATAACCTTTCATTGTAATAAGCAGCTCAATGGCAAAGCCTGATATATTTAAAGCCTTTTAACTATCAAGTGTTCTAGAATATAAAGTCTGTTAAATTAGAAAACAAAAATAATCTTTTTAATGCACTGCTGACTGGATAAGAAAATGGATTTTTTTTTCTACCCCCAGGACAAAGTTACAGGTAGTTCAGGTTGGCTTCAAGCTCACTATGTGGATGAGGATAACCTGGAACTTCTGATCTGCCTTTCCCTGTATCCTACTGCTAGGATTACAGCGATGTACAGAATGCCTGGTTTATCTTGTTATTTGGTAGGAAACAGTATCTGGATAGACCCCAGAGAGAAGAACTCTCTGAAACAGCTAGGTGCTTATTATATGAATCTGTATTACATCAATATCCCATGTGCAATTTCTAAATTCAGTAGTGATGCTTATGGGGAACTAACATTAACATCTTCTGTTATTTACTGTTACTGAAAAATTAAAATCATTATTAAATTAAAGAAATGTTTGATTCTAAATATCATTTTAGTGTTGACATTAATCCTCAGGGGATAAATATCAATCTTTCATCTATTACAAGAAAATGAGTAAGTCAAGGCAGCTATCTCTATGGTGAAGTTCATACATTCTATTATGGTCTTCACTATAAGCCCAATCCCAGTAAGTATGGTTACCTGCGTTTTTAGTCTACAGCATTCCAACTAGGGCAAATATATTGACACAACAAGAGGGGATAACTGACAGCCTGGCAATGGAAAAAAAAAAAAAAAGACGAGAAGCAAACATACCGAAATAATACTTCAAAATACATGGATGAATTTTTAATAAGAACAAGTGATATCAACAGATTTTTACAGTAATAAGACAACTGATATTCACAACAGTGACCCTGGAATCAATTACAAAGGCTTACATTGTACCCAGATAGTAGGAGGCAAGAAAGCTCTTCATTAAATGATTAATATAAGGATTTTTGACATTATTTATGTTTACTAATGTTTAAGTTTTAGTTTATGTAAAAATTCTGTTAAGGAGAGCATATTACTCTTAAATGATACCAAATACAAGCCACTATTAAATAGTAACAAATGCCCAATAAGGTAATTTCTGCAACTTACAGATATTCATTAATAGATTTTGTAAAGGAAAAAGGTGTGTTCGGGGGAAGAGAGAATTCTAAAATGAAAGCTTATTTATCTTATGCTCTGTGGTCATTTTCACTGGCTGAGACAATTGTCTATGTAATAATCCTCTAGGCAGTTTCAGTCAGGGGGAAGTAGTTTACACTCTACGCTGGTATGTCAGTAAAATTATCCCTATAAAGTACAGTTCCAAGAACCCCATTTCTTCAAGAAATATTAAAAGCAACCTGTGAATACAAAAGAATGTAGTTTGGAGACACAAAAGGGAATCCATCAAACTCTACATAAAATCCGAAACTTTTAATAAACAGATTCTCACAGACTATACTGTCAGGTACCTTTAGTTTGTTTAACTTTTTCTTCTACGTGATCCTGTGAAGGAAGGCAATGTGCTAACACTGCAGTCCGCTCCACTAAGGGAGGAGGACGACTTTGTGGAAAATCCCAAGTGCTTGCAAAAGTATTCCTCCTGTAGTATGTGCTGTAAGTACTTCAATCAGCTATGCTTAAACTACACAGTAGGAAAAGAAAACTTTTTTATATACATAGAATAAAGTTATGGTTAAGTATATAAAGGTTTAGCAATTTACAGAATTCTGTTCAGTTGTGAAATATGATAACAATAGCTTCTGAGGCAATAACTTCTGCAAAACTATGTTATGCTCTGATTTAAAAAAATATCCTTTCCTACTAAATAATCATTCTTTTATGAACATAAAATATTAAATATAATAATTCTGGTTGAAAATATTCTCACATGAATTATTTTTTTGGTAGAACATACTACTGCAGTAAATTTTAATAAAAGTTCTTCCACATCAAGAGACTTCCCAGATACCTAAAGTACATATGAAAACATACAGGTCTTTAATATTTTTAAATGGAAGTATTTCTGAAATGTTTCCTCTACTCTCTGATGGCATACTGACCATAAGGTTTTTCTTGTTAACTGATGACGGCTAATTTTGTTTTTGTTTCTTTTTGAGATAGGGTCTCATTCAGCAGTGTTGGCTGGCCTGGAACTCACTACGCAGACCAGGCTCGCTTTGAACTCTCACAGAGATCCTGTAGGCACTGCCTCTCCTATGTGCTGGTATTAAAGGTGTGTGCCACCATATCTGGCTGATGACTATTCTGAACATTTATTTCACCTTTTAGATCACAGTCATCTAAGACTTCTGAAATATTTAAGGTTCTTTCATTTTTACGCTAAATAACTCCAGAATGCTGAAGTTTTCTGATACTTCTGTCTGTTCCCTTCAAAGTACTTCTACATGTCATTCCTAACAGCATGTAAAATGGCTACTGTAAATCTGTTGAATCAATCATTATTATACATATTTATATTAACAGGTTTTAAGTACAAAGCAAGTGGTTTCATGATAAAAGGGTTCTTGTATGATTAATTTTTCTTAAATATTTGACACTTTCCCTGTTTATCTATTGGTATATAATTATGTTTCCACTATGACATAATCCAGTTATAAATGCCAGTTAAATAGGTGTTATCTACTTGACAAAGAACAACATGGAGCACTTTACCAAGTGAGTGCATATATATGACACTCTCAAGCTGTAGTGACTTAATGAAAACTTCAGGAAATTAGTTGATCAACTACTGTTAGGAAATACAGTAAAAATTAATCTTAAAAACCTACAGTCTGATAACAGGTTTTTTTTCAGGAGTTATCCTGGTAAGAATAAAAAGAATTTATGGTCTGGTATATGTTTTATACTACACATAACTAAAAGTTTGTTACTATGTAATAGGCTTCCATTAAAGATACGTAATTAAGAATATGCAGTATCTAGAAAGCTACCAGCTAGAAAACAATCAGTATACTGAGTAATATCTAAGACTACTTGTTATAAACCAGGCAAAGAAAATGAATCTTCTTGCCCCGATACCATCTTTTTGTATTAAAAATAAAAATTAGACCACATGGGAGAAATGGAAGAAACAATGCTTCTATCTTTAATTATAAATTTTCATGTAATTAGGAGAACAAGATTTTAAAAAACTTTGGAAAAAAGCAGGAATAAGTTTTAATGCTGACAATAACAGATAGAACTTTTGGATAAACACCTACCGATTTTTTTCTACTGTTTTCCAGATCTTTGAGTTCATTCTCGATTTTTGTGATTAATTCCCTGAGTTCATCAAGATTAGTGCAAATAAGCTAAAATAAAACACAAAAACACAGCTTGATAACACATAATATAAAACACCAAAAATGTGGTAACAGAAATTGTTTAACATACACTGAAATTAAGACTACTTCTCTGCAATAATAAAAGGAAAGCTCTACAGTTACTGAGATATTTGTTATGATATATGAACTTCAGGTTTCATATAAAATAAGCTAAAATTACAACACTGGCAGTCTCATCCCACACCTCTAAAAGTTTGCATTATAATCTGTTACTTTCTTAGTATTATTAGCTTTAAGCCCAGAATGACAAAGATCTGGAAACTCACTAGATTTCACAGGTGACTGAATCACCTGTGAGAAATAATTGCACCAGGCAGTCTCCGAGAAGGTGAATTGCACCCTGTGAGAGTGGCCGCTTTCCCTTTGCTTTGGCTTGCTAACTATATAATTTAACAAACTGAGTTACTGCTGCTGGCAGGAGTACTAAAGGAGGACCCAAACTATGTGTAATATATTCAAAGACATGAACAAAATTAAGTACACATTCTTGTCAGGAGTTTAATAGATTTTACTGTTGCTGTTTTTGTTCTTTTTTTGAGAAAGGGTCTTAATATGTATCCCTGGCTGGCCTCAAACTTATAATGCCCTGTTCAGTCACCAGGTGCTAGATTTCAGACATGTGCCACCAGCCCAACTGACCTTAAAAGGTTTTAGTAAAACCATCTTAACAAGCAGTATCTATTTCCTTCTGTAATTGTGTGATTCATTTTATTTTAGTTGGTTAACTCTGGCAAAAGACCAAAATAAATTATTAACTGACCTATCTTGGTTTAATTGCAGTTTTATAAACTAAAGCATCAGAAATACTAACAAAAAATAACAGTTACTCCATTTGGTTCCTGTAAAATTATATTAAATTTACAATGAGTTTAATATATTTAACCCTTTTCCTACAATAATTTAAACAAGAACATCTAAAGGAACAGAAAATTCAGAAACAAAATGCCATCTACATAGAAAAAAAGTTTCAGAGTCAAGAAAATTTTGATGTTTATACCATATAACACTATATATTTACAAATTATCACCAACATTTATCATCACTACATTCATTAGTGTAGTCACTGTTTTCTTAAAACATATACTTTATTTTATTATTAAGATCAGACAAAAGTAACAAGCAAAAGTGGGTCACACAAGATACATGCTAGTTGTTATTGAGTTGATTAAAAGAGGAGACAGGAAATGATTTAAATTTGGTTAAAACTAAGAAATTCAGAAACACATTTACCTACAAAAATGGCAATTTGGTTCAACCTAAGAGATTAAAAAATTATTACAGATACTATACCATAATTAGTACTAATAATTACTTATCAGAAATATCTATAAAACTCCAAAATATATTGATAAAGCAGGGAAGTATATACTTAAGTAATCCAAATTAAACAATTTGAGGACCGGGGATATGCTCAGTGGTAGAGTACTTGCAAAAACAAAAGCAATTTCAGAGTAGAAAGCATTGCACAGTATTGTAGTGGGAGAGTGTAATTGATAATTATTAGAAACCACACATTCCAATGTGCTAAATCTGGTTATGAAAGAAACGACGATGGTCAAAGCAGGAGACTGACAACTATGTAAGTAAGCACTTGTACAACTAGGTAACACAGTCAGCTTCTACTTTATCTATGAAGTCACAAAGCACAGCTTTCCAGTAGGTTTTAGCGGGGACTCACTGTTGTTATTACTACTTCATCAGATCTGTTCTTTGTCACTGAACTTGATGTACTGGTT
Organism: Bramus lutescens; assembly: GCA_001685075.1. Classification (NCBI taxonomy): domain Eukaryota; kingdom Metazoa; phylum Chordata; class Mammalia; order Rodentia; family Cricetidae; genus Bramus; species Bramus lutescens. Next base: position 269,496 of record LOEQ01000818.1, on the reverse strand, counting down.
AATATCACAGCATAGATTTTTACTTACCTACATGGCAAGCAAAGCTCAGAGAAAGTTTCCTTCTATTTTAAGATCACATGTAAAATGGATGAGCATGCTTTATGTGCAGCATGTAGAAATTTACAGGAACAATGAAGGCATATACCCAACAAACTAAACATCTGAAAAACTTTAAATATCAGGCAGTCATGATAATAAATAATTATATTTCATCTACTGGAACATAGCTGAGGCCAAAGTGTTAAAAGCTATACGAAGTAACACTTCTTAGTGGCTGACCAAGTTAATAAGCTGTGTTAATTCAATGCTTATCAAATTTCAGTGAGCCTAAGAACGACAGGGAACCTTTATAGTTTCGCATGTCTCATATCTGACAACTTTATTGAAATAGTCAGTGGATCGCACTTTTGAGTAGTTATGTACTTAATGACTGTGAATTATAAACCAGTACAGCTACTGGGACATTAAAACATTCTGGTGCTATGTAGCTAATGAACATGCAAATTCAAAATAATTTCTGAATTGAAGGGGATGAGGTATTTTTAGGATGTTCTTAAATTACCCTATCTAAGTTATAAATGTAATTTTTCTACATTTAAGGGTCAAAATATTTTTAATGATATTTATCTTGAAGGTACATTAAATAACTTAATATCTACATAATAATTTACAGGCTTTGTTGCTGTGGAGATGGGATCTCACTACACAGAACAAGATGCCCTCAAACTTATTATGTAGCCTAGGCTAGTCTCAGTGTTCCAAGTGCTGGGGTCATAGATATGTGCTATCACAACCTGGCCTGGTTTATACTCTTAATATGTAAATATATTCTTTATATTTCTATATACCAATGTATACCTAATATACAATATGTTAAATCATGCTAAGCAATTAGAAAATTCTGGAATAGAAACAGTCTGATTTATGCCAACTTTATGACACAATTCCTACTTTTTAAAAAATGAAGGTCTTCAATTTCAGATGGTGATCCTATGAAAACTAGTATCAACACAGTAAAAATTCACTGTAGTAAGAGGACAGATACATTTAGTAAGAACAAAGAAAAGCATCTCATTAAATCCCTTTCTCATTAGTATTACTTTATAAAGTGCTTCTGAAACACAGGGCCTCCTGGGTGAAAAAGAATCCTCCTGAGCAGCTGGGATTATCAAACTCTGAGAGGCTTCCCTGCAGGGGGAACATTAAGAGTGATACACTCATGTTAAAGTAAGTCTTTCACTTGACTCAATCAAGGCTGAGCCACAGTCAACCAATTTACAGATGAAATGGATTAAAGTTATGTAACTTGGTTCAAGGCTTAGAGTAGGCTAAGAAGGCGTCTCTTCAATTGATACACAATTAAAAGCAACAGATGTAAAGTGACCTAAGATGAAGACCTGGGAGAGGAAACAACAGAACTTTAAGCTCCATCTACTATATCGCAATCTACAAGGGGTCTTTTTAAACAAAATAAAAAAACTTAAAACTAGTAAAAACTGAAGGCATAGTTTTAGGATACAATTCACAACTTATTATTTACACTGACTGACAGTATTAAAAGGCCTCCTCTAACTAAAAAATTAGGAATGAATGGATGTATTAGGGTAAGGGAAGTACTATATAGATAAAAGAATTTCATGGCCATATTTCAGAAAAATTATATAATAAATATTTCTTCACATAAACATCAATCACCGAAATCATGCCATTCTGGTAGAGGCTCACTAGGTTTGAAAGATATTTTCAAATAAAATATCATACAAAATAAGAAATGTAGGTTATATTTAAAAAGTGAAAAGTAAAAATAGGTAAGTTCAAACAAAATGGATTATTTTCACTACCATTCTAATAAAAAATCCTATGATTTGTTTCAAAAATTATAACTAAAATACTAAACATATGATCCAAATTAAAAATCCATACAGTATTTAAACAAAAAACTATATTAATAGTTAGTTGTTAGAATTATGCAGATAGGAAAATTACTTATTTCTTAAGATCACTATGCCACAACAGCAAGGACAATAAATTACAAAAAATATTAATCTGACATAAAAACAAAGTAATTTTAACAAATTAACAAAATATTTTAAAATATCATGCAATTAAAAATATTTTCAATGCTTTAAAGAAAATTGAATAGTTTTTAAGAAGTAAAGTTGAAAATATGTATTTTAAATGGTAGCAATTAAAATATGATTTAATCTATAGTCCTTATAATATAGTAAAGTTAAAAATTCTGATTTTAATTTTAGTCCCAATTTGTTTTATTAAGATAATTAATACTTGGTTTCTTATTCTTAAATTGGCTAGGTGGAGAAATACAATTCTTTTTTTCCTGGGACATTAGTTAAAAGTTTTATGTTTGTAAATAAAATTGTGTAAGTCTTAGCATATGGACTGTGCTTTCCAAATTAACCTGAAGAATAACATACATAGAACAGATGCCAAGTACACACTCATCAAAAAAGTACTTTTGTGTTTGTGTGTATAGAAGAGATTTCCAGTGAAAAACAGAAACATGGCAATAATTAAGGTCACTTAATTATTCTTACACTTTTAGATTTTATCTGTTATTATTTATGTATGTTTGTTTAAGTGAATACCAAGCATGTGAGTGGCTGGAGGCCAGAAGATGGCATGAGATCCCTTGCAGCAGGAGTTACAAGCTCTTGTGAGCCAAATCACATGGTGCTGGGAACAGAACCTGTATCCTTTGGAAGAACAGCAAGTCCTCTTAATTGCTGAGCCTTTCTCCAACCCCTACTTACTAGCACTTTAAGAAATTATTTTGATTATTTTTAACCATGTGTATGAGTGTATCTGCCTGTGTCTGTGCACGCCAAGCACAGGTGACTGCAGAGGTCAGAGGCACTAGATCCTCTAGAGCTAACATTACTGGCAGTCAGTTTGTGAGTTGCCTGATATGTATGCTGGGAACTGAACTCAAATCCCTGGAAGAGCACTGAGTATTCTTAGCTAATGAACGGTCTTTCCAGCCTCTCCTTTTACAAATGTGGCTTAATGGAACTAGACACATCAAGTTTAAAAATACTTTCTAACTTAATTAAGCACAAAAAAGAGAACTGATATACAATTACAGCTCTAAAATACTGAAAAAAATGTTCTGGGGGGGCAAGAATCAACTTTAACAGGAAAACTGACATTTACTTTTGAGTCTAAGAGTCTTTATGTTACAAAATAAAGAAAAAATTAATTTATAAAAGCATAACTGTTAAATTTTATATAAAACCATCAAAGTTATAACCATCTGAAATTAAAAAAAAACTATTTTTTCTTTTTTAATTCTGCAGCCACGTCACTGTGTACTTACTAATCGGGACACTAGAGCAAGCAAGTCTGAGTTTTCGCTCTGCGGTCAGATGTTGTTATTTGGGTTTTCACTTTAAAATTCTTATTAGTTTCCGTCAAGCACTATTTTAATGAGCGCAAACTCAAGGCTTATTTCAATGTCATAAACAGTGAGAAAAGTGCTAAAGTCATTTATCACTTAATACAATAGATGCAATTAAGTAAATCCCTAACTTAATTGTACTAATTAAAATGCAGTATTTTCCAACAGAAATCTATGCCTATTTGAAAAATAAAAAGAACAGCTAGAAAAGCAAACTATGAAATTAATCCTCACAACGACTCTAAGAATGTTACTATCACTCCTCTGTGCAATGAATAACGACTCAGAGGCTGACTAACTTACCTAAGGTGACAGAATAGTCAGGTGGTAGGTTTGGTATTCAAATTCAAGTAGCCAAGATCCACATGTTTTAACTACTATGTATATCACTGATACCCACTATTCACTTAATGTCTGTGGAGAGGATGAAGAATCTTCACTTTTAATAAAGATATCAGATTATTTTAATACTTTATAAACTTAAAGAACCAAGGGTATATATAGTAACATAGATACTTAGTTTCTTTACAATATACACACAAAATGAAACCAAAGCCATCACTTCAGTGTCCCTAGTGCATACTCTAAATCTGAATGGAAAGATATTTTCTGACATGGAGTTTTATAGTATACATATAAACATGAATTCTCATGAAGCAACTAAGGGAGGCAAATTTAACTTCTAGCATTTAACAAGTCAACAAAAACACTGAAAGAAATTGAAGTCAAAACAGGCTTCACTTTTTTTTAGCTCATTAAGAATTAAAAAATTTAATTCTTAAAATTGTTTCTCTCTAAGCATATTGTTTAGTAATCAAAGATCAGCTGTTTAGTAAATACGACAGGTTTTATAAAAGTGATTTTATATTTATGTATCAAAGTTTTATTTTCAGTAATAAGAATGGATATTTTAGCTTAGAATGGCTACTATTAAAATCTTATTTAACCATTTTTACAAAGTATTTTTATGTTCAATACTAATAAACAAGCTGCTAAATATACTGCCAGTACTTTGGGAAGAAAAAAATTCACTTCTTTATTAGATAATAATTGGTATTTTAAGATTAACTTATTTTTATTTTATGCATATGAGTGTTTGCCTACATGTATGTATGTACACCACACATATGCCTACTGTCCTTGGAGGCTAGAAGAGGATGTTGGGTCTCCAGGAACTAGAGGTACAGATAGTTGAGAGCCATCATGTAGATGCTAGGAACCAAAGCTGGTTCCTCTGCAGGTACAGCAGAAGCTCCTCATGGCTGAGCCACCACTCCACTCCCTTCCATCTCTATTTAGAAGACAGTTCAGTTTCTCTTCATGAATCACAATACAGCACTCACACTCAAACTAGAAATGAGAGCTACCTTACAGAATCACCAAAAAGATAGCTACAGAGAGAGAGAGGAGAGAGAGGGAGAGAGAGAGAGAGAGAGAGAGAGAGAGAGA
>LOEQ01000818.1:229388-253138 GCA_001685075.1 Bramus lutescens | reverse complement strand
TTCAATTCCCAGCAATCACATGGTGGCTCACAACCATCTGTAATGAGGTCTGGTCTGGTGCCCTCTTCTGGCCTGCAGGCATACATACAGAATACTGTATACACAATAAATAAATGATAAAAAAAAAGAAAAAAAAAAGAAAAAAAATGGGGGCAATGAACCAGCACAGAACTTTTGTTGTTCAAATAGGCTGCTGACAAGTATATAGGGTATTTAAATTGGGCAAAAAACACACTTAAAAATTCTTTTTGAGTTCCTCTGCCTAACAGCTCTGAGTATCTTAGAACTTGCTTTGTAGACCAGGCTTACCTAGAAATCACAGGGACCTGCCTGCCTCTACCTCCCTAGTGCTAGGATTAAAGGTGTGAGCCACCACTGCTGGCTTACAAACCCATTTATAAGTATATGCTTTATACCTGGTGTTTTATTAGTTGACATAATTGCTAGGTTCAGTTTTTTAGATATGAAAATATATACTGAAAACAAGTGCTAAAAATATGTAATATGGAGAATAAGTTCAGACCCAGTAAATAATCCTATTTCTCTAGATAAAGAAATGAGCTGCTATACTTGTGCTGTCCTTAGCTTGGAAGAAAAAAAAATCACTTTAAGTAAGTGATGAGACACATCATTACAGGGGAAAATATAAGAATATAATATCCAAATATGTATTTGAGATTCATTCAAATGTATTGTACTAGTTAGTTTTTGTTAGTATGTAAAAATCTTTTCTGCCCTGGGTTTTTTTTTAAATCATGTGAAATAAAACTTGACTCCCACATACACGCAAGTAAGCACACACATGCATTTCATTCTATCAATCAGAGCTTTCGTAATGCATAAATCAAAAAGAAAAATGTAAAGACACTTAAATGTAGGTCTTGCCCATTAGGTCAGCTTACCAGACTTGTGCTTCTTGTGTTTGCCTTTCTTTTTAATGATCAATAACTTATTTTGGATCTCAGGTTTGTAAGACTTGAAGGCAAGAGAATGAAGACCTTCACGCTTTCTTTGCAAATTTTCATTCAAAACATCTTTCAATTTCTTTTTTTTCTTTTTCTTCTTTTTTGCCCTCATTTTAGTTAGTTTGAGTTTTTTGTGGCTCTGCAACGACTGCTCTAACAATATGTCTCTTACAACTTTGTGGCAGTTTATGTCCTGATGATCAATGTGACTTCCATTTATATGAATTTGGCAAGATTTCAGAGCATTTTCTTTTAAGGGACTGGGTTCTGTCTTTATTCTGGAAGCTTCACCATATTTTCCCTGGTTTTCTATAAACCTTATTTCACCTGGACTGAGTGGCTCTCCAAAGCCAGTAACTTCTCCTGGACTTCCCGGCTTCTCCAAATTTTCTTTACAACTATCAGTTTTTTCAATTTCACAGGGCCTGTGGACTTTAATGTCACAGTTGGGTTTTACTTCCATCTCAACAGAAACGTCATAATTATCAAAGTTCATTTTAGCAGGACAACAAGCTGGATCAAAATCTATTTCCTGCTCTTTCTTGAAGGCTGAGGGCAGACTTTCTCTATTACATCTATGTTCTCCATTCCTTGTACTAATGTAGTCACACTTCAATTTCTCCAGTTTAATTCGAGGTACTCTTTTTACTTTAATAGGTGGAACTGGAAATTCTGGGGCCTGAAAGGGTCTTTGTTTATAAATCCGTACATCTGCACCACAGAACTGTGGAAAGTGCACATAAGCGTTCTCCAGATAGTCATAGCCAAGGATGACCTCCCTACACTCATGAATGGGCTGCCCAAGCACTGCATCCTGAACCTCCTTCTGTGTCTCATACACAAAGTCACAGAGTCCTTTAAGTAACCACACTTTCTGGTAGAAAGGTAGCTCGTGAAAAGGTTTTTCTTCCAATGGATTCACTTCTCCAAGAACTTTAAAAAACTGAGGACAAAGGCCAAGTTTTTCAGCGCAGTTATCAGGATGTTCAGTCTGTCCTACAGCAGTGTACCACTGCTGGACTTTCTGCCTCAGCACTGCTTCCCAAGTCCTGTAAGGCAAAGTAGGTCTTCGATGTAAGGTCGGTCTGCGGTGGGGAGGACTTAGTAAAGAAGTCATTATTTTGGACAGAAAGGCATTACACTGAGGCATCAGAAGACAGCGTTCCAGTTCATAAAAGACAATTTCTGGCAAGTTTAGAATCTGTTGGGCTAAACAAAGGAAATGCCCAATGGCTGGAATTTCCCACATGTTCTCCATACAGGCTGGAGCTGCTTGAGCAAGGAGTTTTCTTTCCCATTCTTCTATTTCCTTTTGGCAAGCTTCTTCTGCTTCTTTTTTTTCTTGCTCCCGAAGCCTAAACAAAATTTAAATTATACTACTATTACTTAAAGACAGTAGCTTCAAACACTGAAATTTAAAGTGATATTTATCTTCTGTAATTGAGACAACTGTTTTCATTTTTCACATCACTACTAAGTGCCCCATTAAAAGTATGTAGTAATTCAATTCCCATAAGGAAATACATATTCTTCTGTATCCTCAGTTTTACGGATGGAGACTTTTCACTAACACCATCTCCAGGGTGAAACACTTTAACTTATGTACATCTACATTAGGTAATAAAACACAGTGAACTTTGACTGTAGTTATTTCTATACGTTGACTTCATTTAAAAACTATAAAAATGTTTATATTTTAACCACATCATTTCATTTTTATAAGATTACAGTAATGGGGCTGGGAGCGTAAAGAGTTTGTAGAGTGTCTATCATGTAAGAAGCTCTGGGTTTGATCCCAAGTACTTCATAAAAACTGAGTGTTTAAGGCCATTCTTAGCTATAATAAGACTATGAGACCAATCTGGAATATGAGAAACCCCGACTCAAAAAAAAGAATAGATTACAATAGTAAATAATAATAATTTAAGCAAAAGATTATGTGCTTGTCAGTGTTACATGGAGATTTATTAGACAGAAAAAAACAGAACTATAAAGAAATCGTAGGGGACTGACAGATGGCTCCACTGGTAAAGTGCCTAATGCATAAGCATGAGGTTGTGAGTTCAGATCCCAGCACCCATGTAAAGCTGGGCACAGTGGTGTGCAAGTGTGAGCCCAGTACTTGTGTGTGTGTGGGGCTATAAAGTGATAAAGACAGGTGGATCCCAGAAGCTCACTGACTAGACTGTTGTGGCAAGTAGTGAGCTACAGGTTTAGTGAGAGACCCTGTCTGAAAAAAATAAGGTGGAGAGTGATAGAGGAAGATATCTGATGCTGAGCTCAGGTCTCTACACACATATGCAACTGCACATACATGAGCATATACCTCAGATACATGTACACACACCACAAACACAAAAAAGAAATTATATTACTAGCCAATATATAAAATGAGCCAAGATACCCATCACAGATAAATGGATAAGGAAAATGCAGTAACATATAAACAATGGCATATTACTCATCCATTAAAAAAATTTTGTTATTATCAATATGAGCAGAATTGGAAACCATATATAAGAGTAATAAACCAGATACAGAAAGACAAAGGTTACAAGAACCAAATGAAAAAATGATCACAAGAGACCAGGAAAAAGGAGCATACAGAATGCAGTCAGAGAACACCAAAACACAGAAAGAATTCTGTGTTTCAGCAACTGTAATCTTCTAAGACAAATACACAGTAAGCAAACCACACTGAAGCCAGGCTGGTGGCACACGCCTTTAATCCTAGCACTGGGGAGGCAGAGGCAGGCAGATTTTGGGAGTTCGAGGCTAGCCTGGTGTACAAAAGAGCTAGTTCCATCCAGGACAGGCACCAAAGCTACAGAGAAATCTTGTCTCAAAAGAAAAGAAAAAAAAAAAAAGACCACACTGACAAATAGCAGTTTGTTTTTTTTCCCCCCCAGAATAACCCTATTTTATGGTTTTGGCTAAGAACGCACACTGTTATCTCACTTATATTAAAATGCAACCAGCTATTTTATATTTATAGACTTAGTTCATTAAATAAGGTTAATACAGATACCTCCGTTAGTGTATTTGGCCATCTAAACAATGTTAAATAATAATATTATTATTAACAAAATTCAGCTGTTGAGGGCTAGCAAGATGGCTCAGAGGGAAAGCTACTTATTGCCAAGGCTGATGACCTGAATTTGACCTCTAGGATGCAAAGAAAGAATTAGTTCCCAAAAGTTGTCCTCTGACTTCCAAATACATGCTATATACAGGTAAGGAGCAAACACAAATATATTGAACTTTTTAAATTTCATGATACTATGCTTCAAAAGACAAAACAGAATAAACAAAAAGCTATTCCCTCTAAAATAAGTTTATAATTTTGAAGAATTTTATTTTTACTATATGGTAGTGGCAGGAATAGTATGCTGGTAGAAACTGGCTTCTTCCTTTTATAAAGATACCAATCTGAGAGGTTTCAACTTGATTATAAAAAAAAGGAAAGAAAAGGAAAGGAAAGAGTACATTCCTAGATCGATAGATTCATCTGTGCCTTAGCAGTTCAGGCCCTAAAGGGCTAGCAGAATCCATACACTTTTCAGACATGCCAGAAAACCCTTAAACAAGGGCCAAAAGCCAGGATCAAAGCACCCACGATTCAATGTCTAGTTATCCCACATTTCCCACAACAAAAATACGTTTAAGTATTATCCTGAAGAAACAACACACTAAGAAAGAGAAGGTTATAGAATATGTTAAACCTTTGACCAAGAGAATGGAGGAAGTTAATTAAAAAGTCAGGAATAGACTGTCAAGTGGTATACACTATATATAACTAGCACTAAGGATATTTTAAAAAGCCATATGGAAGCTCATTTTATAAGCATTTAGTTAGTTACCCATACACAGGGAATTCTGCTTTTCTGCAAAGCCATACACTGCCAAATAAAAAGCCAGTGCCAGGTATGTGTTACCTTCCCTCAAGTAGTTGCTCAGAGGTATCCTAGAGACTGTCAAAGCAATACAGTCTACTGACATTGCTCTCAGTTGCCTACTAGGATATAATGGAAAGACCCTATTGCTGAAGACACCACATATATAGGTCACAGGACATGGCGAAAGAACAGAAAGCTTCTTCCCAGGCTGGAGAGATGGCATAGGGGTTAAAAGCACTGCCTGTTGTTCTTCCAGAGGACCTGAATTCTATTCCCAACAACAACATGATGACTCACAACCATCTGTAATGAGATCTTGTGCCCTCTTCAGGTCTACAGGCATAACACTATACATAATTAATGCATCTGAAAAAAAAAAANGCAAGCTTCTTCCCTGCCGGCTGTACTGGAAGGTATGATGCTGACTGCTTGGCTGCTGGGTAAAAAAGTCAACAGTCTCAGCCAGCTGAGAACCCTGTGAGCTATAATAATAACCACTATGGTAAGCTATGCTTACAGGTGCAATAAGTGGTACAAATGTTATAGGGAAAACTAACCACTTTCCGGTTGGGTTTATTAAAGTCTGCTTCACAGGAGAAAATGAATGCCTGGTGTAGTGGTTTGAAAGAAAACAGCCCCTTATAGGCATTGACACTATTAGGAGGTGTGGCCTTACTGGAGGAAGTGTGTCACTGTGGGGATGGGCTTTGAGGTCTCCTTTGTTCAAACTATACTCAGTGTGACACACAGTTGCTTCTGCTTCCTGCAGATCAAGATGTAGAACTCTCAGCTCCTTCTCCAGCACCATGGATGCCTACATGCTGCTATGTCCTGTCATGATGGTATAGAGTAAACCTCTGAAACTGTAAGCCAGCCCAAAGGAAGTGTTTTCCTTTATAGGAGTCATCATGATCATGGTGTCTCTTCACAGTAAGAGAAACCCTATCTACCATACCTGGTACTACCAATTTGGTTAAGGACCCATGGTAAGGAAGCTCACAGACCCCAGGAATGAACCTACAATTATTCTGCTAAATGGATAGACTATATAAACCCATCTCTCTCTGCACACAGATTAGTACAGCTATCAGATCTCATTAGAGATATACAGCAGATGATGGTAAACACAGGAACTCATAACTAGTCAAAATGCAGCAAATATGTGGCAATGGAATGCACAGTCATAAGAAGGCCAACTATATCACACCCCAGAGGGGTCGGAAAGAGGGGTTGTAAGAACCAGGCATGAAGGAACCAAAACACTGTCTTCGGGACATGACAGGAATGTCACACTCATGAACAGATGCTGGCATTAAGACCCACACCAGATTAAACCAGTTAACATGCAAAAACGGAGGAGAAAGGATTCACAAGTCCCATGCGCAACTGATTAGCTATGGACAGGTGATGGCTCCTTAAGGAGGAAGAGTCAGGTTTCTTTAAGAGTGTGGCCCCTGGTATGTAGCTCAAATTCTAATTGTTCTTAATAAAAACCTGGAGTCAGGTATGGGGGGGGTGAAAGCTGAGAGATCAGAGAAGCAGAGCAGCCAGCCATTAGAAACACCTTTTTTTTACCTCTACTGAATCCTCAGACCAAAAGGGCAATCCTGTCCTCTGACTGACTGCTTCAGACTGCACCTCTGAGTGCATCCTTAGACTGCAATAAGCTCCTGTCTCCTCCAGCCTTCTATTCCCCTCTCCACCCAACCATATCACTCCTGTCTCCATCTCCCTAGTGCTGGGATCACCTCTGTGTGAACTCTGTTTCTCTTACAGACTGGATCAATTTCATGTAGCCCACGGTGACCTGGAACTAACAGAGATTCCTCTGCCTCTGTCTCTCGAGTCCTGGGATTAAAGGTGTGTGCCACCACTGCCTGGCCCCTAGTGGATTAGCTCTGCACTCTGATCTTCATTTTTTAAAACACTAACACACTATCACTACACTGGTAGGTTTCTCCACTGGTTACTGACACACCCAGTAGTATATAAGCAGCACAAACTGGACTCAGTAGGTTATTCTGAAAAGAGAATGAGGACACATGAGGGAGAAGGTAAGAGAGGTCAAACAGAGGAGTTAGAGAGAGGAATGGGGGTTAAATATAATCAAATTACATTGCATGAAATTCTCAAAAAATTAATAAATATATTTTTAAAAATCAATCAAAACAATCTAAAACTGATGGCACAAAGGAGGCAAAAGCAGGTGAGTCTCTCTGAGTTCAAGGTCAGTCTGATCTATCTACTGAGTCCCAGGACAGCCAGGGTTGCACAGTAAGACCCTATCTCAAAAAAAAAAAACCCAAACAAAACAAAACAAAATATGAAGCAGAAGTCAAAATCAAGACAGAAGTAGAACATGCAACTTTTCTACCTGTGGAAATAGTTTCAATAGAACTAAATCTTTTCCACACAGGCTAACAATATATAAAGCTATACTAAAAAAGTCAACAGTGATTAAACATTGGAAATGTGAAAATAATTATAAGAAACAGCTAAGCAATAAAGTGGGTGATTCTGAATCTGGGACTTGAAGATGAGGTGTAATGAGACTATTCTCTTTTATTACAAGCATTAACAGTACTATATAGGCTTGTAAATCATATACTCTACAAACTGAAAAAAAAATCTTAGCTAGGCAGTACTTGGTCCTTTGTACCCAGCATTTGGGAGCAGAGGCAGGAGATCTCTGTGAGTTTGAGGCCAGTCTGATCTACAGAGTGAGTTTCAGGGTAGCCAGGAATACACAGAGAAACCCTGTCTTGAAAAACAAACAAACAAACTAAGCAAACAAAAAAATCTTAAATCAAAAATTTAAAAACTAAAGATGAATCAGATCGTTTGAAGATCCTGTTTATCTAATTTGAATTATAGATTCTATTTATTTTACCAATAAATGAAGTCTCTATAGACTTATAAACTAAGATAAGAAGAATTTCCTTTTCAAAGTTCTGCTAACTATATAAAAGGTTCTGAGTCATTTTCCATAAAATTTAAATAAGAACTTAAAAGTTTGTTGCAAGATCCTGTATCTGTTAGAATATTAAACATCAAAAAAGGTGGTTTACTCACTATGTCACCGTTTCTGACCAACTTTTTCATTATAATCTTTAACTATGAACTTACTGTAAAATCACTTAGTAATTAGAAAAATCTGATACTAAGCCTACAGATCATCTTTATGTAAATGTATACACAAACTAAATTTAATCACGCTTATGAAAGATTTCTATTTTTAAAATCAAAATGTAAGAGCCTGGGACATGGCTCAGTATGTAAATCTGCCCTCTGACTTACACATACATACTGAGGAATGCATGTCCCCCCACCCCACTACCACACACATCTTAAACACGTTTTGGCTGGAGAAATGGCTTGGCAATTAAGAGCATTTGCTGATCTTGCAGATAACCCAGATTCAGTTCCCAGTATCCTCAGGGCAATTCACAACTCTCTTTAACTGCAGTTGCAAGAAGTCAGACCCTCTTCTGGCCTCCATAGGCACCTGGCACATACATGGTATACATACATACATGCAAGCAAAAATTCATACACATAAAATATAAATGAAAAACATAATTAAAAAAATCAAAATGTGTAATACTTTTTTTTCCTCAGAGAATGAATTCACTGGCTGAGTATCTCTATCTGAAATGCTGGGAAGAAAATGTTCTGGATTACATAGTTTTTACAGACACACATATAAAATGAAGCATCTTAAAGATGAATCCAAATTTAAACATAAAATTAATTTATGTTCCATATATATCATATACATGCTGACTGAAGGTAGTTTTATGGATATGCAGCATTTTAATGAACCTGTGCACTGAGTGCAACCCATATAAACTTTAAAAATTTGAGTGTAAATTTCATCAGGTATGGAATTTTCCATTTGTGGTGTTATCAGAGCTTAAAAACATCAGATTCTGGAACATTAAAATTTTTAAATTTAAATCCAATATGCTCAACTCCTATGAAGGAACATTAAATACTAGATTGAAGAATGACAGGTGAATACCACTACTCCAGGCTTACTCTAATCCTGTGGAAACAAGAATGTGGAGTCTTTCAATTAATTCTCAGCAATGTGGTGAACAGGGAATGGGATGGCCTTAGTATCCAGAGTTCTAAAGATAATGTATGCAATCTACAAAATTTAAATTTATCTTGTATGTATGAGTGTTTTATCTGCATGTATGTATATGCACCACATGTGTGCCTAATGCATGCAGAAGACAGTAGGTGCTGAAAATCGAACCTTGGTTCTCTACAAGAACAGTCAGTGGTTAACCACTGGAACCATCTTTTCAAGTGTATTCTGTGAGGTCAAGACCAGCATGATCTACATAATAACAGGCCAGTCAAAGGTACATAGTGAGATCTGTCTCAAAGGAAAACAAAACAAAACAAGACAAGCAGATTGAACCTAACCACATTTTGCTGATAAAGACAGACTTTTAAACCATCTCTCCAAAAAATTTGTTTAAAGGCACAGTAGCAAAGTAAAAGAAAGAAGAGTTTAGTGGTTAAGTGTGCTGGTTGTTCTCCCAAAGTTCTTCAATTCAATTCCCAGCAACCACATGGTAACTCATAACCATATGGAATGAGATCTTATGCCCTCTTCTGGCATGCAGGCATACATGCAGGCGGAGCACTTATAAATAAAAATAAATAAAAGAAAGCAGCACATAGTTTTAAAATGTTAAATCAAGATACTAAGCCTTCCGTTTGGAGAAATAGTAAAAGACTAATCATAAAACCCATAATCACCCATTAAAAATCAAATGAACAAAAAATTGGCCCTCATTTCTTTTTTCTAGATAAGCTTCTTTTGTTGTTGTTCCTTATAGGCCTGGAGAATATTTATCTGCTACAGTATGAAATACTAACAGAAATTCTAATTAGTGTTATTTTATCCATGGATATATAACTTAGAAAAAGCTCTGCTAATGAATGATTTTACAAAAAAATCACATCTGAAAGCACCCCTACTAGTTTTATAAACTTTTAGTGAATGCTTATTATAAATGAAGAAAAAAATATAGACCTCTTCTTATCAAGAGTTTGCAATCTAGAAAAAACACAGAAGCTTCAATTAAAAATTATCCTTTAAAAAAACACTACAATGTAAGCAAACTAATGGCATAACAAAGGAAAGCTAAAGCATTTGCATTTTTAAATGAGTAATATATATTTTAGGAATATTAACCACTCATATCAAATTTATTAGAGAAGTTTTAAACTTATCTGTTAACAACAGAGTCTCGCAGTTAAAACCAAAAAGGAATTTAAAGGTTAGTAGGGAATTTATAGAAGCCCTGTGTAGGGTCTGAGACACAAATTTAAAAGCCGCCACAAAGTAACCTAAACTATATCTATGTACTTTTCCAGGAGAATTAAGACTTTCAGTAGTATTTTACACTTCTGAAAATAAAAACCTAGAATAATCAGAAACTCCCTACTACCACTTTTGCCAAAATATAAGTCTCCTACCTCAGACTGCTGCTTCATGTTGTGTCTATACATTTTCGTGTAAGAATATGTATCTGATCACATGCTCTCACCTTAGATGTGAGTGGGTATGAGAATATGAAATTTTGAACATTTGTCCTGGAATGTCAAGATTTGCATGGGAAATTAATGAAAGTCTAAAAGCTATTAAAAAATGCAGAGTGACTATAATTACACTGCTATTTTTTTGTTAAAGAATTTGAAATGGATTATAAAGTCAGGATTTTTATTTTCAAAAACATAGAAACTACTTACAAAAAGCAATTGTGAGGATATTTTTAATACAGTTAAGGTATCAAAAACTACTATCTGATGTCATATTCTATGTTGAGTAAGATGGTGCATGCCTGAGATCTCAACACTTATCCCATAAGACAAAGAAACTAAAGTGAATGAGCACACAAACATAATAAAAATTCAGACAAACAGAATTTATGTAAGGAGAATTAATATGCCCTTTTAACAAATTTTATTTTTTGAAAGTGTTACATACTTTCTTTGCTTAATAAATAGGTCTACAAAATATATTCCTTCCTTTAATGATTTAAAGTCACCAACAGAAATAAAATGAAGTAGTAGGGATAGTGCCAAGATTGTTTTTGCAACCATAAATTAACTAGGTCTAATTCAATTTTCTAAATCTCTGACTAATAGTGTTGCTGTTTCCTAAACCAAAAGGCCCTCTCCTTACCAGTTAGCTCAAACTTCCTGCCGTCTTGTCAGCATTTTCTTAAAGATAGCTCATATGATCTGCAGCCCGCAATATAGTTTGCATGTGCAAAACACTAGAATGAGTAGAGCATGGATTCTGTTAAAGCAACTAAGAAACAATCTCATTAGTCTAAATGAGAGATAAAAGAACTAGATGAAATCAGAAACAAGAGACAAACATAGATGGGAAAGATATTTGGGAAATAAGCTGTTGAAATCTGGGGGAGTATTTGAAATGTATGTAAGAAATATGAACATTTCCAGGATGAACCCCAGATTTCTCACCTGAATAAGTGAATAGAAGATAACATCATTCACCAAAAGGGGGCCCTGCAATAATGTTAAGTCTTAAAGAAGTAAGACCATACATTCATAATTCATTCTAAATACAAACAATTTAAAGATACTATACCAAATTGATATGGGAATCCCCTCTGTGTGCTATGATTACCATTAATGAATAAAGAAAACTGCCTTGGCCTGTTGATAGGGCAGAACTTAGGTAGGTGGGGAAGATGGAACTGAATGCTGGGAGGAAGAAGGCAGAGTAAGAGAGATGCCATGGAGCAGCCAGAGTCAGACATGCCAAATCTTTTCTGGTAAGCTACTGCCACATGGCAATATACAGATTAACAGAAATGGGTTAAATTAATATGAGTTAGCCTATAAGAAGCTAGAGCTAATGGGCCAAGCAGTGTTTTAAATATTACAGTTTCTGTGTGGTTATTTTGGTTCTGGGTGGCTGGGACGAACAAGTGGCCTCTCCTCCTGCACCAAATATCTTGTTTCCCTCTGCATTTACCCCACCCTTTACAGTACAGATTATCGACAGGAAACCTTACCCCTCGTGGAGACCTCTGGGAAATGATCAGAAAGAATTGAATTTATTCTTTTGGCTCTCTCCTTAGCTTGAGTTAAACTCTTCAATAAGAGATGTCATACTTTCAAAACAACCTTTTCATAACTCCCTCCTGAGTATCACAGTAACTACTCTCTAAAACTATTCTATAAAACAGCAGGGAAGAAATGCTTCCAAATTCATTTTTTACAGCACCAGTCCTACTCTGATATCAAAACTAATAAAAGCACAACAAAAAGAAAACTACAGGGCAAGATTCTTGATGAACATTTATGCAAGAGTATTCAATAAAATACTCAAAATCCAAACTGAACAATTAATATGTACAACGTACTTTTACCTTAGGTGTGTGTATGGGATATGCCTGTGGCATTGTGGAGGCAAGAAGTCAATGTTGACTGTTTTCTTCTACAGTGCTCCTCTTTGTTTTGGTTTGGTTGCTTGGCATGTCTGATCTAGGGTACCATATGCAGCCCTGCTGTCCATAACTCTCTATGTGGACTAGAGTGGGCTGGGACTCACTAAGATCTTTCTAAGTGCTGAAACCAATGGCATGTGCCATCCCACCAGGCACTTTATCTTACTTTGTGGAGAAAGAGTCTTTTACTGAGTAAAAACATGAAATGTTAATTAAAAAATGTCTGTGCATGTGTGTGTGTGCATGAGTGTGTGTGTAGGTGGGCATGGCAAGGCTACAGGTTGACGCCCTGTGTTTTCTCTACAGTTTTCCAACTTATTTTTGAAGCAGAGTCTCCCATTGAGCTTGGAGCTCACCAACTGGTTAGACTGGATGGGTGGCACAGTCATGGGATCCCTATTTCTGCCTCCCAGCACTGGATGTGTGGGAGCACATGCAGGTGTTTGTGTAGGTGCTAGAGATCAAACACAGGTCCACATGCTTGCCCAGCAAGCACTTTACCCACTAAGCCTTCTCTCTAGCCCAAATTATGAGACAGAATCTGATAAAGATCATTACTGACCCTCAAATTCCCTATGTAGCCAACTCCTGATCTTCCAAGTGTTGAGATTAAAGGTGTGCACCACCATGCCCAGCTAATTTTTACAATAACGAGTTGACTGTATAATTAAAAAAATTAGAAGTAAGATGGGCAGTGGTGGCGCACACCTTCAATCCCAGAACTCAAGAGGCAGAGGTGGGCGGAGTGAGTTCCAGGCCAGTCTGTTCTACAGAGTTAGTTCTAGGGCAGTGAAGGTTACACAATGAAACCCTGTCTCAGAAAAAACAAGCAAACAAAAAAATCCCCAAAACTTATAAGTATGTAGTAACATTTTGCAATAGATGAAGTGCAACTGACAAAAGGTCACCAAACTACATAATTACAAGTTAAAATGATTCATAATACAAAATATTTCTAAGAGAAATTAAATTCTGGATAAAACAATTACCCAGAAATTAATCAGTAATATCCATGCAATATAAATAAAAAGTCTCCTGGACCTAATTTTTTTGTAAAGAAATTTACAGCATTCTAAAATCACATGCAAAAAGCTGGGCAGCGGTGGCACATGCCTTTAATCCCAGCACTAGGTAGGCAGAGGCAGCTGGATCGCTGTGAGTTTGAGGGCAGCCTGGTCTACAAGAGCCAGTTCCAGGACAGCCTACAAAGCTACAAGAGAAATTCTTATCTTGTAAAAGCAAAAAACCAAAACAACAAAAAAACCCCAATCAACTGAATGTCAAAGGTAAAAATTTCTTTTTGAAAGACACTGAAAACAGGCAGGACACAGGTTTTTGTTTTGTTTTGTTTTTTGTTTTGTTTTGTTTTTCAAGACAACGTTTTTGTGTAACAGTCTGGAACTCACTTTGTAGACCAGGCTGGCCTCAAACTCAGAGTTCCAACCTCCTGTCTCCTGAGTGCCAGGATTAAATGTGTGTGCTACTGCTGCCCAGCAGGACACATTTTGGAAGAAGCATCTGCAAGTCATATATACCTGGTAAAGGACTTATATCTTGAATACATTGCAATTAAGTAAGAAAATATATAGGAGTTGGGTGTGGCGGTGCCTGGGCCATTTAGGGTAACATCAATACATGTAAGCCTGAAAAAAGATGATTTGGGACTATTCTAGTTTCTCACTATACAATCACACTTGGATGCTTCAACATTTATCATCATTTCAATCCCTTTATTTTTAGACAAGTTCACTACTGTTCCTTCCCTTTCAGCTCAAATTTTCAAGCTTACAGTTTCTTTACTATTTCAGCCATTTTAAACATCACAGGGTGGCATACTGCCTAGTAGCATGGGGTGACTTTGGGCAAACTACTTCCTCTGTGACTCATGATACAAAGCTTACTCCACATGTTGAGAGCTAATTCGGTCTCAATAAATAAATACTACACCCAAAGTTCTCTTCCTTGTCATAACAGTGCCATTACTACTGCCTGCGACTGGCTTCAAACTCACAGAGGTCCACCTGCCTCACCTCCTTAATAGTGGAATTAAAGGTAAGGGCCAACTCACCCAGCTGGGTTCTGTTTTTTATTCTTTCCTTGCTCTACCTATATCAAGAAAGGGATAAGTTCTGCTAGCTCTTTCCTGAACAATCTCTCCATTTGTGATAACTAGTAATGGAGATGCAGTAATGGAGACATTTTCTTCCACCAGCCTTTCAATTTTTTTGGTTCCTCCCATTCTAATCAATTATGTACTATTATCAGTTTAATTTTAATTCTTTCCAAAATTCCCATTTCCTACAGCAGAAAAACTGAGGCATTGAACAAGGGGGGAAAATGTGTTTCATAGTTGTTTGCCAAATTAATCACTGCTATAAAAGCTATAAAAAGTATGATTGCTGAAAGCATCATGACTGAGTTTTAGCCCTACAATTATCAAAGCGAGTTACATTTATTAATATAAGAGCAACAAAATGTTTTAAGTTGCCTTCAACTAGCATTAGGAAATCTTAATTATATCAGCAAACATTCCTTGCATAGTCTGAGATTTGATTTGGTGTAAAATCACTAGTAAATTACAGAAACTTGAGTTTCACTTACCTCTTGGGGGCTCTACTTTCCTTTTGTTACATATGTTATATAAGGCCATCACTCTATGTTCATTGGCACAAAAAGATACCATAAATTTAGTACAAGACTCTTTTCTGAAGAATATAAATCAAATAGTTATCTAAGAAGGTAATAATATTACTGGAAGAAATGGCAGAGGTGTATTTCTGTCACTTTTTTTATCTAACTTTAATTTTTATTTTATGTGTGTGGGTTTTGTTGACCCCAGGTATGTCTGTTTATCACATGCATGCCTGGCCAGAAGAGGGCATTGGATTCCCGGAACTAGAGTTAGACAGTTGTAAGCTACCATATGGGTACTGTGAATTGAACCTGGATCTTCTGTGGAAGCAGCAAGTGCTTCCAGCCCCTATATCATTCTTGATCATCACCATTTCTGCAGTTGGTAATAATTTAATTGCATGTGATTCTATTCTAAAAATACAAGTGCATATAAAAATTACTATAATCTGAAGTTCCTTGAGACTATTTCTAGAAAACTTGAAAATCTCTTATAAAAATTATTTTTGTATATTGTCAAAATATTTGTTTTAAAATTTAAAGCTACACTTAAAAAATTTTCACTGTGATTCATTAACAATCCATACTTTGTTGATAGTACATTACTACTAAATCTAGTGAATATGGAATACTACTAGAACGGGACCAAAAATGTGATATTGGCATACAAATGCAGCTATTCTTGGAAATCTCTACATTTAACATTTACCTTTTTTCTTCTTTTGCTCTCAGCTGTTCTTCCTGTCTCAAAACTTGAACCATTATAGACTCAAAAACTCCGCTTGTCAAACCTGCCAAACTTCGAGGTGCTGAGCGGCGCCTTGTTGAAGTACATGCAGCTCCCTTCTCCTCCTCCAATCCGTAACAGCCTCTAGATGGAACTGCCATCGTTGTCTTTTCTCTCAAGTGCCTTGGAGAGAACAAGTCAATTCACAAGTCAAATCTCCTGGATAATCAACACACCCTTTCATCAGTACCTTAAGTAGAATTTCTTTTGTTGACTACTACAAAACACTTAGTTAAAACTTTCTTTGCCATGTTCCAGAGTTTTATCTGTTCCACATAAGAGTCTAACTTATTTCATATAAAATTCATTGAGAATCCCTCCTCTACATTAAAAAAAAAACATAAGCATGAAGCATTCAAGTTAAGGACTAACAACACTAATTCTATTAAAAAAATCAATAGAAAGTTTTTGTTTGCAATAGGTACACTGTTTATTGATGTATGAGAAAATGTACAATGATACGAAAACATTTTGGGAAAGAAGATTTTGATACATAAACACTTTGGGGAAATTATAAACAAGGACAGCATTACAATATTTGGCAACTATATTACATTGAGCCCCAAGAGAAAGAAATTATATAAGGCTCAAGGAAAACAGCTACCTCGTAATAACAAACCCTGAACAGGTAAAGTATAGGTTTGCTCAAATGTATTTTTACCAAGTGGCCTTAACTCTGTAACATTAATTACTTATCAATACTAAAGAAAGAGAAAATATTAATACAAAGAGAACAAACAATGTAATCTGCCTTCTGACTGAACAGATTCAGAATTTAGAATTCTAGAATTCCTCTTCATTCTCAGTGTATGTGTCTTTCATGATATTTTTATTAATTCATTGAGATACTGGTCTAATGCTTAAAAATAGTATCCCAGCAGGTTAATTGTGCACAAACCACTTTAATGAATTTGAAATGTTAAAAACATCTATTATAATAGACCCATGGATGTAGCTCAGATGTAGCAAGCATAAGACACAATTACTGACTTACAGTACTGCAAAAAAAGTCAATAAAAACATATTTACACTAGAAAAGGAAACATTACACTGACCTTGCAAAGTTTTAATGGCTAGTCTTAACTATTGATTTCTAGGTCTGTATCTATTATATAAACAGTAATTGTAAAAAAAAATCAGAGAAAACATCATTTGACCTTTGTAAAATATGTCAAATCCTCTGAAAATTTCATGTTATTTCTACAATGGCGAATTTAAGTCAGTTACAAAGGTAATCACTCAAAATACTGCATAATAATTTATATGAGGATTTTTCTCCCTTGGAGCCCCTCCCACTCGTGAATGTTTTCTTAGTTTTTCTTAATAAATCTACATTCCCTCTGCTTAAACAAACCATACATGCAAAAAAAGAATTTATATGAATTAAATGTTGGCGATGGCTATATTTCCATTTTCCTAAAAAGCGTCAAAAAGTTCACTGAAGCACAACCCTTTAAAACACTGTAAGATACACCATTCCCTCTCTTCTCGCACTGTGTCCGCAGCAGTTCACCATTATAAATGAGGGTAACTTACCACTCTTACCTTCACTGGCATCTGGGTCCCACGAATAGAGCCTACTAAACTACTGTTGTGTTCTCTGTTACAAGGAGATGGCATTAACTGATTTAGCTCCTCATAGGATAAGAACATTAGTTTTCTAACAGTGAGGAATTTGGTTCATCATTTGCTGTGCTATTTTAGGCTGCTGTTACCCTTTCGTAAAAATTAATTTTTTAATTAAAATTTTACTCTTATTGTGTACTGGGAGGCAACATGTCACTATGTCTGTAGTGATTAGGAGACTGCTTTCAAGTGTCAGCATATTCTTTCCGCCTCTAAACAAAATTTTACATTTATTTATTTATTGTCTGTGTACACAGGCAGGTATATGTGGAGGTCAGAGGACAACTTCGGAAAATTGGTTCTTTCTTCCACCATGGGGGTTCCAAGGAAGGAACTATGGTTATTAAACTTGGTAGCAAGTACCTTTACCTGCTGAGCCATCCCCAAGGGCCAGATTACATTAATTAATGTACCATTCTTCTAAAAAGACCAGGTACGTCTATATACACTCAATAAAAAAGACATCATTATATGTTGTGCAAAAAAGTTTTTGAATAAAATACTTAACCTACAAACATCACAAATATAAACGGCATCTAGAAGTATGTGTGCTTGTGTATACATGAGTCCAAACTCTTAATCTATTACTACAAATGCTTCATGACAAGGTTTTTTCCTTTCATTCTGCTCTATCAATACACAAATCTGTGCAATACTTTCAAAAGCTACTTGGAGTATGCCATTACCTTGCTGTCTCCTCTAAAATCTTCCAGTCATACTTAGAACACATCTGATATTCTTTTAACTTCTAAGACCTGGTGTGATATGGTCCTTACCTCCTTAAGGCCTCTCTTTGCATTTCTAAGTCTTTGCTCTCTGAATTCTAGTCAGTCTTCCATCTATTCTGGAGCCACACCAACACATCTATTTCCCTAGAGTCTTTGTGCACCATTCTTCTTCCATAAACATACTCTTCCACAGATATTCACATGTAGATCTGTCATCTGAACCAAGTTTCAAAGGCACCAAGCCTGAGAGGGTTTTCTGATTGTAATGTTTAATAACAGCTTCTCTAGCACTCTATGCCCTTATATTGATTTCTTTGTCTTTATTTTACTTATCACCACACTGTGTTAATTAACATTTATTTAATAGTTGTCTACCCTCCCCCACCTGATCTCCTGAAAAAGCTCAGGGTCTATGCAAAATGGAGGTGAAAAGACTGTAAGAGCCAGAGGTGATGGATGACTCCAAGGAAACAGTGTCTTCGAGACACAACAAGACTGAAAAATACAAAAACTCAGAGACTATGGAAGCACACATAAAGCCCATATAGGCTCAATTCAGACAGGGTCCCAGCACTGAGAGAAAAACTGGCTCCCATCCCCAGTCAAGAAGCTATTTGCAATTGGTATCTGCTAGCACTTCAAGGTAGGTTCCATGCCCAAGAGAAACTGGACAACACAAAACAGATTCAATAGTATTTTTTTCTCAAGACTTTTTGTCTCATTTTGCTTTATTTGGGCTTTTTTTATATTATGGTCTTTTGCTTGTATAATTTGGTTTCTATTTTTATATGCGTTTTATGTATGTATGTACCTGTTTCTTGATTTTGTTTTTTTAAAGAGGAAGGGAGGAAAAAGAACATAAAATTGGATTTGTAGGAGGTGGGGAAGGTCTGGAAGGGGATGAATATGATCAAAATACATTGTATGAAAAAGTTTTCAATTTAAAAAAAATAATTATGTATTCCCCAGCCAGAAGGAAAGAGCCAGAAATATAAGGGCCTTTCTCCCCTTATTAACTGCACTTTCTGACCGCAAACTATAATAGATGTATATATTTGTGTGAATACATGTTTAAATATCTTCGAAAGGCTATAAGCCAAGTTGTTTCACATTTTTCAGTTACAAATATATTTAAAACTCCAATTGATGTATTTGTCTATAGTAAGAGCCCTGATCAAACATGTGATTTGGTTTTTATTCATAAGAGAATAAAATACCATAAAGTAATATAAAATCTCACCTCATCTCCAAACAGGAATTGTCACACAATCAAGGACTATATAAACACACTAAAGTAAGCCTTCCCTTAAAAAAAAATAAATAAAACCAACAAGAAACCAAGTTCTTTTCTTTCTATGAGGAAAATTATTCATGAAATCAATGTCAGTAGTTTGAAGATAATATATACTGCCAACTATACACAAAACCTTAGCAATAATTATAGGTGAGTTTGTGTCATCATTTCTACTTTTTTTTTTCCTTTAAGGCATAAAATTTCTATGCTAATACATCCTGAATTTCAGAGTTCAGAGGCTAAATTCTACTTATAATTACTGAAACAAGTATCAACAAGAAGCAAATTGATGTTAAATAATCAATACTTAAAACTAATAGAAAATATACTTGATATTTACTTAAAATCAATACAAACAGATACTGCTGCCTACTAAAAATAGGTATTTAGGAGTGTTTCCATCATTGTGTCAGGGTTTTTTGGTTGTTACTATTAAAAGCAATGTGAATGTCATTAATAGCACAACTATTTGTATGGAAGTAGAGCTCAAAAGTAGATAACATATTTAGCATGCACAAGGCTATGGGTTCAATCCTCAACACACACACACATACACACACGCACACACAAATCTACAATTATAATCTAGAAATAAAATTACCTAATTTATTTAATATTCTAAGTGAAAAGTTTCACTTTGTTGGCTCAGTTCATAAAAAAAAAACATTAAAATTCAACTACAACCCTATAAGCCCCAAGGTCCTAGCAAGAAAGGCCATGTAAAAGACTGAGTGATAATCAATGCAGCGACTATTTACAAATGGCAGGCAAGGCTAAGAGAAGATAGGAAGAGATGATGAAGTGTTCTTAGATCAACCACAACAAGGAGTTATTCCAATTGTAAGCCTAAAAGAGGAAGTGAAGGGAATGGGGAATAGTTACCAGACCAAGAGAGCTATAACTAAAGCAGAGAATCGCACAATGACTGAGCATAGTCACTGACAACCTGAAGGTCAGGAAAGAGGAAGATGTTAAAGTAAATACTCCTACCTCTTGGTCCTCCTGTCAGTGCCTTCCATTGGCTGAACCCAATCAGAAGTCAGGGGACAAAGCAGACCAGTTGATGCAGTCCTTAGAAATCAGCCTCCTGGGGCACAGAGCAGAGTATACAAGGGTGGAGATTGCATTTGGAAAGCATATGATGACTAACAGCACAGCACAACCTGAGTATTAGTTTTCAAGAACAATTGAATGAAATTAGAAAAGACAGAATTTACTAGGACTTCAACAAAAACTTAGGCACATTTGAGAGATAAACAATGTAGTCATTGTGGCTGGCAGTGTACTCTAAATGTGAGTATCTTTATGAGCTCTGAGCTGCACCAATCATCAAAATCCAGTATCCAAATAAACCTAGCATAGAAGTTTTTCAACTATCTCAACAGTCAAATATTAAACCAAACCTTGACAAACAAATCAGAATGCTCTCATAAAATTTTTTGTATTATTAATGTTGAGAAATTCTTAAATGCAATTTATAATTAAGTATAAATATACTATAGTATACATGCTCATTTTTTCTAAAAATTTAAAAAAAAAAACAAGTTTGGGGACTACTTCTTTTATCTTTAAGCTACTTAATATCCAAGATTTTTTTTTCGGAAAAAAATAATCTGCAAGAAAGCACTAATCACAAACTATTAATTATTTGTTCTTTCCCTTTTGTTGCCTCAATCATTATTCCTACTCCCCCTTGAAATTCTCAGCTCACCATAGTATCTTGTCTTGACTTTCATTTGCTCAAACATAATTCAGCTTCTTTTCACTAGTCATGAAAAGAAGGTGGACCTCAAAATGTATTAACCACTTTTCTTACTGTCCTTGCATGTAGCTTCTCTTAACTCTTACCTTAAAGTCCCTCTGCTCACACTTCTACTACTAAAGCACTACTGCTGATAACAAAACAAAACCTTATAGTTTTTCTTTCAGCTACTAACAACTGAGTTCAATCTGTACTAAGAGAACTGTTGTTCTCCATAAGACACTTTGAACGCTATCATTATGTAAAAGACCCACCCTATTGCCCACTACAACTTAGTAAGGTAGTTCTTAAGTAAGATATTCATTATTTTCTGCTTTTGAAAAACCAAGGCTATCTGAATTTAGGCATGTCTTAATGTTTCAGTGAAAATATCTCTGATCCAAAACCAATTGTTGCACAGGTTTTTAGTATCTATATTTTATGAATTCTTCTGTGTGCTCCTTTAGCATAAAATCATGTCCAAGTCTGATTAAAAACAGCCACTCCCCTTGAAAATATCCATGGCAACTACCTGCATACTCCACTGAAACATTCTTCCCAATGTTCTTGCTATAAACTCAAGGAATATTTTTCAGTGTTTACCTTTTTCAAGCTCTCTATCATCTAGCTGCTCTTTTCTCAAGACCATTAACTGTAACTTAAAACAATTAAGACTTTTGGGGATAGAAAAGTAGAGGGGATATCCATTCATACAATTCAAATGCATTCAGATATCTACTAAACAATAAAGATTTAACAATGAACATATTGACAATTTATGTATATGGAATTAAAGGCATAAATATCAAAGATGATAAATATATTCAGCTTGAAACAATGGTGACAACAACCAACAAAAACCTAAAAAAAAGAATATGAAAGCTCAAAAGGAAAACAATGAGATTTGGGTGAGAAATAGTTAACAGTTTTTGAGGTAGCAGTTAACTAACTAGAAAAGTTCTGTAGACAGAAATAAACTATTTTTTAAAAGGGAAGGAGGTCTTAAAATACTGGTCTAAGAATCTTATGGTAAGTAATACCATGGAAAATAAATAATGTGTCTAGGGACTAAACACAGAAATATAAACTCTAAAGGCATGACAACAAGAATTACCTACAAATACAAGAAAAAAAAGCAAAAGAACACTGCAAAGATGGGTTAAGGAATAATTTAAAAATGCAAAAAAGAGACCAAATGTTTAACTGTTAAATAATATAAACTCTTAATTTTCCAAATAGGACTGAGACAGAACAAAGTAAAAGCCAAGGATTGAGAAAGAAGGCAACAATCATTAGCAAAAGTCAAGACAACCTGAGTAGGAACTAAATGCAAAGACCCTTGAAGCTAAACATTTCTATGTCTTAGACATTTTCTGAAACAGCAGCAGATAAATAAACATACTATTCTAAACTGAAGATGGACTACTGTAAGTTTTTCAAACCACACATTTTTCTTAGAATAAATCTGTTTTGATTTTGTTTACTTCAATTTAAGATTTGTTGGTTAAAAAGAAGTTCTCTACTTTTATATATAAAAAAATGTGTTTGAAAAGTGTCTTACCAACCATGACAAGTTGGTTTTTAGTTAGCTAGGGCTGCTCTCCCAAACATATTACTACTACTTAGGGCTATTTCTTGCCACACAGAAAAATTCAAGAGATCTCAGTGTAGGCAGAACATAAATAAGCTCATTACTGAGTGAGTTAGTAACTCATTGCTCAAATATGTTGGTGCTATCTCAAAGATACTTGAGGCAAGTAGATACCTTATCATCCTGGCCCTGGCTCTTCTCTCTATCTACCAAGCAGCAATAAGGCTTTAAACAATACAAATTTGGAAACTTTCAGATTTAGATAACTGCACAAAGACAGAGGAAAACCCACCAAGTTTTGCCTTTGACAACATGTAACAAAGTAACAATTCCTAACAAAGAAAGGAACCTAGCAAAGTTATTTGAAATTAAGAGGATCTGACAACTGAATATTGTGATATCTACAGAAAATACCCAACACCTCAACTGTTCGTTTCCTCTTTCATTTCACAAGCATGAACAATATCGTTTCTATTCTGTACAAACCAGTAATCTGTATAGTTTTCTCATATATATTTTATGCCAATGAACCAAAACAGGGGTTTTTACAAACACTGAATCCATTGAGTTATTAAAAAGATACACTTGTTATGGAAAAACAGAACAAAAGCAAATTCAGGGAAAAAAACAAACTTGTCTTGGTAGAAGACCCATTTTATAAGTTAGTAAAGGATTTTAGGGGCTGAAGAAGTGGCTCAATTAGTAAAAAGCACTTGCTTTACAAACACGAGGCAAGTTCAATCATGAAAACCCAGGTAAGAAAATCTGAGTGGGACAATATATACCTGTAATCCCAATACTGTGAAGACAGGAGGATCCCTGGGGCTTGTTAGTCAGCTAGTCTAAGCCTGTCTCAAAAGAGGTGGGCAGTGTTCCCGGGATGACATCCAAGTTGTTCTCTGGCCTCCATACACATGTGAGCAGAGCAGAGTGCACATGTATGTATATATTCTCTCTCTCTCTCTCTCTCTCTCTCTCTCTCTCTCTCT
>LOEQ01000818.1:189474-203391 GCA_001685075.1 Bramus lutescens | reverse complement strand
TACACACAGACAGAATATTGTATACATAATAAATAAATAAATATTCTTTAAAAAAGAATTAAGAATAGATGACAGAGCGGCTATTTCTGCCAGGCTCGTGGAGATGAGGGAGGCTCTGTAAGGACGGGGAACTATGCTTTTAGGAGCTGGGTCCTCTCACAGGACTCATGCTGGAAAGGGGAGACTGTTTGCTAATTGCAAAGCTCCTAGCCCTGGCAATTATCAGTATGTGCAAAATGAGGTCGTATGACAACTGCCTACTTCCAAAGGGGCCACTTGATTTTGAGTAATGAGTATCTTAGTGGTGGTTTTTGTAGCGGTGGCTCTCGTGACCAAAGCCCAGAGAGAGTTCTCGCCTTGCATTTTTCTTGATAAGGCCCCTGGGACTTTAAAACAAAACAAAACAACACAAAAGCTTAGTTGAACGGGAGGTCTCTGGAGATGAGGCTCCAGTTTCTAAGAGATTGAGCCTCGAAGGGACCTTTGATGTCTATAGCCATGGCTGGAACCAGAGCCAAGGCTTAGAAGAAATGAAGTAAGGGCCCAGGTGTTTGGCGCAGGAAGCAGAGCTTAATAACAACTAAGGTATATGAGGCACAGAGAACTTTACATTTTATTCTGATTTTAGAAAGTAATTCGTAAAGTTTTGGAATAGAAGCAGGCTTAATTTGGTTAAATGTGAATGTAATCTTTCTGATATATCCTTTGTGGTCTAGGGTTTATTTTTGCTATAGCAACAAAATAGGCAGTATTTTAAGCATTTTGAAAAAATAACAAGTTTTTTCTAATGATATACTAATACCTCTAAGCATTCACATACAAATACACACACACACCCATATTTAAAGTATAAGGTTAAAACTCTTGGGCTAAGTATGGAGCAGCATGCCCTTAAGCAAAGTACCTGAAAGGCAGATACAAGAAAGATCTTTGTGAGTTCCAGGCCAGCCTGGGCTATACAAGTTCCAGGCCAGCCAGTGTTGCTGACTTAGTGAGAACCTGCCTTAAAATAAAAACCAAGAAACACCTTCAAAAATAATTTAGAATGCTTCAGGGTAGTGGCGCACTCCTTTAGTCCCAGCACTTGGGAGGCAGAGACAGGCGGATCTCTGAGTTCAAGGTCAGCCTGATCTACCAAGTGGGTTCCTGGACAGCCAGGGCTACACAGAGAAACCCTGTCTCAAAAAACAAAACCAAACAAGACAAAAGAAAAGCCCCCAAACTTAGGATAGGCTGTGCTCTGTACCTGTTTGTTAGTGTCCCCACCGAAACTGATGTGGAATCTTTCCCTGCTTACCGAAGAGCTGGTTTGCTTTTGACAGATACTTCTGTACTTTATTACACATCACATCATTATATGGATCATTGTTCCATTATTATCAGAACTTCTCAAACTTTAATATGTATGTGTATACCTCATGCAAGGAGTTGCTTACCTGCTGTCTCTGTCTTGTGGCTGTCCTTAGCATGTACCTTTTAGTGTAATATATATATATACACATATATATATACACACACACACATATATACATATATACATTTATATATATATACATTAACATCATATTCATTATTTTTCTTCTCTAGACTACAAGCTTCACAAAGTTAGGGAATTTTTGTCTGTTTGTAACTCTGGTATGTAGCATAAAAGTTTTTTTGATCTGGAGAAAAATGCATTTTTGTGGAATGTGTGTACAAATAATTAAATTATTAAATTAAGTTACACTTAAAAGCACATTAAGCAGCCTGGTGGTGGTGGCACATGCCTTTAATCCCAGCACTCTGGAGGCAGAGGCAGAAGGATCTCTGTGAGTTCGAGGTCAGCCTGGTCTACAAGAGCTAGTTTCCAGGACAAGCTCCAAAGCTACACAGCAAAACCCTGTCTTGAAAAAAAAAAAGCAAGAAAAAAAAGGCACACTGAGCACTTGGTGGATGTGAGGTGTTCTGAGAAGTGTTTGTGAAACACTAAAATGGACGAGTGATGGATTGTGGAAAAATACCTCAGACCAGACAAGATTCCCCTGCTTATGATCCCACCTGGCTCTCGGTGACTTTAAACAGCTCTGCAGATGAGATGTATTATGTTGGAGTAACGAGTAATAATACCTCATCTCCAAATATCTCAGGATGTCACACGGTCACCATGGGTCAGCAGGCAGACATTGCCCCTTTTAATTACTCAGGGTCTCAGGCTGGTAGAATAGCTACCTTGAATACTGTTGGTCTTTAGAGAACTCAGGAAGATCTGTAAAGTAGATGCCTCTGTTATTTTAAATGAAGAATAATAAAATTTATGTTTATTTCAAATGAGGAATAATAAAACATACTTCACTGGGACTTGCTGCCGTCTCTGGTTTTCTCTTCTCCACTTCCTGAGGTCATTTGTGCGCCTTTTCCTTGAAGGTTATTTGTAAGGAAGGGGCTCAAGGCCTTTTTCTTGGATCTCATTCCAGAGGGCATGCTGTCCTTCCCCACCATCTGACAAGCGCTCACAGTGCCCTCTAGTGGGATAAGAACCACTTGGTTAGTTCTCCTAGGGGACAAATCAGAAAGTTCAGTTGCAGATCTACTGAGAGGAGTTGAAGAACAGCATTTATTTGTACTCTACCTTGCTTTGTAGGCCTTGCAAAAACATTCGGGGAAAGTGTGAAAGCCTACTTTTTCTCCTAGACAAAACCATCAAAATTTCTAGAATTTATAGAACTTAGACACACAACCCAATATTTTCCTCCAAATCACCAATTTAAAAAAATTAAATTATATTCATTAAGTGTGTGTGTGTGTGTGTGTGTGTGTGTGTAGAAACAACTGAAGGATGTCAGTTCTCTCCGCCTACCACATAGGTTCTGAGGATGGAACTCAGGTTATGAGTTTTGGCAACAAATGCCTTTACCTACTGAACTGTCTTGCTGGGCCAAGTAAATAATTTTTATTGCATAGAAACTTCCTTTATGTGTTCAATAACCCTTTTTAAAATCTTTACAACATATAAAAATTTACGACGATGAGGACAATGTACAATGTAATTCCTGAAGCCTTTCTGGAATAATGATTCTTGAATCACAAAATAAGAGAGAGTTGTTTCTACAGGAACCATAATCACAGCTTTTCAGTTTGTTGTGGCTTCTTAACTGGAATCAATGAACTCCTGGCTACAACAGTGTTCTCGCACAATTTGTTTCCTTTGTGACCTCCGTCCTTCCCTCCCTCCCTCCCNCACACACACACACACACACACACACACACACACACACACACGTATGTATGCATACAAACTAATCTGAGAAGGAGTCCAAAAATCCAGTGTTCCGCAGAGTTCCTTGGCACGTGTCATAGTATCAGGAACCAGGCTGACATGCGAGAGAAGAGGGAGTCACAACTGAGGAGATGCTTCTATTGGATTGGTCCGTGGGCTCATCTGCGACATCTTCTCATTTGCTAATTGGTGGAGGAGGGTCCACCCCACTATGAGTGTAACATCCCTTGGCAGGGAGGCCTGGGTTTTGTAAGAAGGAAGCTGAGCAGGTCAGGGGAAGCAAGCTTGTAAGCTGCATTTCATTATGGTCTTTGCTTCAGTTTCTGCTTCCAGGTTCCTGCCCTAAATCCCTGCCTTAGCGTCCCTAGGTAAAACTGTAAGATGAGATAAACACTTTCTTCTCCGAGTTACATTTTCATGGTATTTGTCATAATAGCAGAATGCAAACTGGAACAATATGATAAAGAATTTTAAGTTCAATCAATGTCTTAGTTACCTTTCTATCGCTATGACAAACCACCCGGAGTGAAGCAACTTAGAGAAGAAAGAGCTTATTGGAGATTTACAGTTTCAGAGGATGAGTCCATGACCACCATGGCAGAGAGATTGCAGCTTACAGGCTGGATCAATAGCTAAGAGTTTGTGTTTGATCCATGAGCAGGTGGCATAAAGAGCTGACTGGAAATGGCCTGGCCTTTTGAAACCTCAAAAATCACCGCCAGTGACAACCCTCCCTCAACAAAGCCACACTTTCTAATCTTTCCCCAAACATCCACCAACTGGGATTCAAGCACCCAAACGTCGGAGTCTATGGGCGCCATTCTCAAATCACCATTACCGTGAGACAGCATTTTAAATCTTGCCAGTAGGTGGCACCCTTGCTTCAAGAGTCGGGAAGAGGGAGCCAGCGGCAAGGGGGCCGGGCTTCATAGTCGTCTAAGGAACAATCAAAGAAAATTGGCCCCTGAAAGGTACAATATTCCTAAATCGTAAGTGAAAGCTATAAACTTCTAGAAAATAAAATGCAAGTCCACTAACTAAGATGTTATGGTCTTGTATATAAAACAGAGGAACCCGTACAATATAGAGCTGGTTATAGTGACAAAAACAACGCCCTATTGCAAATAACAATTTTTTCTCAATAAATAAATAAATAGATAGATAAATAAATAAATAAAAATTGGGGGATAAGGTGGTGGTAGGGAAGTGGGCAGATGAAGTAAGAATTCTGAGTGACTCTTGCCAAATCAGGGTGATAAACAAATAGAAGGTTCGTGTATAATCTATGTTTGTATATATATTTGAAATTTTCATTCGGAATAAAATCGATGTATATATAAGATTACAGCATCAAAAGGCTGAACTTCTGAACTTGTGACTTTCAAAGCGGAGTGTGTGAGGATACACACCAAACTGCAGAATTAGTAGGAAGGAAAGGGTATCACCACAGAGGAAGCCGTGGGTCACAGGAAATGAATAAACCAAATGGATGTGCAGTACTGACTCATGCAGCTCAAGCCTCAATTGATTAACTTTTTTTTCATCGAGAAACCCAATTTTTCAACACTGGAAAGTCAGCATTTTAGTGACGTTTCAGCTGTCCTATCCTTTTGTCTGGGGTAAGGAGAGGAGTCACAGCATCTGTAGAGGATCTGGAGTTGGGGAAGACAAAGAATTACAGCTTCTTTAGACACGAAGGAGTGGGGACAATGTTCCTTCTTTACTACTGTAAATTCTTCATGGCTAAAACACAGAGAAGACCTAGCTAGTTCATTCTTATTAACAATGGTTCATTCAAAGATACTTGCTTTAAAGAATCTGTTTTATGTCTGCTGAGAAAAGATTTTCCCAGATTGTTTTAGATATATATTCATGGAATTTAATATTTTTGAAGCACTAATAAAATTACTTTAAAATATATGAATGTTTCCACTCATGCTCTCGCTACAAGGAGGTAAAAAAAACTTTCAACTGATCTTCCTTAGCATTCAGAAAATCCTTGTTTTCCCTTTTTGAATTAAAATTTTTATAGGTATTGACGTACACAATGTGCATGAAGTGTCTGCAGTGATCCCCTCGAACTGGATCCCCTCGAACTGGAGTTACAGACAGTTGTGAGCAACTATCAAACCTGTGTCCCCTGAAAGAGCAGCCAGTGCTCCGAGAAAACCCCCATTAAAATTTTTTTCATAATAAGATAAATGAGGAATTTCTATTTTTAATTTTACAATGTCAAGTAATAATCAGAATTTAATCTACTATACAAGCACAGCACTCTATTCTCTTAATTAAAAAAATTAGCTGGGTGCTGGTAGCGCACACTGTTATTTCCAGCACTTGGAGGGCAGAGGCAGGAGGATCTCTGTAAATTCAAGGCCAGCCTGGTCTACAAAGAAAGTTTCAAGACAGGCTCCAAAGCAACAGAGGAACCTGTCTCAAAAAAAAAAGAAAAAGAAAAAGAAAAAAGAAAAAGAAAAAAAGGTTGTAATTCTTTTAAACCAAAAATTATTCATAATCCTATTAGTAATGTAGTCAGTTATCTTACTGGAAAACTGAATATTTTCTCTTCCACATTCTGTTTAACATTAAGGCTCTGCCCAGACAGAAAGAGTTTAGGATGAAGTTGACACATTTACAGGAAGCACGAAGCGTGAGTGTCATGTTCTGATCACTAAGGATTGTGGTGAAGAAAGACTGAGGAGCAGTGACTAGAGAGGGCTTTGCCTCTAGAAGGCGCTCTCACATAACCGGGGGCAGCCTCTGCATAGAATGAGTCTTTGCTCATCCCTTCTGAGATGACCTTGACTGTTAGGTGCCAAAGATGTAAAATTATGGCATATCCCTGAAAGACTATGAGGAGTTTAAGTACCAGCATGAAGCTGAGACAAGGAACAAGTGCGGGAAAGTGGTATTTGGCTAAGGAAGGATGAGTGGATATCTAGGGATGCAATCCTTCTACGCATAAGTTCAAAGAGGTCAGGAAAGGCTGGTTATCACCGGACTATCATGGGGCCAAGATGACTCAAACCATTTCAGGCTCAGTAAATGCTTGAAGTTGCATAAGGAGCCTGAGATTTCCCTTGTGGACTCCTTTGTCTCACAGGACAATTTTAGAGAGAACACAAGCATGCCATCTGTTTGTCCTGCAGGCAAAAGCTGCGGAGTCGAGCAAGGTCAGAAGATTCTCCTTGCTTCCATTCCGCTGGGTATCATGCTGCCTCCCCATCTCTGATGCGGACTTCGATTGAGCAGGATCACGTTTCTATTTCATTTAAGGCATTATTGTTGGTGGTTGCTAGTCTACATGGATTCCCAGCCGATTCCAATTTCTTTCAGTGCAGAGGGAGGAGAGGGGCTAGAGCCAGCAGGGATGGTGTGACTCATGAAGAAAATAAACTTCTGATCCTGTGTCCTAAGCATCATAGGTGCCTGAATACCTCTGGCACTTAGGGTAGTGGCAGGGATGAACCCAGGAAAGCTAGCTTCCACCCACAGTGAGCCTGTGCATTCCTTTGCTTTCTAGTCTGCCAAGAGAGTCTGTGAATAACTAGGTAGCCTTTAATGCATCCCCTTACTACCCCCTCCTCCCCTTTGTCCTCCTCCTCTTTCTCCTTCCTTAAACTGTTGTTAATTCTGTTGTTGGTTGCTAAGTTCCCTAACAATGTGGTCCTGAAAGGCAAATGCTATCATTCAAGGTTCATATCAGCCAAATCCTTACATATATGTATTAATACTCTGGAATTTTCACTGACTAACACTCTGATTTCTGCTTTAAATCTATACCTTTAAACTTGACCATAATGTTTTACACTAAGTTTTCCTTTAATGAGGGGAAAATGGAGTTGTAACTGAATGCCATCATCCCATCACATCATGGCAAAATGACATTTCAGGGCACCCATAGACTATACCTTAACTTTACAATGAAGTTCAGTGATAATATGATAGCTTTCCTTTTTTGTTCCCTTGTTTGTGATTTTTGGTTTTTAAGACAGAAATTTCTAAAGTAACATTTAAAGGCAGGTCTGTATAAGATTAAAAGTTTTAATGATGCTCCTAACATAAAGTCTGGACCATTAGAATTGTCATTTATGGTCAAGACCAGATATCAGGGATCTGACCCCACTTCCCTCCACCAGCATCTTCTGGAAATGTTTTTAACTTTTACAGTAACAACGACCATCTCCTGCCAGACATCCAGTCCAGAGGGACTGGTGTTAACAGACACTGATTTTGAAAATAGGCAATACTGCCAGAATTTGACCTCCTGGGGATATTTTTTCTGAATTTTCCCTTTCCCAAACTGCTTCAGAAATGACATCACATACATTTGCCAGTGACATGTTTGTGAACAGAGATTTACATGCTCAAGAAACTACAGCACTTGTAAGCATCCAAGACCAACACACTAATCACTTTTGAAAAGTGCGTGGAGCCAGGATGTCTTCATTTCTCTTCCTGTTGCTGTGATAAGGAACTCTGACCCAGCCAGCCGGTGGTGGTGCATGCCTGTAATCCAATCCCAGCACTTGGGAGGCAGAGGCAGGGGAACCTCTGTTCAAGGCAAGCTTGGTCTACAAAGTGAGTTCCAGGACAGCCAGGGCTGTTACACCAAGAAATTCTGTCTTGAAAACAAACAAACAAACAAACAAAAACAAACCAAAACTAAACAAACAAACAAACAAACACTCCGACCAAAAACAACCCAAGGAAGGAAGTGTTTATTTGGGTTCACAGTTTGAGATGGGGAAGTCATGACCTCCAGAGGTCGAGGTCACGAGTCTGTGGTGAGGAAACAGTGATGAGGGTTGGTACTCACCTTGCTTTCTCCATCTCACACAGCCCAGGATCTTCAGTGGCAAGTCTTTCCACCTCAACGTAATCAAGATAATCACCAGCAGATGTTCCCAGGGAATTCTAGATTCTGTCAAGCTGGCAGTTAACACCAACCAACCCATTGCCATCTCTATTTCTGCCTCGGTTTCTTTTCCTCTGGCTGTAATGAAATACCCTGAAGAAAGGGGCTTAAGGAAGAAAGGATTTGCTTTAGCTCACTGCTTCACAATGGCAAGGAATTAAGGCATCATCGGCTTTAAGCTGGTCCTATTGCGTCTGCAGCCAATAAACTGAGAACAGTGAAGGCTTCCTACATTCTATAGTTTTCTAAGCCCAGATCTCAAACTCTTCCACATTTCAGCTACAAAACAGTGCCAACGGCCTCAGAACCACATTGTCAGATTTATCACAGCAACAGCTCACTTCTTGGTCTGTCTACGTTCCTCTTCCTGTGTCTGTGATAAAATAAGTCTGACAAAAACCATTTAGAGGAAGAAGGAGTCATTCTAGTTCACAGTACCAAACTTTAGTCCACCGTGGTAGGGGAGACAAGGCCACAGGAGCCTGAGGCCTTGTCATATCTGCCCAGGACTAGGAAGCGGAGGGAGATGGATGCCTATACTCAGCTCATTTTCCCTATGTCACAGAGTCTAAAATCCCAGCCCTGGGAATGGATGCCATCCACATTAGTGGGCCCTCTTGCCCCCGCTTACATAATCAAAGCAATTCACCGCAGGCATGCCCAGAGATCCTTCTCCAGGATGATTCTAGATTCTGTTGTCAACACTAACCAATACACAAGGCGTGGGAAAATAAGCCAGAAGCTAAAGATTTTTAATAGATAATTGCGAGGTTAGGTTCATTATTGTAAGTTTTACTTCTTATTGGCTTAGAGCTTTCACTTTTTCATAATTTTAGATGATAACTCTTTATGAAAACTTTCAGTGAGGAATCCTAATAAGAGTATTTAAGCTCTGTTAGGATTCAATAAATGGCCCAAATTCAATATCTTTCACTCTATCATTGCCTAATTTGTCAATTTTCCCTCAAAATCAGGGTTTCTCAATGTCAGAGAGCTGACATTAGACAGAGTGACTTTTTGGGGACAGCTGTGTGTGGTGGGGGTTATCCCTGAGCACATCAGGATGTTTGTTTTTGGCAGCACCCCTGGCTTCTAACACGTCAGAATCGTTTCTCATTACATGCACTGCGACAGCCCTAGGTGCCGCATGATATCATCAGTGTCCTCCTGTGAGAGACGCTGTCCCCTCCAGCCAGAAACCACTACTCTGAAAGCACAGAGTGTTATTCATTTGTTTGTCTTGTGGTTTTCCCACATTTTGTTTTGTTTTGAGACAGGGTCTCCCTGTGGAGATCTCTTAGCCTGCTGGAAGTCATACTGACATAAAAATATGACATAGCAATTGATACTCAAGGTGTCAAACCACCAGACAATAATTTCTGATAGAGAGAGGACCTTGTTTTGTAATATCTATGAGATATGCAGACTCAGCATATCTGTTGCTTCTGCCTGTAGTTTTACACATATGTCAGATTGCATTCTTTCCCTGGTGGCTGTGGGGAATTTCTCCATAGTCTGTATAGTTTGTGTGTGTGTGTGTGTGTGTGTGTGTGTGTGTGTTTTATGAATTCATTCCCTATCTACTGGGCATTTTTATCCGTGGAGTGTCAAGAAGATGGCTTTTCCTTAGCTGTATTGTCCAATTGTTATTAATAATGTTAGCCTATGATGAATAAGATAAATACAAAGAGATGCTGCCCAAGTAGGAAGTTGTAAGTTTCCATCAAGAACTGTCTTGGAGCACAGCTTAAGAAAACAGCTGTTATTTCCCCAGCTGCCAAGATAGCCCTATCCTATAAACTGATACAAAATTTTGAAATAACCTTAGATCATACTAGGTGTCCTGCTAATTGATTTTAAGATAAACTTTTTTAAAAAAAGATTTATTTATTCATTATGTATACAGGGTTCTGTCTGCATGTGTGCCTGCAGGCCAAAAGAGGGCACCAGATCTTACTACAGTTGACTGTGAACCATCACCATGTGGTTGCTGGGAAATGAATTCAGGACCTCTGGAAGAGCAGGCAGTGCTCTTAACCACTGAGCCATCTCTCCTGCCCCTAAGATAAACTCTTACCAGAAAAATACAATCTCATTTACAAGGACGCATGCCCAGCAGTGTGATTTGTTGAGCCAAGGTAAATAATGTGAAGTAATCACGGTGCCAGAGACAGAAATTAACTCTTTGGACGAATTCCTAACCTCAGTTTTATCACCTTTGTTCAGACACCAAGGGATAAGATTCCCTGAATGGCCAGGGCTAACTACAAAATATAAAGTAACTTCATAGTCCCCTCCAAAGAGCAACAAGCTTCCCTTTCCACAGCCAAGGGTTACACACAGGACAGAAAAATATATTTTAAGACTTAAAGTGCGTTTAATGTCACTGTACCTTGGAGAGTGATAAGTAGCATGCCCGGCCTCTATCCCCCTGCTCTGCAACTACCTGACCATGCCTTGAAATGAATTCAAGCGATGAAACTAGATTATCCTTTTCACATTATAGCTCATAGGGCAGTTGTTCTCAACCTGTGGGTCATAACCCCTTTGGGGTTGCATATCAAATATGTACATTATGATTCATAACAGTAGCAAATTACAGTCATGAAGTAGCAGTAGAATAATTTTATGGTCGGGGGTCATTACAACATGAGGTCTCAGCATAAGGAAGGTTGAGGACCGCTGTTTTAGGGAATCACCCACACATTTCATGTACAAATCCTTTGATTTTTGAATTGTAAATATTTTCTTCCAATTCTGCTACTTCTCTCTTTATTTTGGGGGCACTAATTTTAAATAGGTTTATTTTAGACATTACATTTTCCACTTGGGACACGGTGTTTATACAGAGAAGTGTGCTTTCCTTTTCCTCTGCACCAGCTCATTACTGTAGCAGGGCCAGCTTCAAAGCTGCCACAGAGCTCGAGAAATTTGGGTACTCAGAATACTTCACTGTGGGAAAATGTTACATCTCCACTTGCTTTTCTTTCTTTCAGTTTTAAAAAGAGCTCTTCTCGGACAGCAGGATATCTAAAGCTTAGTGGATCTAATCTGTTTTTCTTTATGGTTAGTGACTTTTTTGTTTTAAAAATACTTTGTTTAGACTGTAAAAACATTTTTCTACTTTCTTCATAGTTTAAGCTTACACATTTGGATTTCATGGTTTAGCTTCATAGCTTTTATTATAACTATGATCCACAAAGAATGAATTTTGTGAATGTTGTATGAGTTATGGGTCCAGACTAATATTTATTCATGTAAATACCAGTTTTAGGAAAATTTTTAAGTAAAAAGTTTATCTCTGTGTGTGTGTGTCTCCTCTATATCTGAGAGAAGATGACTTTTACCTTTATTTATTTACAATTTTTACGTTTTGATCCTCCTGTCTCCAGCTCCCAAGTTCTGGGATTGCACAGGCATGTGTGACCAAGGCCTATTTGTGTATTGCTTGGAAGGGAACCTGGGGCTTTGTTCATTGTTTGAAAGTACTCTACCAACTGAACACACTGCAGTCTCAGCTTAGTGAGTTTTAATAAAATGCTTAATGAAAACCAGCACACACACACACACACACACACACACACACACACATACACTAGGATCAGAACCATTGGGTGCATGTGTGTATTCATAGGTATGTGTATATATGTATGTATGTATTTGTGTATGTGTGTGTATGTATGTGTGTTGTGTGTGTTCTCTCCAGTTTCTGCCTTCCATCTCCCTGCAGGAGCACTGTGATGCAAACACTCAGGCAATATGTCTATGTCTAGGGTTTTTTTTTTTGGCATAGGGAGATTCTGGGAATTTAAACTAGTGTCATCATGCTTGTGTGGGAAATATTTTCACACACTTACATGATCTCCCCAGCCAAGAACCATTTTTAAAGGTAGAAATTGTCACAAGTACCAAACCTTGTGATTGGTAGGACTTTAGATTTTTTTTCTCCTTTCTACTCTATATTTTCTCTCCAATGAACTTATCTTTTTCTAGGTAATATACTTTGGAGAAAAGCTTTATTTTAAAATGAGTGTCTTTCCTTCTGTTTATAACCCAAAAGCCAAGTAGTGACTTTTGACTGGATAGCAACAAGTCCGGCTGCTTGGTGTTTTGACTTGACTGCAGGTCTTCTGTGGTCCTCCAGACCCTGGAGGCAAGATATAGGTGGGCCTTGGGCCTCTGCGCTGGCCCCAGGGTTCCTAAGAATATTTATATGTTTACCTGTAGTAAGAACAGTGAGGAGGAAATCCATTCCGGGGCAGATACTTTAACTGAAAATTGAAGGCATTAAAGGAAACAACACTGGAATTTGATACACCAGTCCTATTTCTTTTCTGAATTCCTGAAGCCAAGAGGCCATGAAATGCATTATAAAGACTTTTTGTTCTATAGCAGCTCTGAGTGTCACAGCACATACTTTCTGTATTTAGTTTGGACTCTGGACAAAGGAAAGAACACAGAATGCTATGACTAAGGACAGCTGCATCCTCTCCAGAGCACTTGGTAGTCCTTCATCTTTTCATAGTGGGTCAAGCTACCCTGTCATATGATACCCATTTTCCCAGAGCATTATTCCTCTCTCAACCATGTCTTTATTTCCTAAGTAGCTAGCCCTATTTAATAGCCTCTAATCCCCACTTACTCCACCCAGACCCAGTTCTTCCTCTCTTCCTGAACTGCATGACTACTTATTTCTAATAGACTGGCTGTCAATGCAATTCCATGGCCTACTACAGTTTCCTCTTTAACAACAGACCTCACATCCAGAAAATGCTGTACTACAAGGCCATGGACTATTGCAGTCATTCATATTGTAGCTAGAAAGATCAGGGGAGAATAATCTAGAAAAAAAATCATGCTGGCTATGGTGGTAAGCATTTGCAACCCTAGTAGTCTGGAGGCTGAGGGAGGAAGTACATAGAGAGTTCAAGACTCACTGGTGCTGCCTGAGGAAACCATGTCACAACACACACAAAGAGAGGAGAACGGAAAACAAAAATCAATAGAATGGCAGTCTTGCAGAAAATCTGGCAAACTGGGGCAGCCTTGTTCACGGAAGGGTTAATTCCTAGAAGGCTCTATTCTGGGAAAACAATGTCAAAGATATGGCCTTAAGGATAGAAGGTAGAAGAATTGAGTAGCACTCAAGGGTGGGTTAGGGAGGGAACGCTGGTGAAAGACTGCAGGATCTAGTAGTCTTAGCACAACCCCTTCCAGGTTATCGGGTTCTATGAGGCCTGTGCCTCTAAGGCGCTATAAACTTAGAAAACGCATAGCAACTCATGTGATTCTAATTCAAGTTGGGCAAGCGAGTTCCATCTCATTGAGGGACGATCTATTTACCAACTCTCGTCCAGTTTTGCTGCAGTTTTCAGTTTTTTCCAGCATTCCCATTGTCTCTCTAGGTACACATATGTATCTCCAAGTTCTCCTCAGAAAAGGATCTAAAAAAGTTACTAGTTCCTTGGCAAAATGTTAAAGTCTTTTGGCACATGCTCAGCTTTTATGTGCAGGATAGTCATAATTGTGCCTTTAGAAATATTCTTTTTTTTCTTTTTTCTTTTTTTAATTAAAAATTTCCACCTCCTCCCATTTCCCTCCCCTCCCTCTCCCTCTCCCCCTCCCTCTCCAGTCCAAAGAGCAGTCAGGGTTCCCTGCCCTGTGGGAAATCCAGGGTCCTCCCCCCTTGATCCAGGTCTAGGAAGGTGAGCATCTAAACAGACTAGGCTCCCACACAGCCAGT
>LOEQ01000818.1:132718-175860 GCA_001685075.1 Bramus lutescens | reverse complement strand
AAGCCAGCGCCATCTTTAAGGCGCGGTTCCACGCGGCTCACTACAAGTTTGAGGTTAGCCTGATCTACAGAGTGAGTTCCAGGATAGTCAGGGCTGTACAGAGAAGCCCTGTCTCAAAAAAATTTAAAAAAAAAAAGAGAAGAGGAAGAGGAGGAGGAGGAGGAGGAGGAAGTTGTTGTCCTCACTGTCCTATAGTGTCAGAGACAGTGGAGGACCTTTATTTAGATGTCTACTGTCTTCACAGCTCAATTAACGCAATTAAGAGAAAAAAAATCCCTTAGACCAACCTACTATGGACAATCCTCACTGAGGCTTTTTCCCTAAGGAATTCTACATGTGTCAAGAAAGTAACCAAAACTTGTCATTGTACCAGGAGATCTACTAGAAGTATACTTTTACAGTTGGACAAGAGAAATTTCCTTTTGTCTTTGCTCTTTAATTAGTACTAAATGGAGCTAAAGTGAAAAGACATGAAGTCATGGGCCTATAAACCTTCAAACAGCTGGCAAAAGGCCCTCTTGCCTTTGCACTTCTGGAAAGCCTTGTTCCAGCCTGCAGTTCTGCATAACTATTTTGCAACCCAGATAGTTTCTAGCCTTCATTGGGATGAAAAGTAGGTGAAATCCATGACTGTGGAGATGGCGCAACAGGTAAAGCACTTGCTGTGTAAACACAAGGACCTGAGTTTGTAATCCCCAGCACTCATGTGAAAAGCCGGGCAAGGCTGATAGAATAAAAAAAATACATTTTATTACTTAAGTATTCTGAAATAGGAGATTGTTTTGTCGTCCAGCCTCACCTCAAAGTCACTGCATAGTCAAAGCAGGCTCAGACTTGTGGCGATTCTCCTGCCTCAGCCTCCTGACTGCCCCAAAGTCATGTACTATGACCCCCAGCGTTTGTTTAGCGGCTCTTGCTCTGACCCTGAAGTTCTTGAAGAATCAATGTGTTTCAGGACCCCTGTGTCTGCTCAGGCCTCTTGAGTTTTACCCTGAAGAATGTTCACATCCTCTGGGGGAGTCAAGCAGAAGTGAAGCCTCTCTGACTGAGGGCTGTGGGTGGACAAGGTCTCGGGGAAATAAATGGATCTTGTCTTGCATCTCCTTTCGTTGGCATTCCTTACGCATTTACATCTGTTAAGCTGCAATTCCCAGGAGACAGGGACTTAGCTATGTTCCTTTCAGCCATCCAATGTGAATGCCAAGAATAGGCCTAGCCTTAGCTGAGTTTGCTCAGGGAGGGACCTTGGAGAGCTTCTATGTCAGGGGTAACATACAGATGTAAGGCTGAGTTTTATCCCATTCATGGCTTGTGGAATTACTACATTTCATGTTTGTAGAATGGTGAGGAGTTGGGTACCTCCATGTAAGTGTGACCATTTTATGTTTCTTAACTAGCTGGAGAGGCACAAAGACCTTTCACTAAGATTACCTCAGCATTGGTCCTTCACAGTACCCAAATAGGTGCCCAGCAGTCCTCTTAGAAATTCCATGGCAATGCAAGCAAAGCGTCACGTGCCCCATCCCACAGGTTCAGGGGAAGCTATAGAAAAGTCAGTGGGACCAAACTAAATGGGAGAAACGTAAACTTCTGTCCAGCTAAAACTGCTGCTTTTGTCTGACTTCAGTCCTAATTGAGACACTCCCGTGCTCTCTGCCATCTTCCTGGAAGCTACTTTGCTACTTTATCGTTACAAGATGAATCATTGCTCCTAGTAAGACTAGGGTTTACTGGAAATAATAATAAAAAAAAACCCAGTAGCTTAAAAAAAGTTGATGTTGTTTTAACCAGTATGTACAGGAAATACAGAGAGGCCATGTCATAGTAAAAGGTTTTGTTGTTGTTGTTGTTGTTGTTGTTTTGTAGTTATAAGAATTACTTCCAGTCACTACTCCGCTCCTAGTCTTCACCCCATGGTCCAAGACAATTCACACAGTTAAGTGTTAGTATTCCAAAAATCAGGTTGGAAGAAAGGATAAAGGCATTGTTCATCTTTTTTCTCTTCAGGAAACATATGGAAGTCTTATGCTCAACCAGCTGGTTCTAACATATTTTTTTTTTTACTTCATGATTTATTCAGGTACCAGATATAATCAGGAATAGGTATCATCCCATATACATAACACACATCCAAATCCTTACGGGTC
Source organism: Bramus lutescens (assembly GCA_001685075.1). Classification (NCBI taxonomy): domain Eukaryota; kingdom Metazoa; phylum Chordata; class Mammalia; order Rodentia; family Cricetidae; genus Bramus; species Bramus lutescens. Next base: position 173,713 of record LOEQ01000818.1, on the reverse strand, counting down.
TGCCAGGTCTTGTAGCACAAGGTAATGCAGAAATCGATCAGTTATTGATTGGTAATTTATTAGAGGCCTCAGAGTTTCATAAAAAGCATGCCAATAGCAAAGGTTTTTTAAAAAAGACTTTTCCATCAAGTGACAACAAGCCAAGGAAATTATAAGGAAATGTCCTACTTGTTCTTTATACAACCAAACACACCTGCAGGAAGTAAGCCAAAGTAACTCAAAGGAATGGAATCTGGCAAATGGATGTGTTCCGCTTTGTAGAATTTGGAAAACTAAAAATATATGTACACAATACCATTGATACTTATTCAGGTTTTCAATGGGCAACTGCTTTGAGTTTGGAAAAGGCTGGTTTGATAATCACACATTTGTTAGAAGTTATGACCAGCATGGGTATACCTGTACGAATAAATACAGACAATGCTCTAGCATATGTCTCTAAGAAAATGAGTTTTATACTTATTATAATATGATACATATTGCAAGTATACCATACAGTTCTCTAGGTCTGGCAGTTATAGAAAGATCAAATCGAACTCTGAAGTTAAATAAACAGGAAGTGATGATAAAGACTCCCAGAAATTGCATAATGCTTTACTAACTTCAAATTCTCTAAATGCTAAGGAAAAAGGAACAACAGCTACAGAGAGACATTGGATAGTAGAAAAAGCTATGGGTTCAAACATATTTTTAAAGTACCAAAGTATACCATATACAGCTTTGGACACTGTCCATGCAAACATCTAACTGAACCCTGACTAATAAGAATTTAGCCACATCATTGAAATTAGCTGTAAGGAAGCTACATGAAATATCCAGATAAAACCAGAAGTATTCTCACTAGGGCTAAAATTGTAACTATATAGAAAATTAGTAATTTGTGTAGCACTGCCATTGGAAGACAGAAATAACATTTACCCAGAACAGCTTGCCCTAACGTCACTTTTTAAAATTTTGGTGTGTAAATAAGCTTATTTAACACATTGTTTTGGAGGCTAAAAGGACAAGATTGGGTGTTCCCGTCTATTCAGCCCCCATCTGGTAGGAACCATCTTGGCTATATCACAACATAGTAAATGGCACTGTGATTTGATAGAAAGATCACATTGTAGACAGGAGGCTACAAAGCCCAGGACAGCTCTTTCTTACATAGGAGCTAACCTGGGTCCTACAAAAGTTTTATTAGCCAGGAGGTGGTGGTACATGCCTTTAATCCCAGCACTTTGGGAGGCAGAGGTAGGCAGATCTCTGAGTCCCAGGCCATCCTGGTCTACAGAGCAAGTTCCATGACAGTGAGGACTACACAGAGAAACCTTGTTTCAGAAAACCAAAACTCAAACCAAACAAACAGAAAAGCTTTATTAACCACTACCAAGAGTAGTTCTTCCAATGATCTAACTACTTTCTACTCCCACCTCTTAAAGCTTCTACCTCCTCTGGGTTATGACACTGAGAACTGAGCCAAAAGCTCAGAGGCCCATATTTGGTGGGGCATGCTCAAAGTATATGCAGACCAAAGAGTATTTATTTGGAGAAGCTATGTAGGATTATTTTGAGAGATTCCAGTTCCTCACTGGTCTTCACATTCATGGGCCAATTTCTCTCCTGGTTCTCACAGAGACAAACACTGTTAGGAATCTGTGGATTTCCCTCTAATGCTGTCATCTCTAAATAAACACACAGTCCAACTGTGCCTCAGGAGCATCAGAATTAGGGTCAGCTCTTACAACTGAACTCCATCCTTCCTTCCTTGTACCCCCATTATTGAAAATAGATTCTTTTCTCATGCAATTTATCCTGATTGTAGTTTCCCCTCTCTCTACTCCTCCCAGTTTTTCCTCACTTTTCTTCTCCACCAGATCCACTCCCCTTTTCATCTCATTAGAAAAGGACAGGGTACTAAGAGATAACAACCAAACATGACAAAATAAAGTATAATAAGATGAAGTAAAAACTATTGTTTCAAAACTAGAGACAGCAATCCAACAGGAGGGAAAGAGTCCCAAGTGCAGACAAGAGTCACAGACCCGCTCGTTCTCACAGTCAGGAGTCCCATACAAATACTAAGCTAATAGCTATAATATATATACAGAGGACCTGGGGATAAACCATGTAGGTCTTATACTTGCTACTTCAATCTCTGTGAGCTCATATGCACCTTGCTTAGTTGATTCGGGGTGTCCTGGTGTTCTCCTGGTGTCCTCCAACCCCTCTGACACAATCTTTCTGTCTCCTCTTCTGTGAGATTCCATGAGCTTTGAGGGGAGGAATTTGATGGAGACCTCTAATTTAGATTCTTTCTCTGCAAAATTTCTGGCTGTGGATTTCTTCATCTGTATCTGACTGCTGCTGGTAAAAGCCTGTTTGATGAGGGCCAGATAAGGCATTGATCTATGAGTGTAGCAGCATATCACTAATGTATATATATATTTGATATAACCAACAAATATTGTTTGGTTATACCCTAAGTCGTTGGGCTAGATAGTGTAATCAGAGGTTTCTCTCCTTCCTGCAAGTTCCCAAATAAACACTCAGAGGATTAATATTACTTATAAATTCTTGGCCAATGACTCAGGCTTATTATTAGCTAATTCTTACATTTAAATTAACTCATAATTTTTTATCTATGCTTTGTCACATGGTTTGTGGCTTGTTGCCTTTTTTTAAAATATGTCTTGATTCCTCAGTGGCTGGCTGGCATCTCCAAGACTCCTCTCTCCTTCTCCTCTATCTCTGCTTGGATTTCACATCTGGCTCTATCTTGCTTTTCCATAGGCCAAAGTAGCTTTATTTATCAACCAATGAGAGCAACACATATTCACAGCATACAGAAAGACCATCCTGTATTGTTTCCCCCTTTTTGTCTAATCAAAAACGAAGGTTTTTACTTTAACATAGTAAAATTACATATAAAAAAGCTATCAAGTAAGAATTACAGTTACAATATCTAGTCTATTCGTATTTGCAAAAATTAAAGAAAATACTCTATCATCTATTCTATCTTTGTGAGTCTAAAGTTTTATATATACTTAATTTTTTATCATAACTAAAGGAAACTATAAACATAACTATCTATTCTTCAACTCCATCAAAGACTCCAGAAGTATATATTACTTGAGCAAACAGGAAGTGCATTGCAAGCAACTTCCAAAACTCTAGAAATGATAGAGACATTTGGCTACCTGGACAGTCACCTGAAGTTCTTCTGTAATGTTAGGGCATCTATCTTCAGCCTATAGGTTTAGAGATCTGGCAGACTTTTCAGTGAAGCAGGAACCTGAAGGATTCTGGCAAAGTTTGTCAGTTGCTTTCCTCTGTGACCTGTAGAATATCTGGCAGTTTCTTCTGTGAAACAGGAACCTGAAGGACCATCCCACCTTATCTTGGCAAAGTTTAGCTGTCATTTTCCTGTGGTTCCTGTATGTCTAGTTTATACAGTATACTGTCAAGTCCAGGCAACAGCAGTTTCTTGCCCAAATAGCTAGCCTTACCACATTGAAAGCAAACTCCATAATGTATATCTTGGATGACCATCATCCCTCTTTGAAGTAATTGGTGCTGCCAGGAATAGACGTGGTGGCTCACTGTTGAGAAAAGTCTAAGTTCTTAAAACTAAGTTCATAACCTGTAGGTCTTTGAAATGTTTAAAGATTACCTATCTAATTGAAATATATCTTTGTATACCTAAAAATCCTAACTAATAAGGCTCTAAGTTTGACTATTATAGATGAATATTACTCTCTATTTTTTAATTATATATTGTATTTTTAAAAATTGATTTTATTGAGATATACATTTGTCTCTGCCCCTCCTTTCTTCTCCCCTCCCCTTAAACCCTCTCCCGTGATCTCCATGCTCCCAATTTACTAAGGAGATCTTGTATTTTTCTATTCCCCATGTAGATTACATCCATGTATGTCTCTCTTAGGGTCCTCATTGTTGTCTAGGTTAGAGATTATGAATTGTAGGCTGGTTTTCCTTGCTTTATGTCTAAAAGCCACTTATGAATGAGTACATATGATATTGTCTTTCTGGTTGTGGGTTACCTCACTCAATATGATGTTTTCTCTATCCATCCATTTGCCTGCAAATTTCAAAATGTCATTATTTTTTTCTGCTGTGTAATACTCCATTGTACAAGTGTACCACATTTTCCTCATCCATTCTTTGGTCAAAGGGCATTGTTTCCAGGTTCTGGCTATGACAAGCAATGCTGCTATGAACATAGTTGAGCATGTCTTTGTGGTGCAATTGAGCAACCTTTGGATATGTACCCAAAAGTGGTACTGTTGGGTTTTGAGGAAGGTTGTTTCCTAATTTTCTGAGAAACTGCCAATATATTGCATTTTTAAATGTTCTGCATAAACATAATACCTTAAACAAGAGTAAAAATAAATATACAGTATAACAAAATTGACCTTACATTTTTATCAATAAACTAAAATCTATATGAATGTAAAATATTTTGAGATTGATAGCTGTTTTTATTGTTGAATAAAAGTAGATTCAATAATCTACCCTTTTCTCTCATCATTTCTACATCAATCTAGTTCTTGGTGTCAGGTGTGGGGCTACTTCTTATGGAATGGGCCCTAAGTCAAATCAGACATTGATTGATTGCTCCCAGTTCTATGTAAGCATTGCCCTAGCTTATTTTGCAAGAGGATCAGATTTTAGGTCAAAGGTTTAGTGACTGGGTTGGTGCTCACGTTTTGTTTTAGTAGCTTTCAGAGTACATTCCTGCACCAAAGAGACTAGAACTTAGGGATGAAGGCTCCATGTCAGTACCAGCTCAACTTTTCCATGTTCAATGAGTTGTGTGGATGATGTCCTCAACAATGGGAGCCCACTGTCAGTGTCCAGAGAGCAACCCTTTGTCAGTCTGGGTTGTTTGAGGATTTCCACGGGACTCCTCACCCTTGGCCAGCAACTCAACTGAAAGTAACCCAATCCCACCACTGAAGCCTTACCTGGCTACAAGAGATGGCCAGTTGATTTCATGTCCCCCATTACTAACAGTTCTTATTAACATCACCTTTATAGATTTCTGGAAGTTTTCACTGCCTAGATTTTCTTACCACCCCTCAAATGTCCCCATTTTCAACCATCTTTCCCTGTACTCTCTAACTCCACCCCTCCTACTCTATTCCCCTTCTTAGAGTTATCCATGCATCTCCCCTAGATTCTTCCTCTTTACTTAACCTCTCTGGGTTTATGGATTTTAGCTTGGTTATCATTTACTTCACAGCTAATAACCACTTATAAGTGAGTACATATCATGTTTGTCTTTCTGAATCTGGGTTACCTCACTCAGGATGGGTTTATGTTGGGATTTTGATGGAGATTGCATTGAATCTGCAGATTGTTTTTAGTAGGATGGCCATTTTTTTGCTATGTTAAACCTACTAATTCATGAGCATTGGAGATCTTTTCATCTGATATTTTCTTCAATATCTTTATTCAAAGACTTAAAGGGTAATTTTTTGTCATACATGTCTTTTTACTTGCTTGGTTAGAGTTACCCAAGATATTTTATGTTATTTGAGGCTATTGTGAAAAGTGTTATTTCCCTGATTTCTTTCTCAGTTCTTTATCATTTGTATATAGGTGGGCTACTGATTCTTTTGAGTTAATCTTGTATCCAGCCACTTCAATGAAAGTATTTATCAGCTATAGGGGTTCCCTGATGGAATTTTTAGGGTTACTTATGTATATATAGTATCATATCATCTGCAAATAAAGATACTTTGACTTCTACCTTTCCAAATTGTATGCCCTTGATGACCTACAGTTGTCTTATTGCTCCAGCTAAAACCTCAAGTATTACATTGAATAAATATGGAAAGAGTGAACAGCCTTGTCTTATTCTTGATTTTAGTGGAATTACTTTGAGTTTCTCTCCATTTAATTTGCTGTTGGCTATAGACTTGCTGTAAATTACCTTTATTAAGTTAAGATAAGTCCCTTGATACAAGTACTTTCTCCAGGACCTTTATCATGAAGGGGTGCTGGATTTTGTCAAAGGCCTTTTCTGCATCTACTGAGATGATCAAGTGGGTTTTTTTCTTTTACCCATTTTATATGGTGTTCATATAGTGGATGTAATTTACTGATTTTTATATAATGAATCATCCCTGCATTTCTGGGATGAAGCCTATTTGATCATAGTGAATGATATTTTTAATGTCTTCTTGGATTCAGTTTGCAAGCATTTTATTGTGTATTTTTCCATCTATGTTTGCGTCGAAGGGAAATCGGTCTGTAATCTTCTTTGTTGGGTCTTTATTTGGTTTGGGTATCAGGGTAACTTTAGACTCATAAAATGAATCAGGTAATGTTCCTTCTGTTTCTATTTTGTGGAGTAATTTGGAGTATTGGCATTAGCTCTTTCTTTGAAAATCTTGTAGAATTCTGTGTTAAAACTGTCTGGGAGATTTTTAGTGACTGCTTCTATTTCACTAGGGATTGTAATGCTATTAAAAATTGTTTATCTGATTTTTAAAAATTGATTCTTTGGGAATTTCACATCATGCACCCTGATTACACTCATCTCCCAGTCCTTTCATGTCTGTACCAACACCCTTTTAACCCCCTCAAAAATAGATACTTAAAAAAGACAACTCTAGTTGGTTTTACCTATATACTCTCCGGAGCATGGTCAAATTCTCCATGCCATGTCCCTTAAATAGAGCTGAGTTCTTCACCTCCCATATCCCAGCCAGAAGCCATCAATTGTAGAGACTCCAATCAGCATCCTTATTACAGTTTTTAAGAGTACCCTTCAATGGCTTCCTGTTTAGGCTGTTACTTTTTTGGGGGAGGAGGAGGATTAGGGTGGGGATAGGTGTTGTCAGAGAAGCCCTCCATGTTCCTCTTTCTCAGCTGTGTGTCTGCAGTCATTGATACCACTGCAAAAGTAGCTTCCTTGCTCTTTATGGTCAGTGGGACCACAGATCATGGGCTTCCTCATCTTTTCTGGTGATAGCACAGAACATAAACGTGACCCCCGGCTGCTCTGGGTGCAGGTCAGGGGTAATTCTTATAGGTCTACCTTACATGTTACTTGGTCTTTTCCCAGTGCAGCTTTTTATATTCTTTCTTTGATCTGTATGTTTAGTGCTTTGATTATTATGTGGCAAGAGTATTTTCTTTTTTGGTCCAATTTATTTGTTCTGTATGATTCTTGTACATTTACAGCCATATCCTTTAGGATAGGAAAATTTCCTTCCATGATTTTTTTGGAGACACTTTCTGGACCTTTGACTTGGGTTTCTTTTCCTTCCTCTATACCTATTATTCCTAGTTTTAATTTTTTCAGGGCCCCAGATTTCCTGGATGTTTTGTGCTTTTGGATTTAACCTTTTCTTTGCCTGATATATCCATGTCTTCTATCATCTCTTCAATGCATGAGTTTATTTTCTGTTGGTGAAGCTTGCCACAATATTTCCTGTTCAAATTCCTAAGTATTTCATTTCCAGAATTCCCTCAGCTTGTGTTTTCATTATTAATTCTATTTCTATTTTCAGGTCGTGAACAGTTTTGTTCCCTTCAACTGTTTATGTTTTCTTAGCTTTATTTAAGAGATTCATTCGTTCCCTCTAACCCTTTTTTTGTGTGTTTTTCTGGATTTCTTTAAGGGACTTCTTAATTTCCTCTTTAAGTATTTCTACCATTTTTATTTAGCTGGTTTTAAAATATTTTCCTTGTACTCTCATTTTTGGTGACAATGAATAACATCACTCTAAACATGCATGTGTGGTGTTTGTATGAACATGCTTTCAAACATGTTTGGGTGAATGGGGCACAAACTGAGCCCAGTTGTTGAACTGTCCACTGAGAATGTGCTACCTTTATTAGAAATGACCACACACTCTTCCAGCCATGGGTGACTCTCTGTCGCTTGACATTCTCATCAGCATTTGGTGATGTCAGTGTGCTGGATTTGAGATATTTTAATAGATGTGTCCTGACACCTGATTGCTGTTTTAGTTACACCTCTTTACAGGAAAGTAATTAAGTCTTCCCCTCCCACCCATCTATCACTTCATTGATGAGATATTTGTTCAGATCTGTTTAATTTTCAAATTTGCCTACTATTGAGTTTTAACTGTGGTTTATGTATTTTGGCTATGGTCCTTTAAAACATATGTAGTTTGTATTTTCCTAACTTGTGGCTTGCATTTTCATCCTCTTAATAGTGCCTTGTACCAAAGTTTTTAACTTTAATAAACTACCAAATGTCCATATTTTCTTTCAAGAATTTTGATTTTGTTTATTATTCATCAGTAAATTAAGGGTCACACATCATTGTTCTTCTGTGTTTTCTTTTAGAATTTTTATAATTTTGTATTTAGGTCTTTAGATATTTTTTGTGCTAGTATTTGTATAAAGTATAAAGTTTGTGTCTCTTTTTCTGTATACAGGTGGTCACTGCTTTCAATATAATTTGTGGAAAACACTGTCCTTTGTCCATTTAGTGCTCTTATTTTTGCCTAAAATCACCTTCTGAGATTTCTATTTCTGGATTTTCCTATTTGTTTCACTGATCTTTCTATGTCTGTCATTTCAGTTTCAGCATGGTGTATAATTACTACGAATCTTTAAGCAACATTCATATTCCAGTTTTTCATCAGTATTGTATTAGCTATCCTATTTTGCTTTAGATTGAGGTGAGGCCTCTCAACTCTAGTAACTCTAGTCTTGTAGCTAATGTTCAGCTCTATGTTCCAAATCGCAGCAAAACAGTCTGCTCTTCCAATGGGTGGACAGTAACTCCTTGGTATAGACAAGGGTGGGATATTCATAAAAATAAATTTCCCAGTGTGTGATTTTGTTTGTGCCTCATGTTTTCTGAGTCTGCAGTCACCTCTACTGGTTCAGTTGTAATTAGCCATGGGAACCCAGGTTTAAATCAGCCTGTTGTAGATATGGAGCCATATCTAATTGGGAGTGTGGTACTTTGGGGTGGCAACAAGAAAATGAGGCTGTTCATAGCTATCTACTTCTCCATTAAGTAGTTCATATTTAACTCAATTACTCATTATAATGATCTTGACTGAGTCATTAATTGAGCTGTTGGTGTAGTCTTGGTTGAAGAGCAGAAAGTATAGAAGGGAATCCTTATAATCAGCTGATAGAAATGTAAATTGGTCTAGCCAGTGTGGAAATCATTGTGGAGTATAGGTAATTAATTAGCTCTTATAACTTAAATTAATTCATAATTCTTATCCAAGTTCTAACACGTGGCTCATGGCTTGTTACCTCATTTTCTATACATCCTGCTGCCTCTGCACATGGTTCAAGGTTCTCAGATTCTGGCCTTCTTCCCAGCATTTTCTCTACCCCCCCAAATCCTGCCTAACTATTGGCCAATCAGCTTTTTACTAACAATGAGAGCAACACATATTTACAATGTGCAAAGATTGTTCCACAGCAATTCCCCTTTTTGTCTAATTAAAAAGGAAGTTTTTTTAACTTTAACGTAGTAAAATTATATACAACACAAACAGTTATCAAGTAAGAATGACGGTTATAATATCCAGACCATTTATATTTGGCAAAATTAGAGAAAACATTCTATTATTTATCTTATCCTTGTGACTCAAAGTTTTATACGTAACTTACCTTTTATCACACTAAGGAAAGCTTTATGTCTAATTATTAAGTCTTTAACTCCATCAAAGACCCCAGAAGGGTGAAATGTTACCTAATAACAGGAACATCTGGCTGCCTGGACAGTCACCCAAAGTTCTTCTGTAATGTTGAGACATCCAACTGTGGCCTGCAGGCCTAGAATATCTGACAAACATTTTTGAGAAGCAGGGAATTTTGAAGAACTGTCCTACCTTGTCTTGGCAAAGGTTGGATGTCTTTTTCTTTTGCATCTGCTGGTCCAGTTTGGACAGTATACTGTCAGCCATTGAGGAAAAAGAAGTTCATTTGCCCAAGTGGCTAGCTTTTCCAATAAATAAAGTAAACTACTTATGGTCCATCATCTATTTTTGGTAAAGTAATTGGTGCTGCCAGGAGAGACATGTTTTACTCTCAAGAAAAGTCTTGTCACTAAAACATTTTAAATGCCACATTCTGTAGGTCTTTGAAGTGTTTGAAAACCATCTATCATCTCAATGTATCTGTTTATGACCATGAAAATGTACCTAACATGACTATAAGTTTGAGTATTATAGATGATTATTAATCTGTATTTCTTAATTATACATTATATTTTAAAATGAACTGCATAAAAGCAATACCCCAAACAAGAGTAGAAACACAATACAGTATAATAAAATTAACTTTAAATTTGTATCAATAGACCAAAATCCATACCAATGTAAAATGCTTAGAGATTAATGTTTGGTTTCTTTTGGATTAAAGCATATTCAATACAAAATTCAGACTCTGTATATTTCCCATCTTTATGTGGCTTTTTTCTTTTATATTACTTTACTCCTTTTTAAAGGTCTTTATTATTTTAAAACTTTGTACATTTTTAAACACACTGTAACCCATTTAGAGGTTTTCCCCTGGATCTGTCTTTACTGAGCATATGTAACCTTTTCTGTCGCATGAGGAAATCTCAAACACATCATGCAGCACAATGGCAGAGCTAGAGCTGGTGACTCAAGCATGAAGACAGCAGCTGGGAGGTCCTCTCTGTACCGCTGCATGTGAGAGACTGCAGGAACCCACCACGTGGCTTAGCTCAGGGTGTCCTGCTGTCTGACTCAAGACTCTCAAACTCTGCCTTTCTTCTTCCCAGCATTCTCTCTCACCTGATAATCTTGTCTAGCTACTGACCAATCAGATTCTTATTAATAATGAGAGCAATGTTAAGTATTGTTAAGTATTTTTCCTTAGCCGACAAACCTCTCTGCTGATGCAATAATCCCAATCAGACCAAATTAGATGGAATTAGAAGACACCCAGGTTTAATGGATGGCAGCACTCCTGGGTGGCCCCCCTCCCTGGAAAGCATGGAGAGGGGAACAGAGAACCGAAAGACCACTGAAAACCAGGAGACCACGTGTTCATTCTCAGGGATGGGGGACATTTAAATAACCTGTGGGAGTGGTCTTGACCCTCCCTGGGGAGGAGTCACCGTTTGCTGGGCTTTCTTGGACTGGGGCCAGACTGTGGCCACTCCCAGGGGAGGGGCCTTGGAATGGAGTTTTCCACCCAACATTTTAAGATGGATGCCAGGGGCTGGGGTGAAGCCCCCAACTAAACATTTCAAAGTCTTTGTATAAAGGGATGTTAGGGAGCTGAAGTGATTCTTTTAACCAAACAAGTAACACATATTTACAGCATACAAAGATTGTTCCACAGCAATGGAGGTCCTTTAAGGAAAAGTAGAATTATCATATGACCCAGCTATAACACTCTTATGTATCTATCTGGACAATTCTAAGTCACTGTACCCCAGAGACACTCATGTCACTGTTAATTGCAGTACTATTCCCATCAGCTAAGTTAAGGAACTAGCCCAGGTGGCTACAACAGAGGGACAGATAAAGAAAATGTACCGCGTACACAATGGGATGTTTTCATCCACAGAGAAGAATGAAGCTACATTATTTACAGAAAATGGAAGTAATATTAAGTGAAATAAATCCATTTCCAGAAAGATAGATATCATATTTTTTCTTGATTTTGTATAGCTACATAAAATCATGTGCATATGATGAAGTGTTGGAGACCAGCTTCAACATAACTTGTACATTCCAGGGTAGGAGCGTGAGGATTAGAATCACTAAGCAAAAGGAACAGAGATATAAGAGAAGTAAGAGACAGAAACACAGAACAGCTTCGGGAGGGATATTCAGTGAATACTAAATCCTGAATTCCCCCACGTTTAATCTTCATATGCCTCTATATTCCAATACAAAAGGGGGAAAGAAGGCAAAAGACTGCTTTAACATAACTCAAAGGACAACTAAAACAGTTACTTGCTTCAATACTTGAGACATCCAGCCATTATTTCCTGAGTAAAGCATTTGATGTTTGGACAGGAGTATGCAGCTAATACACCCTAGATCATGTATCCTGTAGGCAGTCACTCCTGATGTCAAACCTCCTATTTTAAAAGAAGGAGCACAGGAGTAGGCCTGAGTTCTCTGACGTTTGGTCAAGGTGAAGCAGATCCACCTCTATGGGCCATCTTAATGTCCAAAACACCAAGTAACCACACCTTATGTCCGGGTATGTAGCCACACTTGTTGTCAACAACTTCCAAAGAACAAAAACGAACTCAAAACTCTTTTACCTTTAGTCAGAGTGGAACAGGCTCGCATCTGTGGCCACAATGAAGCAAAAGTAAAACTGTGTAGGGACAAGGCCACTGATGTGAGGTGGAGGGAGAAGAGGAGGAGCGGGAGTGTGCCTGGATACCCTCTCTCTACAGTACATATGTGCATGAAAACATTCTTAGGTAAGACAGTATTATACACAATGAATATATACAATGAAAAATGTTCAAATGACTCTCTTTTTGGCTATTTCTTCTTTTCATTGAAATGAAGTATTACTTGAATATCATTCTTAATCTTTCCGAGTCTAATATACTAGTTTTCATTTAGTTTCTATTTTAAAATTATGTTATCAAAACAAATTAAAAAAATATTCATGCCTTATTTCCATGCCACTAGTAAAACTATTGCTATTTATATGCTTTTATTTTTATTTCTGAGAAACATCATAAACTATTTTTCTCCAGATTCTCTGTAACACATTTTGCTCTGTATCTTCATAGGAAAAATTTCAACAAATCCATCAAGTGTTCTTGACCACTGATCAATCCATCTTTCCAGCCCCTAGTAGGATTGCTTTTAAAATCTTACAATACAGTGTCCTGTTTTCATGTGTGTGGCATATGGTGTATGTGTTTGTATGTGATCATATGTGTGGTATCTTATTCTTTTTTCACCTTATTTCTTGAGACCAAGTGTCTCATTGAACCTGGAACTTGCCCCATTGGCCAACCTGGCCAGCAAGCTCCGGGGAGCCACATAGGTCCACCCCCAGCTATGGAATTACAGGCATGCTGTTATTCCTAGCTTTTATATGAGTGCTAGGGATCTGAATTCAGTTTCTATGTTGATATGGTAAATACTTTACTGGCCATTTCCCCAGCCCCAACTCTCCTGTATTTTACTTACAAATTCTTGTTGAGTAATGTGACTGTTTCAAAAATTTCCAACATGTAATTTGGAAGGGATATGTGTAGTCTATCTAGGGGAAAAGAGGAAGAAGGAAGGTTTGAGCATGGATGTGACTCCACACAGTGAGTTTAGAACTCTCTATCTAACAAAGATAGATCTAATCAAGTTGTTCTCACTTTAGGGTTTGTGGGTAACAGAAGAGGAAGTAATGTGCAAAGAGTTCAGAAGCCTCTGAGGTGAGGAGTTGAATGATTTGCATAATGAAGAGTTGAGTGATTTGCATAATGAGGAGTTGAGTGATTTGCATAATGAGGATTTGAGAGATTTACATACTTCTCAGACCTGAAGATGCATTACATGAGCATGCTGATAGTATTACCCTTCTCTGTCATCCACTTGCCAGAGTGTTGAGTTCAGTCTAGAAACTGGCACAGATGTGACTTACCAGGTGGTTAACGTCTAAATCATCTTTCCGAGGTGGGTGGAAGAGATGACCCATCTACAACAAAGCAAGCCCTTTCATCTGGAGAAGGGGTACCATGGCTCTAGGGTGTTGGGGAGAGCAGTACTGGCACAGATGAGACAGAAACAGAGAGCCACTAACAGCCTTTTCAATTCTTCCTGAAACTGGACTCTGTTAAGGGAAATTTGTCTATATTGTTGCCCTGAGACTGTCAATGGAGCTAAACCTTGATTCAGAAGTAGAGGCCATGTTCACCTGGCCAGAATAAACCATAGAGGTTTCTGGCCAATGTAGAGGAAGATAGAGAGATACAGAGATGAATAAAGAAGCCTTGAAAGGGCTTTTTGTTTTTTCATCTGGGAAGATGGAGAGGAGGGTCACTGATCTTTTTCTCCATCTCTCTGTAAATCTACTAGGTCTATACCCTAATATCTGACTCCAAGCTTTATTTATTAATTAAACAATAAAAGAAGCCACTGTTTCTTTCACCCAGTGTGGGACCTTAGATCACACCAAAGTGGTGGAGCTGCCACTGCTGTGACTGCTTTCCCCCATCACCCAAGACCCTCCCAGTGAGTCATGGGCCATTCCTATTGCAGTGGCTGGCTGCAGCATGCTCCCATGTGCACCACCTGTGCTCTCTGCCTAGCTTTGCACAGCAGTGGTAGCCAGCTGCATATAGTCTCCTTGCACTCACTGGACAGCTACTTGCTACTACTCATCACAGGTGCCTTGGTTCCCTCCCACACTGCTGCATTAGAGCCATGTGGCTTCTCATACGTTTCCATCCATTTGCTCCTCAGGCTGTTAGGTTACCTCCCTCACTGTGTCTCAGCCACTTGGGCTTCTCCTATTCCTTTCCTTAAATCTGATTTTCAGGAGGCTTATTCTCCCTCTCCAAATAGCATATGAGCACCTTCAATGTCCCCTGGTCTGGACACGCAGTTAACCTGGCTCTGGGCACCCTACTGCACATGACCTCCCTGTTTGCATAGTTAAACATCATCTCTGGGCACTCCTCCACTCCTACCCTCCCTGCCCCCAGAGCCAAACATTATCCCTACAGCCCCACCTCCACACAGCTCAGCCTACAATGTCATCAGCAGATCTGGTGAGACACCTAGGAATTCCTAAAGGGAGAATTAGGTTTTAAAATAGAGATGGAGAAAGAAGCCTTTTCCTTAATAAGAATGAGGAACAATATAATGGTATAAGAAGAAGTTAGGTCTCTTTAACTTATTACAAACCTTGCAGGGTAATAAGGACTTAAATAGTCCAAAAATCATCAGCTGAGGTCAAGAGAGAATTGGCTTTGGTAGAAAAGAAATTACAGGATGCACATGTGGATCATTTGAATCCAGAGTTGATTGTATTCTTGTCATTTTATTTTCTATGCATTCTCCCAGAGGAATTCTTATTCAGAGAGAAGATAATATTTTAGAATGCATATTTATGTCCCACAAACAGAGTAAAAAATTAAAGAACTATCTAGAAAAAGTTTCTGAATTGTTTCTGAGAGGAAAATTGAGACTTCATCAATGAACAGAAATAGATCCAGCAGAAATTGTGTACTTTTTATCAACGTTGAAATTTACTCATTGTGGGAAAAATAACTTTGGAAAAGAGCTTGCAGTAAGTTCTTTGGCGAGATTAATAACAAATATCTCAAAAACAAGAGACTTACTTCAGTTTATAGAAAGAACTAATTGGATCCTTCCTCAAATGGTACAGAGAATACCAATATCTGGAGTCCCTACATTTTATACTGATGCACATATATCAGGAAAGACAGTTTATAAGTTGGGAAAATAAGTGGCTCAAAGCCCTTATGAATCTGTTTAAAAGTCAGAATTATATGCTATTCTCATGGTATTATTAGATTTTCTCAAACCTCTTAATATAGTTACTGATTCTCAATATACAAAAAGTTGTCTTACATATTAAAATCATTGAACCTATTTAAGATAATTCAGAATTAATTTTGATTTTTATTTAATGCCAATATATATATTATGTATATATGTATATATCAGATCCCATGTGGGCGGGCCTATTAGGCCCTCTAATACAAGGTAATAATGAAATGATCAGTTATTAGTAGGGAAAGTTAGAATCCTCAGAATTTTATAAGAAACACTGTGATAATAACAAAGGTTTGAATATAGATTTTT
Source organism: Bramus lutescens (assembly GCA_001685075.1). Lineage (NCBI taxonomy): Eukaryota > Metazoa > Chordata > Mammalia > Rodentia > Cricetidae > Bramus > Bramus lutescens. Next base: position 157,919 of record LOEQ01000818.1, on the reverse strand, counting down.
CTATCACTTGATAACAAGCCAAGGAAATTATAAGAAAATGTCCTACTTTGTTCTTTGTGTAGTCAAACTCCACTACCTTCAGGAAGTAACCCAAAGGGTACTCAAAGAAATAAAGTTTGACAAATATATGGTTTTTTGCAGTTTGGAAAATTAAAGTACACGAACAAAACCATAGATACCTATACAGGATTTTGATGGGAAACTGATTTGAGTTCTGAAAAGGATGACTCTGTAATTACATACTTATTAGACATTATGGCTATTATGCAGATATCTGTACAAATTAAGACTGGCAATGCTCTAGCAAATGTCTCCAATAAAATCAAACAGTTTTTTTCATATTACAGCATAAAGCATATTGAAGGTAAACTACATAATCCTAAAGGACATGTAGTTATAGAAAGATCTAATCACACTTTAAAAGATATGCTTATAAAAAGAAAGGAGCAATAAAGTCCCTCAGAGATAGATTACACAATGCTCTATTAACTTCAAATATTTGAATGCTAATGAGAAAGGAATGACAGCTATGGAGAGACATTGGATATAAAAATACTGCTGAATTAAATCAGTCTATATATTTCAAAGATGAGTTGACTTCAGAATGGATATGTGTTACATTGAGGAAGAGGTTTTATTTTTGTTTTCACAGAAGAAAAGCTATAAATACCATCAAGATTGCCAAAGATTAGATAAAACAAGAGAGACCTCGTGATTAAGAAAGGCAATAGTTCATCAAACCACATGGCAATTCCATCTAAATTAACTTATAACACTAACAAAATATCTTTCATTTGATCATATATAACCTGCCAAAAGGGAAACTTTCCAAAGTGAGGGTTGGGGCAAGGTTTTGTTTTTGTCTTTCTAGGAAAATAAAAACATCCAACTAAAGAACCTGAAGATCATTGGAAAAATAGGACATGTGAAGAAAAAGGACAGATCATCCAGAGAAAATGTCCCAAGAAAAAGAGTTGGCTTATGGTATAGCACATTTCTAACAGGAAAAAAAATTCATGAATCTTTCTGAATGTTTGTTTTGGCATTCTTTACAGACATATGAGACAAATGGTCTTTTTGTAGTCCCAAGTCAATTAAAAATTAAAGATAGCTTTGGAATTGGTGTGCGGTTCTCTCCTTCTCTAAACCCAAGCATGCTTGTTAAATGAAAATCCAAAGTCTCTGTTTCATGTCACAAGAGCCACCTCATATGAGACAAAAGAAAACCAAAATTAAGAGACTATTCTATTGTCACCAATTTTATTATCCCTTGGTTTTATTTTGGTTCTTTAAAGCTTTTCTTAAGACATAAATATTATCTCAAAATTTATAAGATTACTATATGTATATATTAAACTTTCTGTTGTGATATTAATGGTCAAATAGAGTACTAACTAGAAATAGGCTTCATCTAGCTTCCTATACATGATTTCGGGCTTGAGTCTGAAGCAGGTAGTTAGGAATTAAGCTTGTATATACCAGGCAAATTTAACAGATTGTAACAGATTGTGTTCCTTTAACCTCAGAGATCTGCTGCAGATGATGAACCATGACCATTCTTAACAGCAACTTTGAAGACTCCAAAAAGATGATGAGGACCTACAGCAATTTCACTTGGATTGTGGTAATGCCATTTAGTTGACAAACATCACTCTAAGATCAGTTTTGGACTACAAGCTACTCAGGACAATTTCAAGGCAGTAAGCTAAGATGACCCAGTATCATAGACTACCACAGCCAGAACTTCACATAAGTCTGCACTTTCCCATCACACTGAGACGTAACAACAGTTCTCTCTCTCTCTCTCTCTCTCTCTCTCTCCCTCTCTCTTTCAGGACTTGATCCTTATCTCAATTTTTTTCAGGGTCCCCTAAAGATGCCATCACCTCTAGACAATAGGAAGTAATTTTAAGAACACGATGCCCACATTCTCAAGAGGTGGGGTGGGTATTTTTTGGTCACTTGGTGGATGCTTGTCATCATTTAAGGGGATTGGTAGGAAACTAAGCAAAGTAGATTAGCTTCAGAGATCACATCCTGAAAAGAAAAAGGGAGGATATAGAAATGATAGGATAAAAGGGTAGATTACTGAATTACTTTCAAACTAAAATAAGCAACTATTAGTCTCAAATATTTTACATTGGTATGGATTTTCATATATTGATAAAAATTTAAGGTTATTATTATACTATGTATTTGATATTACTCTTGTTTAAGATATTTTTGTATGTTGATACAAATTTAAGCTTATTTTTGTTATACTGTATTACATTCTATTTATTGTTTAAAGTATTGTGTCTATGCAGCTCATTCAAAAATGTATTGTAAAGTTCAAGTCTTTGAAAGCTATTTAGGATAAAAAAATACAAGTTAGTAGTTAGTCATCTATAACAATCAAACTTATAGTCATATTAGGTATGTCTTAAAGGTCAAATAGAGATATATTTTAAGTAGAAAGAGGTCTTCAAACATTTCAGAGACTGGCAAAATATGGTATTTAAAATGTTTTAATAACGTAAGGCTTTTCACGTCAGTGAGACATGTTTGCTCCTGGTAGCACAAATTTACTTCAAAAAAGGTTGATAGACATCAAAGAACCTCCATATTGAGCTTGCTTTCATTGTGGGAAAGTTAGTCACTGGGCAAAAAGCTGTCCTTCCCTCTATTGCTGACACCATGCTGTTCAAATTGGACAAGCAGAACACAAAAAGGCAACTGTAGTACTTTCCAAGACAAGGTAGGACAGTCCTTCAAAATTCCCTGCTTCATGGAAAAGTCTGTCAGATATTCTAGGCCTATAGGCCAAAAATGACTGCCTCAATATTGCAAAGGAGCCTTGGGGTGATTGTCCAAACAGCTAGATGTCTCTATTGTTTCTATAGTTTTGGAAGTTGCTTGCTCTGCACTTCCTGTTTCCTCAGGTAATATCATATCCTTCTCAGATCTCTGAATGTGTTGAAGACAAGATAACGATAGTCATAGTTTTCCTTAGTTATGATAGAGTATAATTTAGGCAAAACTTTGGACTCATTAAGAGAGGATAGATAATGGAATATTATCCTAGATACTACCCTCTGTCAGACTTTTTCACATTTTCTAGGCTGCCTTTGTTAAGAGTACTTTTTCACAACCCTAGAGAAACTAAGTAACAAGGTGAACCCTAAGAGAAACATATATAGACTCTCCTGGGTAGGGGAAATAGATAAGATCTCCTGACAAAATTGGGAGCATGGAAGTGATGGGGGAGAAGGAAGGGCAGATGGGGAGGAGGAGGGGGGAGAAAAACTTGAGGGAACAGGATAGTTGAGATGGAGGAAGGACAGAGATGAGAGCAAGGAAAAGATACTTTGACTGAGGAAGCCATTATGGGGCTAGCAAGAAACCTGGCACTAGAGAAATTCCCAGGAATACACAAGGATGACCCCAGCTAAGACCCTAAGTAATAATGGAGAGGGTGCCAAAACCGGCTTTGCTCTGTAGTCATGACTATCTTAAATGTCACCATAGAACCTTCACCCAGCAACTGATAAAGACAGGGGCAGAGACTCACAACGGAGCACTAGACTGAGCTCCCAAAGTCCAGTTGAAGAGGGGGAGGAGTGAGAATATGAGCAAAGAGCTCAGGACCATGACGGGGACACCCACTGAAACAGTCTACCTGAGCTAATGAAAGCTCACCAACTCTGGCTGGACAGGGAAGGAATCAGCATAGGACAAAGCTAGTTCCTTTGAATGTGGGTGACAGTTGTATGGCTGGAGCAGTCTGTGGGACCACTGGCATTAGCAAAAGTATTTGCCCCTGCTGCTTGTACTGGCTTTTTGGAACCCATTCTCTTTGGATGAATACCTTGCTCAGTCTAGATATAGTGTGGAGGACCTTGGTCTTTCCTTGGAGAAATTGTGCCTTGACCTCTCTGGGGAGTAGGTGGGGGGTGGGGTGGGNGTGGGGAGGAGGGTGGAGGGAATGGGAGGAGAAGAAGGAGTCATAAAAAAGATAGCTCGTTTCTTTTTTAAAAAAATAAAATAAAAAATATTTAAAAAGATTATCTTTTTAATTTCTGTGAAGCGGCATTGTAATGTTGATATGGACTGAGTTGAACCTGCGAGTTGCTTTTGGTGGGTAGCCAGTTTTACTTTCTTATATTGCTCTGACCACATGCCTGGCCAGATACAACTTAAGGGAGGAAGGGCTTATCTGGGCGTAAAATTCAAGGAGTTATGGCTTACTATGACAGGCAAGACTTGGTGGGAACAATGTGAGGCAGCCACTTTAACTGACGACCACAGCTTATCTCACCTTGAACCTATGGCCACCCCAATGTCATAAAACCATGGTTCTCAGCCTTCCTAAAGCCATGTGTAGTGATATTTTTGTTTGTGCTCTAACAACAACAACAAAAAAACTTACCTGAAGATTAGAGGGCGGAAGTAGCCACTAGTTAACTGTAGAAGTCAGGCAGAAGTGGCTCAACCTTTAATCCCAGTGCTAGGGAGTTGGAGACAAGAAACATGGCTGGGCAGAGGAAGGAATATAAGGTGGAAGGAGACAGGAGCTTGACCATTTCAGTCTGAGGATTTCATAGAGGTAGGAATTCTAGTGAATGGCTGCTCTGCTTATCTGATAATTTCAGCTTTCACCCCCTAATATCTGATTCTGGCTTTTTATTATTAAGACCAATTAGAATTCGTGCTATAGCCATGACCCTTTAATATAGTTCCTCATGTGATGACCCCAACCATAAACTTATTTTCGTTGTTACATTGTAACTGTAATTTTTCTACTGTTATAAATCATAATGTAAATATCTGACATGCAGGATGTCTGATACGTGAGCCCCATGAAAGGGTCGTTTAACTCTCAAAGGGTTGAGAACCACCGCTCTAAAGACAAGAATATAAAAACTGCCACTCTGTGGGAGGCTTTGTATTGGTTTATATCCAAGAATGCACATGTGCTAGGACAAGCCAGGATGGGTGGGGGTTTCCAGGCAACAGAAAAGAAGGGCTCTTTGTTAGAGTGCTGCTGGACCAAGCACAGTATGAAATGAAGAAGAAGACGCACATGAGGCTTGGGCCACAGACTCTGTATCTCTCGTGTGGGGTCTAGCACTGGGGGACTTCATCAAAGGACCCAACACACTGTTGTTCTGTACTCCAGGACAATTTGTCATCCTCCTCTGTTAAGGCATTTCCCATTCAGGCTGTGTCATGAGCACATCCTTATTTCCCCCTTTATACAGTCTTTACTGTCTGGCTGATTCACCAGTGAGCCCTATGCCACGACAGCACTGGATCATGCTTTATGGAAAATTTGCAAACTCATTTCCAGGAATTGACAATGTAGCTGTTTTCTTATGCAGTATTAGGATAGCATACCATGCAAGAAGAATCATTTATTTGAGAATTTCTGCATTTATGAAGCACAGAACTACTTAGGGAAATCTGTATAGTTTCCTTTTTCTAGCTATAGCCAAAGCTCAATACCCTGGTGTGAAACAAAAAACAAAACAAATAAAAAAAAGCGCTGGTTAGTGGTCCAGGGAATACAGCTCAATGGTAAAGTGCTTGGATTTAACACCCAGTGCTGTGGGAAAGAACATCGGAAGAGGACTTGTCATAAACACGGATTGAAAATCTGAACTTTGTAACCATGAGTATGTTAATACACATTTGCATCTTTCTCATTACCAAACTTTACATCTCAGCAAATTTGGTCCAGTGTTGGTGAGGTGAAATCACTTGGCTCTCACCACAAGCAGGTGCAGCTGGGACTGTGCTTATTTTAAAGACACTTTTGAATTTTTTTAAGTTTTAGGTTTACAGAAAGTGTACTTTTAACCTGTACCTGGTCCCTCTGTTAATGACACAGGAAACCACAGTAGAGTCGGCTACTCAATCCTAAGTTTTCTTCAGTTTCCCAACCTATAGCTAAACAACTATGGACACTCTGACTAGCAAGGGGTCCAGTATTTCAAATAGAGATGCAGGGAAGACTGAGAAGAGGGGAGGCGACCCTGGACACAGGCCTTAGCTAATCTTGACTATTGCTAATTGACCTTCCTTGAGACCAGCCATGGGGGGCAGTTTCTGTGTTCTTGGAGGCTGGACTAGGACAGGGGAGACAAACAGTGACCTAAGACATGCTAGGATGGGGGAAGCAAGGCAATCCCTGGAGAAGTGAAGAGCAAACAGGGCTGGTGTGAGGCGTCTGCCCAAGACCTGGAGGGATTTCCTCAGAGAAGCCCCATGACTGCCTATCATTTATAGGGCAGATCTGGTTGTTCTGAAGTGGCTAGGGCACACCCATTATACAGTGAGACTACCTTGTGCTCTAGTCCCCTTGATCCCTATATCCTATGGTCCCGAAAGTTACTGACCTGATTGGTCCTCAAACAAAGCTTGTGAACTTTGCCAATGATGTTTAGAACCTGTGGTTGTGGACAAAGATTTTGGTTTTGCTTCCAGCGAGAAGAAAAGGATAAAGACATTATAGAAGTCACTGTTGGAGAATTAACAGCTTTCTGCCACTGCTCCACCCTCCTCCCACCCTCCCTGATCTGCTCATTACCAGGGATGGGGGCTGTAAACCCTGGCTTCACCCACCAAGGGTAGGGGAGCAAAATTACAATCCAATTTCAGGAAACAATTATTATCAAAAAGAACCCAAAGCTGAAGGCACAAGCCTGGGTACAGAAAGACCAACAAATAAAGACGCCAGGAATGTCTAGGGCACACAAGAGACAGACCTATTCTAGATCAGGGCAAGGACAAGGGCTGAAAGAAACCAGACAAAGGGAAAGATGAGCTTTGTGGGCCACCCTGGCTGCTGGCAAGGCTGCCTCTTCTGGCTCAGGATTTAGGTTCTGTGGACTCAGGTGCCATGTTCTGTCTACTGAAAACAGCTCCACTGGTGTGGTTTCCTACTTTGGTAATAATGCCAATCGAACAGGTCCTGACAGGAAAGCCATGGCATTTAGTCCATTTTCTGTTGCTGTAACAGAATACCCAGCACTGGGTAATTTACAAAGAAATCAGTTTATCTTGGCTGATGGTTTTAGATGCTGGGAAGTGCAAGATCAGGCAAGTGTGTAAGGCTAGTCCTCATATGTATCCATAGCAAGGGGAGATGGAAGACTGAGGGAGGGGAAGGTAGAAGGGCAAGGAGGAGAGACAAAACATGAGGGGTAGTCTTACACTATAAAGTTTATCCTGTCATTGACTAAGCCAGCCCTTGGGAGTGAGAGCTCATTCGTTATTCCTAAGGGCCTGACCTCCATGACTTCCTATTAGGTCCCCATTTCCCAGTACTGCACATTGAAGAATAAAGCTTCAACTTGAGTTTTTGATATAGATAAAAAATATTTAAACTATAGCATGCTCATACAGGCAGAACAAGGAGAGCTAACAAAAGAGCCAGTTATAACAAGCCAGATAAGATTAAAGAAAAGCTAAGGCTAGAGGAACCAGCCAGGAGGGTCAAACAAAGGGAGCAGGGTGGATTCAGAGAACACAGGTCTAGACAGAAACTGGCCAATAGTAACTGGCTGTTGGCGGACGCAAAGGGCCAACCTAGCGATAAGGGAACTGTTATGGTTTGTTCCCCATAGGCTCATGCGCTTGAATACCTGGTCCCTCAATTGGCAGCGCTATTATGGAACCTTTAGGAGGTGAAGCCTGGGTCACTGGGTGTTGTTTCTTGGGCATATGTTATCTCTGGACCCTTTCCATCATCCCTGTGCTTCTTCCTGGTCCAGCCTCCATGGAAGTGGCAGTTGCCTTACTTGCCTACTAGAACAGGCAGAGATGCTCCTACCATTGTGTCTTCTCTTCTGCAACGGACTGTACTTTCTGAAACCTTGAGCCTCGGTAGACCCTTCTCCCCTAAGTTGCTTCCGTTAGGTATTTGGTCACAGTTACGAGGGAAGCAGCTATTACAGAGCCCAGGAAATAAAATCCTGACCTTGCTCTACCCAGGTGCTTCCCAAGAGTGGTTGATCTTTAGCTGGAGTCCACGATGAGAAGACAGACATGTAGATCAGGCTTGCAATGGCGGTTTGCACTGATTCAAGGTACAGAGCAACAGACCGTCCCAGCCCATGAACCAAAGCGCAAGAGCAAGGCTTCTGGTTGGGCATTCTCTAAAACTAACCTCTCTGGTTGTGGAGCAGTCCTCAGGAGGGCAGAGAGTATATCTAGGATGCATAGGGAGCCAGGAGTCCCTGTCTCTTAGCATCTTCCCATCTGTCTGAGGGCCAGAGATGCAGCCTGGGGCAGTGCTGGAGCCCAGAGTCCCAGGTGACATCTTTTTCTAGAGAGAATTCCTAATAGTGCCTGAATATTCTTGTATCTTCTGTGCCAGCGCCTGCTCATGAAGGTGTCGTGGAACCGATAGGAGCTCTAGCAGAAGCTGAGTTTGCACAGGCCCAGCAATGGATGCCAACAGAAGATGAACTCAACAGCATCTTTAGAGCTTCCTTGCCTCATAATGTCATGTCAAGGCTTTTCCTTTTCAAAAAAATTATCTTATTATGCTTAATTTTAATTTAATTTATACATATTTTTCTTATCTCTTTTACCTTCCAGGTCCTTTGTGTATATATCTTTATATACCCAGTTTGGTGTTTTTATAAAATTTCCAAGTGTGCAAATGAGTGGGTCTCTGTTTCTTGTGCCTTCTCTTGGGCTCTTTTCTTTCTGCTTATTTGTTCTCTCCAACTATGATGTATTCGGTTTTGCTTTATCTTATATTTTATTTTAATTATCCCTTCAGAGCCTGTTTGTTTTCTAATGAGAGACAGGAAGGGAGTGGATTTAGATGAGAGGAGAGGTGGGGAGGAACTTGGAGAAGCACAAGGAAGGGAAACCATAATCAGGGTACTTAATGTGAGGGGAAAAAAATCTATTTTCAATAAAACAGGGAGAATTTTATTTTTCTGGCCATTCTTTGTCTTTGAATTTATTCAAGAGTCAAATGATATTTGAGTAAACTAAGTACATTTTCAACACTAAAGAAAACTAGGCAAACCTTCAGTCGTTCTGGTGAGACTTTCCTCAGACAGTTCAGACACTTGCACCAAATTAGACTATATTCTAAACAGCAACTTGACCTGCGGAGATTAGGATAGGACCTTTTACCTGGTGTGGAAGAAGTGAGATGCGTGGTGCTCAAGCTGGCATTGCACATCCCCAGACTTGGACTGTTGCCCTTGGCAGATATGTCTTTGACCCCAGGAGGTAAGCTGAAGAAAGATGGCTCATCAACAAAATCACACCGGTCAAAATACCTGCTAACTAAGCAGTTTAATCAAAGCAGGGCTTTCCTCATCTGGGCTGTCCACTAAAAAAAAAGCCTTACTTCAGAGTACCTTCCTCCAAGCTACTCAACTGGTAAATGAGCCTCAGGCAATAAAGTTTACTTATGTGTTTTAAAGATAAGCCAACAAAGCATAAAGCCATCTTTCTGATCATGGCATAAAATCTCTTTCTACAAACTAGTTACTATTCCAAAACACTAGGAATGATGGCGAGCTGACATCTGGGGATCCTGAGGAAAATGTGAGGCCCGCATAGATAAAACTCCTTTATACTGCAGGAATAGGAGTTGTGGGCTGCTGTGACCAGCGGAAAAGGGCTGGAGTACAGCGAGGACAGGAAGTAACTTGTGAGGGCATGATGTCTGAACACCAGGAGGAGTGCACAGCACAGCAGACATTACTTAGTACTTGACCACTGACTTTGTCGCTCTGCTCTGGCTGAGTTTCATTAGTTTGTCCTATAACTGCACTCACTCATGAAACATATACAAGACACTCATGGTTTGCCAAGCACTATTCTAAAACCTCAAGAGCACAGCAGAGGGTGACACAGACAAAATTCCCAGTCGGCAGGGGGCTTAGAATCTAGTGGGAGGAAAGAGAGAGGAAAGGAAACTTAATGAACACATAACAGGGCGATTTTGAATCATGCAAACAGGAAAGGTTAGAGACTCAGGCATGAAGTGAGGCTGCGATTTTACCCAAGAAGCCCTCAGATTTGACAGAAGGAGAGGAGGAGTTAGTCATGGATGCAACTGGTGGGGGGGGGACTTCCAGTTTGAGGAGGCAGCTGGGCCAAGACCACAAGGCCAAATGTGTAAGGCATGCTTGAGAAATAGCAAGAAGTTTGTTGTGGGCAAGGCGGAGATGAGGGTGAGGAGAAAGCTACACAGAGGTAACTGGATCTTGTTTAGAGTTTTTAGGGTCAATGAAAAAAAACCCAGATTTTTACTGATAGAACAATGTGTGGCCAGGGCAGGTATTTAAGAATCAATTTGGCATCACTCCAATATGAGTCTGTCGGGGCTGGATCAGAATCAAGGAGACTGGAAAAGAGACTAGAGCAGTAACCCTGGGGAGAAGGGACTCTGCTTGGACCAGTAAGAGCAAAGAAAGTGATGGAAAGGGGTAGAATTTTGGATTCATTGGGAAGCTGATTTGGAAAAGCTACTTAATACCATTCAACCCTGTTTATAAATTGGAGGGACACAGATTTGTATGGCACAAACAAAACCAACTCAAGAGGACTACAAGATCTAAAGACAGTAGTTAATACTATGCCATGGGTCTCTGCCAGACCCTCAGCCTACATTCTGTAGTTATTTAGCTTGGGGTTTTTGTGGGACTCCTAACAGTGGGAGAGGGGTATCTTCGACTCTTTTGCCTGCTTGTGGGACCCTTCGCCTCCTACTGGGTTGCCTTGTCTAGCCTTAATGTGAGGGTTTATACCTAGTCTTATTGCATCTTGCTCTGTGGTCTGTTAGTATCACTGGGAAACCTCTTTTCTGTAGGGAAACAGAGGAGGAATGGACCTGGGGAGCAGAAGTGAGGGACATGCTGGGAGGAGCGGAGGCTTCACTTAGGATGTATTGTATGAGAGAAGAATAAAGAAAAATAATTAGTACTCAAACAGAAAGTCATACAGCCATGTTCTCAGGATCTCCATTCATGATAACCATATGACAGAAACAATTTGATGTTCAGCAGATGAGCTGAGAGATAAAATGAAGTGTGGACACACACACACACACAGAGTGGTTATTATTCAGCCTTAAGAATACAGTATTGATGCATCCTGTGATACGGATGAACCTATAAAACACTGCAGCAAGTAGAACAGTCCACACAAATGGACAACTATCATGTGGTTACACTTACTTGAGAACGCTGTAGAAACATATTTCTACATATATGAAATGTAGAAATTCAACAGTGACATGATATTTTGTCAGGTTTTAGTGTTTAAGCCTCAGAGGTCAGGGTGAAGCCTTTATTAAGACATCTGGGGCAGCTGAATTTCCAAGTTAGGTCACTGTGTAGTTCCTTTCGAAAGAATGTGTCCCAGGAAAGGTCTCTGGAGAGTTTGCTGCTGTTTTTGTTTTTCTGAGCCTGAAAAATGCTCCCATTTTTCTCTTTTCGCTGGGAGTAGAGTGTTTGTAAATTGGGCAGTGTTCTCTGGAGAAGGCAAGGGGCTATGGCAGGGTGGAAATCTGAGAGGAAAAGGAGACCTCTCAAGACACAAGGCTCACTCAAACTCCTGCTCCCATGTGTGGCTAAGGGAAACTCTGGACTGGACTGGACTGGACTGGGCTGGGCTGGGTGGGGGGCTGCAGAGGATGGTCCCAGGAGAATCCCACTTCCTAGCTCCTCACACCATAATGGGTACAGCGCTCCATGGTGCTTTTGTGGAGGTAGAGAGAGGACCACACTTTGTCAGCATATTCTAAAAGTATGAACCTTTCCCCAGAACTTCTTTCCAGATTGAGTGAAGTGAGCCCTGTGATACAACCAGTAGCCACTTAGACGCCACTAGCACAGTGGTGAAAAAGGCTTAGTAATGGGAGGGGACGTGAATGACATCACATACATGATACATGTGCATGAAAATATCCTAATGGAACCCATTAGTTTTACACAACGAATATACACTAATTTAACAAAAGAACCCCCTAAAGCTGGCAAACAGCATCCATAAAGGCCACAGCTGCGGCAGACCAAACACACCAGACCCACTGTGCACAGCAGCGTCCCCTGAAACTCTAATTGTACTCCTCTGTCAGAGGCCAGGAGATTATTTGTTTTGAAACTTAGTAAGTAGAGAGCAAGAGCCCTATGTGCCTCTTCAAAATACAAACAGTTCTGATGGACAACTGAATGGCAGAGGAGCAGAAGCTTTTCTGGATATAATATACCCACAAATAAACGAGGGAGAAATAACGGCACAGGAATGTCAACGTTCTACAATATTGGATGAGTTCAGGATATGGATATCAAGTCTCCATGACTACGAACAACAAACACAGGGGGAGCCTCCAGGTAAATGGCACAGAGCCTGTGAAACTGTCTTCACTTTACCTAGATTCTGGTTGTCCTTGGGATCCAATTACTAAAGTATAGGAAATACAAAGGGCAGAGATTCACAACCAAGCAAAAAGGCTAGAAAGAAAGCAAAGAAGTGAGTGATTCCTCTAAAGGTTAGGACAGCTGCTGTCATGAGAGGCCACACAAGCAGGGCCTCTGGACAAGCTGGCTGAGTTCTACTTGAGCAGAAAGCAGTCGAAAGAACGCTTGCTAGAGCAGGCATATCGAACAGAGGTAAAGTGTGTTCTGAGCATGCGCACGGTCCTAGGTCTGATCTCTAGCTCCTAAACCAAAAGATCTGCTTTGTAATTGAGGGACTCATTTGCTCATCTGCCACAATCTTTGTACTGGAGTGTTTGCATTCTTTTGTATTCATGTTATTTTAATGACAAAACAACTTCAAATCATCAGTTAGTTTGTAGAAGGTTATGGCAGATTTCGGTTTGTAATAACATATACAAGACTTAGTGCTAGGGTGAGAATGTGGGCAGGGTGGATCGGGTCATCTTGTTCCAGGAGTTATTCCAAGAGATAAAGGGAAGCCCCAGCCTTTAGCTGGGAAATAGCAGCTATGATGTCCAGCTCAAGCTCTAGGGACCAGAGAATGGAGGGATTCTGGGAACTGTTGAGCTAAAAGAAAGTTGATACAGATTACAGTCTGACTAACCAAACATGTTAAAAGGACAATATGATATAATGCGTTTGATCGAATCAGCAGCTGCATATCCTGCTGTGGAAACAGTCTGGCCATCCTTCAGATTGAAACATACGATCATCACCACATCAGCACATCATCCAGCTACTCAAATGAGTTGAAAGCAGGCACTCCAAGAAATACATGAACATCCATTTCGTATGAGGATGAAAAGATCTGAAAAGATACATGGTAGTGTGTATGTGTCATGGGCGAGTAGGTGAGAAAAGGAAGAAAGAACGCATGTATGTGACAACATGGATGAACCTTCAAAACATTCTAGTTAAAAAAAAACAGAAATAAGATTACATGTCGTATGAATCCACTACACAAGTTACTTAGGATAGGTAAATCCATAGATAGAGATGAAGCAGGGCTGGGAAGGGGTGTGTGAGGAGCATGTTTAGTAGATTGCTTGTTCTTTTTAGGGTGATGTTTTCAGAATATACAGAGGTAGTAATTGCACAATAACATAAATATATTTAATATTACTGAATACTTTAAAACAGTAAAGAGGGAAATTTTGATGCCTACTATAAGTATTAAGATTTTTTGTAAATTTTGCTTTAAAACAGGGAAAATGAATCACCTTCTTTCACTCATCTACAGCCCATTGAGTGTTTCTCTGGGTCTATCACCTCCGCGCATAAAAGGCCAATAGTCTAACCAGAAGGTGCTCAGTCCAGTCCAGGAGATGCACATGTGGAGTGAGGATAATCCCATAGCACAAAGAGAAAAGAAGGAAAAACTGCTTCATTTTTTTTCAAGTCACTTTCGTCCTTATTTGAAAGTTTTATTTTCACAGAGTGGCAGAAACAAGAGTTTAGCAAACTTAGGATTCTTCTCTTCTTTTTCCGGGGAATGATTCTGAATTTCTGGGACTTAGACAGTGAGAAAACATGAGAGATGGACACATCTGACTGACAACTGCCACCACAGATACCTTCAGAGACACCTGAAAGCCCAACTAGTCACAGGACGGAAAACACAACTGCAGAGACAGTATTGAGGTGACAGTGGCAAGGATAGCTTATCCCCCCCTAGGCTTACCACCTGCCAGGCACTGGCTACATTGTGCATATGCTAACTTAATGTATATGCCAGCCTTTTAAAGCAAGGTAGTGGGGGTGGGATTGTGGGAGAAGTGAGGAGATAGGAAATATCAAAGGAGAAAAAGAAACTACATGAAACTTTTATTCTTCAGAATCGTCTCTGGTTAAAGCTAATGGATTAAACCTTCTTAGGGTTTGGGTCAGACACAGCTGCAAGGGCTTATGTGTTGAAGGCTTGATCCCCACAGGTATCAGCGCTCAGAGGTGACTGCATCATGGGGCTCTAACCTTGCCAAAGGATTAATCTGTTGATGCATTCATGATTGCAGGGACAGTTGAGCAGTGCTTGGAACTGAACTAGGGGAGCCTTCTTGGAGCAAGCAGCTCACTGAGGCCGTGCCCTGGGTGTGCCTTGTTCCTTCTTGCCTTCTCTCGGCTCTCTCTTGCCATCAGAAGAGCAGGTCTGTTTTCTACCACTGTCTCTCCCATGATGCCTGGCCTTACCACTGACCCATAAATAATGGAGCATGTGCTGAGATGTCTGGAACTATGAGCGAAATAAATCTTTCTCCCTCTAAGTTGTTTTCTTAGGTATTTGTCAAAGGGACGGGGAGGTGACAATAAAGCCTCCATGCGTGTTGTATTTCAGACTAGCTCTGGAAGATGTTTTGTGAACATTTCCAACAGACCACTAGCAATGCTTTATTCTTTTATCTGGTATTTTTTTACTTTCTGGTATGTTCACTGTTACCTTGACCTTACTGTGGATGTTGCTTTAATCAATTTTCCTATCTGCCATAGCACCAAGGTAGAAAAGGTATTTTGTTTTTTAAAACTAGGGGATCCATGAAAGCATGAAAACCTTAATTCTACCCCTTGAGTCTATGTAAAAACGTGGGCGTGGTACATTTGACACTCTAGTGGTGGATAGGGGACCCAAGAGAATTTTCCAGACTCGCTGTGAGGCTAGTATAGGCAACAGGCGAGCTCCAGATTAAGTGGAATCTATTTCTTTAAATCTGTTTTCTTTAAAGCCTAAAGGTTGTCTACACAACAGAAGTGCCTTTGTCTAGCCCTAAGCCTAGGCTTCAAATCCTACACGCTTCTGTTCTTTCCTGTTCCTTTGCATTCATTATACTTGCAGTTCTCAACCTGTGAGTCTTGACTCCTTTGGGGTGGAACGACCCTTTCACAGGGGTGACACATCAGATACCCTGGGTACCATATATTTACCCTATGATTCATAACAATAGCAAAATTATAGTTATGAAGTAGCAATGAAAATAATTTTAGGGTGGGGGGGGGTTCACCACAACCTGAAGAACTTTATTAGAGGGTCACAGTGTGAGGAAGGTTGAGAGCCACTGCTTTAGATGATGCAGCAGCTCAACTGAGGGAGGATGAGACAACAGAACATTCCTGCCAAGCTTATCCTAGATCAACCAATAGCCAGCCAGCCAATAGACGAGTCCCACCATGACAAGAGTACTACCAGAATCAGCAGAACCCCTCAATGCTCATCCAACTTGAAGTTAATGCTTGTGCTGAGTTACTGAATTTTGTAATGGTTTGTTACACATTATTGTGGCAGCAAGCAAGTACCCGCTATGGTTTGACTGTGGCTTCCAACATTTGTATTAAGCCTAATCTCCACATTCATATTTAATGGTATTGTGAGGAAGGAGCCTAAGATTGAGAAGTTTTCTCCATTTTAAATTGTGCCACAGGCTGGATCAGAATTCCCTAAGGGTTCAGTGTGGCTGAAGGCTTGGTCCCTAGGGGAAGTTCTTGGGAAGCAGGGCTCAATGGGAAGTGTTGAAGTCACTAAGAATAGAAGGGCTGTCTTCTGGGAACTTTTATACAGTCCCCATATGACCTTTTTGGTAGTTTTTGAGTGTCACTATAAAAGGAGAAAGCCTGAGCCATGCTCGTCTCTGCTCCTGGCTTGAGATATAGCTTGTTTCTAGTCCTCGCACCATGGCATCCACATCATTTGACATAGCCAAAATGTAAGATGTTACAGTACTGTGAGCTTAACTCTCCCAAAGCTGTGCGCTAAATAAACCTGTTATTCCCAAGGAGCTATGGCTGGTATTTTTCACTGTAGTAACAAGGCGACGAATACGTTGAGTTGCTTTACTCGTGGATGACCAGGTTCTTACAGGAACAGCAGGCTTTCTCTGACTTGAATGCTGTCTCACTAGGCAACAAGAAGACCTCAAGAGATGTTAGTTCCAAGACCTTGGACTCCCCCATCTACAGAACTATGAGATAAACAAACCCCATTTCCTTACAAATTATCTGGTTACTGGAGATGCTTTTTTCAAAATGTATATTGGATAAAATGAAAATCCAAAACTATCCTCTCCCTCTCTCTCTCTCCCCCCTCTCTTCTCCCTTCTTTTTCTTCCTCTTTTTTCTCTTTCTTCCTCCTCTCTTTTCTTTTCCTTCCCTTCCTTCCTTCCTTTTTTTCTTTCTTTCATATGAAGTCTCACTATGTATACCTTAGCTGTCCTGTAACTCACTGTATAGACCAAGCTGGCCTTATACTCACAGAGATAAACCTTCCTCTGCCTCTCAAGTGCTGGGATTAAATGCATGTACCACCACACCTGGATTGATTATTTATTATATAGAGAAAACAGACTAAAATATTCTCCTGATGTCACTGGGTATATCAACCACATTCTGGAGCTGGTTCCATTAGGCCCCAGTAGTTGACCAACACAAACAGCCTCTATGGTTGTATGTCTGTGTACGTACTTTTGTTTTGGTTTAGTATTTTTTGCTTATTGCTTTTAAATTTAGTTTGTTTTGATTTTCGTTTTTGGATTTCTTTTTATTCTTTTTTTAGGGAGAAAAAGAGAAAGCACACAGTGCATACTTGAGCATGGAGTTGGGTGGGGAGGGAGCTGGGGAGGATCTGGGAAGATTTGGGAGAGGTGAAAGAAATGATCTAAATATGTTGTGTGAAAAAATTTAATACAAATTTAAATTAATTAAATCCTTAAAAATATATTATCTGATAAAATGCTCTTTTTTCTTTTTCAAACACTCTTAGTGTCTTGCAAAGTCCTGTGTGTTTTGTGCTGTGTCTGTCTAAATTCCCACTACACTGGTACCCTGCTGGCACCCATCCCTGAAGACTTGACTGAGAGCCAGGGACACTTCCCTTAGAACAGAAGTGGAAGAGCTAGGGCTCTGGGGGCCGTTTCGGTGAGAGCAGTGTGGAGCAGAGGCCTGGTGAAATTGTCTGAGCATTGCACTTCCAGCCTCCCTTTAAAGCCTCTGGACTAGGTCACCTCTGCTTTTGTTCTCTTTGGACAGTGACTAAATGATATGGTTGAGTTTGAGCAGAAACGGTGCTGTGGGGAATAGAAGCATGAATCTCAGCCTTAATAATAAGAATGCAACAATAATGGCCTTTAGTATGTCTGCTGTTTCCCTGGTTTTCACCAAGCCAGACATTCTTTAAGAACCAAAACTAGGACCGGTGAGATGACTCAGTGGGTAAAACCATGCACTCGGCAAACCTGACATCCTGAGTTTTATTCCTAGATCCCTCCATGGAAATAAGGGGAGAACTGACTCCTAATTTGTCCTCTGACCTCCACATGGATGCCATGACGTCTGTGCACACACTCAAACACACAAATATTTTCTTTTGAAAGAATCCAAACTAATCATCTTTGGCCTCAGAAACCTAGGGAAAGGTCGGAACCAGGAAGATATCCAGTATATGATAGACAAATTAGTGAGTGAATTGGGAGTATTGAGAAATATAAATCTGCGAAAGAGAATGTGGAAGGGAGGTTCTGGATACCAAAGATGGCCAAGTGTGGGACTGAATCACAGAGAAATCTGAGATATCCAGGGGAATGAGCGGATGTCAAGGCCATAGGCGCAGATAACATCGTCAGATACAGGTGCTATGACAGTCTCAAGATTGTTATTACTTTATCAGGGACTATTGGACTCTAGGGAACCTGGAGTAATAAGGTAGGGCTGGGCTTCTCTGAAGTCACAGGTGAAAGTTATAAGCTATATACTTTTTTCCCATGAAAAATTGCTTTGAAAAGGCCCATCAATTTCCTTGATATTCTTTTTATTTTTATTTTGTACATTGCTTATAAATTTGTGTATGAGGTTATATATGGAAGTCAGAGGATAGCTTTGGGGAGTTTGTTCTCTCCTTCTGCCGTGTGGGTTCATAATATTGAACTCATGTCCTCGAGTTTGCTGGCAAATGCCTTTACCTGCTAAACAATATTCCTTTTAATTATTTGGGTCTCTTACATCTCAGGTTGATCCTGGACTTGTTATGAAACTAAGGATGGCCTCAGACTTCTCCCTACTTCCACATGCTAAATTCTGAGATTGCAGGTGTATTCAACGACCCCCAATTCATCCTGCGGGAGAATGAACCCAGGGCTTTGTGTATACTACAACTGTTCTACCAACTAAATACACCGCCAGGCCCTAATTTTCTTTTCTTGATAAGTCTATGTAAAAGCAGAGTCCTCCTCATCTTTAAGGAATCTTGAGCCCTGAAACACATGTGGCCACTTGTAGGTACTTTTGGCCATGTTAAAGGAAGCAGAGCTTACATTCTTTAGGATTCTTTTCCAAGTTCATAATGGTTTCCACTGAATTAATAAATACACACTGCAAATGACCTTCTGAATAATCAGTACAATTGTCTTAGTTCTGGGCAGCACACAAGTATAGCTTTATTGTAATTAGGTTTAGCAGATTGTACACAGGGTCAAACCCCTCTCGTTCACTAATCAAGTCCGAGGAGTAAATCATTGTAAAGGTTAATACTGCCCCCAAGGGAGCTGCTGCCAGCTTCTACTCCTACATTAGGCTGACATTGTTTCCATTTTTCACATGTTGTTCTAGGCCAGTGAGAACATTATCTTTGGTCTGAACCAGTCCGAGAGAAGTAGCTGAGAACACTTGGTACCCTGACTGAACCCAAGTCCAGCTGTTCACTGCTGAAAAGCCAATATCCAAGGACTGAGTGCTAGCGAGAAGGGAATCAAGCTTTGAAGTTTTTATTTTATTTTAAATTATGTTTCTGTGTCCATGCATACGTATGTGAGTGCAGGTGCCTATGGAGGCCAGATGTGTCAGGTTCCCTTGACTCTGAAGCCACAGGCGGTTTTGAACTATCTGTTGTGAGTGCTAGAAACAGCCTGGGTTCTCTGGAAGATCGGTACCTGATCTTAACTGTTGAACTATCTCTCCAGCTCAGAAATTTAAGTTTTATTCAAGGGCTGGCCCTAACAGCAGAAGCTGATCTTTGGAAATCCAAGAATGAATACCATTCATATGGAGAAGAGGGGATGGGGGCAACAGGCACAAGATTACAGACTGAGTCACACACATCCAGGCCTGTACCCATCTCTGCCACTTGTCAGTTTTATTTACTCTTCTAGAACATTTTTTTAAAATGTATAGATATGGGTTATGTGTGTGTCTGTGTGTCTGTATGTGGGTATGTACAAATGGAGTGTAGGTACTGGAAGATCCAGAGAAGGTTCCCGGATCTTCTGGGGCTGGAGTTCTGTCAGTTGTGAGCTGGCCCTCGTGGGTTTTGGGATCCAAATTCCAGATGTCTGTAAAAGCCGCAAGTACTCTTAACTGCTGGCTGTCCATCTCTCTAGCCTCCTCTAGGACATCTTCATATTAATAAATGTTTTTCATCTCCTGGGCTAGTATCTGAAATTTTTTTTAAAAAAAGCAAATACATCATTTCCCTGGAAGTCCAAATATCATTGTACTTTCAGTTACATAACATGATTAGCAAGTCCTTGGCAACATCCTAATGTCTGAAGATGCCACATGTGCTGGCATCTATGAATCTAAAGAAAAGTCGCAGGCGAGTAAGTTGTATGACTTCTGTCTCCCTTGGCAACAAATATCCAACTCCACCGTCTGAGACACAGACCAGCATGGACAGTACATAATACACCTTTGGTCAGGGAAAGTATTTTAACCCTTTTGGGAGCTTCAGATGAAAATACCATCTTGAGGAAAACTAGAGAGGAGATGAATAATATATTGTTCAGCTCTGTTTATCTAAATGAGCAATACTTAAAAGCAACCAAACATAAATGAAGATAGAGGATTTCCCTAGTTTCAGTCCAAACAGTGGTGAACAATGAGCAGTCATGGGCAGGCAGCAACTAGAAACTGCACTACCCTGGTTAACAGTAACTGCCACCAAAAAAAGTTTCCTATTTCATCTGGAATTGTTTCTTCCACCTCTGTCCAAAACTATCTCACCCACTTCCATAATACAATGGCATTTTGTTGGGCTGCAGCCTTGTTTGTTTGTTTGAGACCTGGGTGTCCTGGAAACCCCTCTATGGAACACAGACCAGGCTGGTCTCAAACTCACAGAGGTCCACCGTCTTCTGCCTCCCGAGTAGTAGGATTAAAGGGTGTGCTACCACAGAGACAGTCTGAAGCTGTTACGCATCTTGACGACTTTAATGTGTGCGCTTCAAAACTAACCCTCAGAGTGGTGAGAGAAGTTAAAACCATAATATATGATAAAGTTGTACCTTGAAGCAGAGAAGACGCTTGAGCATCTATTTCTGAACAAGTGCAGGGAACAGTCATTAAAAGATCCAGTTTTAAAATTATCTGCAGTGCTGGCAGGCCAATGACTTGCCCAGGGATTTTCTTCAGAGTGCTTCTCACCATTTCCTTAGCAAGCGATTTATGACATGATTTCCATAATTATGCTTGACCAAACAGGTCACCCAAAATTCTCCAGTGTAAAAGGCCCCCAGGCATTAGCACAACTGACTCCATAATGCAAGTACCATTCAGGCTATAAAACTCAGCACGTAGACAGTACCACTAGCCAAAACTAAAACATAGACCTAACCCTTCCAAGTTCATAGCTCGAGGAAAATCTTTAAATGTACTAGCCTTTCTTTTTGGCTTCTGTAGCTCTGCTTCTGGCCAACTGTTCTTGTTAACTGAAGTATGTCAATCCAAAACAGAGATTTTATGCTTAAAAGCTCACCCTTAGAAAGGCTTGGGGCAGGAAACTCATGTTTCATGAGCAGTGTTTTTTTAAGGGCAAGATTCAAGGAAAAGTAAATTCTTTGTGACTTGATAGTAGATAATTGAGTGAGTTACTCTGCCTTGGCTGACCCTTCTGGGTAATGGGCATGATAGTGACTGTCTACCCCACAAGATTGTTCCAAGAATCAAATGAACTAATATTTATAAAATATTTCAATGATGTCTGGCATTTACTCAGTCTTATTACTCATTCTGAATCAGTCAAACCAGTTTCTTAAAGCCCAACGCTGTATAGGCTTCAATCTTGGCTTAGTATGTGAGTCGTGAGTCATGCTATCTCAAATTGACACCACTGATATGATCGAAGAACATTAATACCTCCATTGATTTTGTAGAAATTTTTAACATTTCACTTTTATTGTTTCTAATTCCATGTGTGAGTATGATTATGTGCATGTAAGTGCAGCACCGAAGGCAAGGTGGCTGATCTCCCCCTTCCCGGAGCTAGAATTACAGTGGGTGTGAACTGTCCGATGCGAGGGCTACGAACCAACTTTAGGTCCTCTGCGAAAGCAGAGTGTACTCTCAACCACTGAGCCATCTCTCCTGCCACCACATAGGTCCTGGTGATTAACCACTGGGGTCAACCTTGGCACCAAGAGTCTTCTCTTACTGAGCCATCTCACCAGCCCCAATCTTGCCCTTAAATAAATACTGCTCATGAAACATGAGTTTGATGTCTTGAAATCATAACAAGTTAATCAGACTAAGCATTGAAAATTCAACTGCTGAAGCACCTAAGTTCATTGCTTATCACCCAGAATAGATTCTCTGACACCTAATCTAAATTCTTGGCTGAATTTTGGGTCCTTTCGCAGAGGACCCAAAGTTGGTTCATAGCCCTCGCATTGGACAGTTCCCAACCACTGTAATTCTAGCTCGGGGAAGGGAGAGATCAGCCGCCTTGCCTTCAGTGCTGCATTTACATGCACATAATCGTACTCACACATGGAATTAGAAACAATAAAAGTGAAATATTAAAAAATTCTACAAAATCAATGGAGATATTAATGTTCTTCAATCATATCAGTGTTGTGAGTTTGAGATAGCATGAGTCACGACTCACTAAGCCAAGAGTGAAACTTATACAGCGTTGGGCTTTAAGAAACTGGTTTGACTGATTCAGAATGAGTAATAAGACTAAGTAAGTAATTGCCAAGCATCATTGAAATACTTCATAAATATCAGTTCATTTGAATCTTGGAACAGTCTTGTGGGGTAGACAGTCACTATCATGCCCATTACCCAGATGGGTCAGCCAAGGCAGAGTAGCTCACTCAATTATCTCCTGTCAAGTCACAAAGAATTTACTTTTTCTTGAATACATTTCCTGTCTCGGACAGGTTGACCTTGAATTAGACATGAATTTTGAATTCGTGTTATACTGTATTTATTTTTTCACTTCTCAGTGTTGGCAAGAATTGACAGACTTCAATTGAGTAACTAACTACAGGATAAAGCTGAATGCTTGAATTGCCCCTGACACCTAGCACTGATTCTTCCTTGGCCCTTTCAATCTGACTACTCTGTCCAAGTAAATGCTCATTTTCTGTGCTGCCCCTCCTTTCCAGGCTTGAAAGAACTTCCTCCAAACTGCCACTTCTTTACTAAGTACAACTGTAAAACTTACATGTTTGATCAGATAATTCTTTACAAGAGTGATCTTGCCACCAATATTAAAGTGTGCTGAAGGACATACATGGAAAAGTATGAAGTTGGAATCTTACTTTACTATGCATAAAATTTAGCTAAAATGGATCAGATATATAAACTCTAAAATAATAAAACCTTTGTATGCCAGGCAATGGTGGCTCATTCCTTTAATCCCATCACTTGGGAGGCAGAGGCAGACAGATCTCTGTAAGTACAGGGCCAGTCTGGTCTACAGAGCTAGTTCCAGATCAGCCAGGGCTACACAAAGAAACCCTGTCTCACAAAACAAAACAAAAGAACAAAACAAACAAACAAACAAAAACCCTTTGTATTAAAGCATGGGGAGACAGCATAATAAAATGGAATTTGCAATAATTTCTTGATTATGGTAACACACACACACAAACACCGCACACACACCAAACTAAAACCTAACAAATCGGACAGCTAAAAAATTTTTAATTTTGTGCAGAAAAAGGTCACAACTAACAAAGTAAAAAGGCAACCCAAAGAATGAGAGGAAATACTGTAAATCAGAGATGTGGTTAGAGATTAATACGTAGTGGGACTGTCTGTCTTGGTTGCCAAGGTTGTTGGATCTGAGATCAACTGGGAGACATGCCTTTTGGTAGGTCTGTGTTAGCTATTTGTCACTGTGATATATACAAGAGAAAACATCTGGGGGGGGGGTTATTTTGGTCCACACTTTCAGAAGTTTCTGTCCATTTCACTTGGTCTCATGTTCTTGCCTGGAAGAAAGAGAGAAATAGCACCTGCCTGAGTGATTGTTCTTGTTTACTGGATGGGGGCCACCTGCAATAAGACTGTATAGTCTTTCTCTGTCCCACCAGCCAGCTCCCAAATAACAGAGACTTCTTATTAATTATGAAAGCTCAGGCTATAGCTAAGGTTTGTCCCACTGGCTCTTATAATTTCAATAAATGCATTTCTATTTATCTACATGTTGCCACACGACTTGTGGCTCTTACCTGTCCTCCTGTACGCCTTGCTCCCTCACGATCTGGTAACTCCACGTTCTTCTCAGCATTCTTTCTGCCCTGAAAATCCTACATAGCTATTGGCCATTTAGCTTTTTATTAAACCAATCTGAGTGACACATATTCACAGTGTACCAAAAGATTATTCTACAGCAAAGCTGGGCCTTCCCTCCCTGAAAAATCCTCTCTGGAAACACCCTTATGAGCCCACCAAAGCGTTTTACTAAACTCTACAGCATGGCATGTCTCGATCCACCAAACCAACCGTCAAGACTAAGCATTGTAATACCTGTGAGTGGATTGAAGTTTTAGGGTTCTGTGTTACTTCTTTGTTATGGAACCATTACCAGGAGCATCTTAAAAGGAAAATGTTTTCTTTCCATTTCAGCTCAAAGTTGGATGGATCTATTGTTTTGGGCCTGAGGTGAGAAGGAATATGACCAAGGATAAAGGATGTTCAACTCATGACGACCTGGAGAAAGAGATGGAGACAGGAAGGGGCTAGGGAAAAGATACACTTCAGAGGTACACCCCGGCGATCTGCTTACTCTAACCAGGCCCTAATTCCTAAGTTTTCAGCATTTCACAAAGTAGTACAACTGGCTTGGGACTTGATACATAAGCCCAAAAGATGTTTCTAATATTTCCATTAAAAAACTCAATTTAAGGCATCTTGAATTCTCAACCAAAAAGGAATTGAGAACTTGGGGGAGAAGATGGAAAATAATGAATGGGTACAGAGCTACAGATTAGAATGGGGACGGGAAATGGTTGATGAATGGATACAGAGCTACGGATTAGAACCGGGATGGGAAATGGTTGGTGAATGGGTGCAGGCCTATGGATTAGAATGAGGATGGGAAATGTTTGATGAGTGGATATGGAGTCACAGTTTAGGATAAAAATTTCTGCAGTGTTATTGCATACTAAGGCCACTGTAGACAATAATAATAATGTTCTGTCTACCCTGAAGAGACAGAAGGGAGAATTTTATTTTTTATTATTTTTTCAGCTATTCAGAGGACGTGTTTTTATTTATTTTTTTATTAAAACTTTCTACCTCCTCCCCTCCTCCCATTTCCCTCCCACTCCCCTCACTCCCCTCTGCCTCCCTCTCCAGTCCAAAGAGCAGTCAGGATTCCCTGCCCTGTGGGAAGACCAAGATCCTCCCCCCTCCATCAAGGTCTAGGAAGGTGAGCATCCAAATAGACTAGGCTCCCACAAAGCCAGTCCATGCAGCAGAATCAAAACTCCATTGTCCTTGGCTTCTCAGTCAGCCCTCATTGTCAGCCACGTTCAGAGAGT
>LOEQ01000818.1:118762-132286 GCA_001685075.1 Bramus lutescens | reverse complement strand
GGTCTGGGTTACCTCACTCAGGATAGTGTTTTCTATTTTCATCCATTTGCATGCCTTTTTCAAGTCTTTATTTGCTACCAATAATGTTGTATGTATACTAGTGTTAAGTATTTTACATGTTTACGTATTTTACATGTTTATGTAAGTATTTTACGTATTTATTCCTTGGGATAATTTTATTCAGGTGTAATTGCCAGGTGAAGGAATGAAAATTTGTACACTCCTTCTAAATAATAAAAAGTTTATTTATTTTGATTTTCTACACATAAGTGTTTTGCTTATACTATATAGATGCTTGGAGCCTGCAGAAGCCAGAGAAGGCATGGGAATCCCTTGGAAATATAGCTATAGATGGTTGTGATCCATAATGTGGATGCTAGAAATCGAACCTGGGTCCTCTGAAAAGGCAGTAAGTATTCTTATCTGCTGAGCCATTTCTGCAGTCCCACTCTGTAATAAAAGTTTTATTTTATTTTTAAAACTATATATATGTGTGTGTGTATGCGTTTTAATTGGTGTGTGTGTGTGTGTGTGTATGTGTAGCAGGAGTTACAGACAGTTGTGAGTTGCCTGATCTGGGTTCTAGGAACCAAACTTAGGTCTTCTGCAAGAACAGCAAAAGCTCTTAACTGTTGAGTTCCACCCCCACCCCAATTTGTTCATTTCTTGAAGGCATTTAGTGTCAATTTTTATGTGTAATAGTGATATGAGTACACTATCTGGTTTTAAAAACTAATTACAGCCAGGCAAGATGGCATACACCTTTAATCCCAGCACACGGGAATTAGAGACAGGTGGATCTCTGTGAGTTTGAGGCCAGCCTGGTCTACAAGAGCTACTTCAAGGACATCTAGGGCTGTTACACAGAGAAACTCTGTTCCAAAAGACAAATAGAAAAAAACCCTAATTACAAGAGTGCAGTACTAATTTTTCCCCCTTGAGGATATTTTCTGAAGGAATCTTTAATATATCCATTCAGGAGTCTACAAAACAGTGATTAGCAGGTAAAGGCACTTACTGTCAAGCCTGGAAACCTGAGTTTGGGTCCCAGGATCTACACTGTTGAAGCAGCCCAAACTTCTGCAACTTTTCCTCTGACCTCTATATGTGATGCAGTGTACACACTATGTGGGATGTCCTTTTGTTTATGTGTTACTTTTATTGACTAATGAATAAAGCTGAATAGCTTAGCAGAATATAGCCAGGCTGAAAGAGATATATAGAGAAGACAGAGTCAATGTAGCTGCTGAAGGAGAAAGATGCTGGAAAACCTTACCAGTAGGCCACAGCCTCATGGCAGTACATAGATGAATAGAAATGGGTTAATTTAAGAAAAGAGCTAGCTAGAAATACACTTTAGTCATTGGCCAAATGGTGTTGTAATTAATACTGTTTCTGTGTGATTATTTGGTCTAAGTGACCAGGAAACAAAAGAGCAGTCTCTGTCTACAAATGGTGCCACAACATGGGGAAACTACATCCACATAAAAGCTGAGAGAACTTGGGAAGGAAATCTAGACACAAATAAAAGAGTTAAGCACAGCTTCTTGGTAGCCACATTTTTTCAGATAGACTGTTTGCTGGTTGCAAGCAGAAGCATGGCTCCTTTAAGAGAAGAAGTCTTTCTGACTCAGTGTTAGCAGCAAAAAATTGCGTGGCTTCTTTAAGATCCAGTTTCCTGGTTTGTGCTGGCAGAATGAATTCTGACTCTTTCTGGAGGTCTTGCACTTAAATGGAGTTTGTGAGAAACGTGTTACAAATTGCTTAATGGAAATGTAGACCTGCTACTTCCCTAGAGCTGGGGTGTTGTGCTTGACTTGCAGATGTGGTGAACAATTGTGCTTGACTTGCAGATGTAGTGAACATACCCTCTGCCATGTTGGACTGGGCAGAACAAACAGAGTCACAGAGTTGGGCCTAGCCATGCCCGCTTAGCATTTAAGCAAAAAAAAGCACTCCTGGTCAGAAAATGATTACAGATATGCAATAAAGACAGATTCTGATGAAAAAGCCCTCTGAATGAGTCACAGTGTTAGATAAATGTATGTAGGCTTGGGAAAGAGAAGAAAAGGAGCATAGACAGTTATAAAAAGAAATAGGTTTAAAAAATAAACCAAAGTCTTTAAAGAGACAGTAAAAGTAATATGAAAGAGTACAGATAATCTTAGATTAAAGGAGTAAAGAAAAATAAACCACATAAAGATGGAATATACACAGAGAGTCTGGATTATGCATTTTATTGTGTTTTCTTTGAATTTTTTGACTGCAGAGAGATATTTAATTCTGGAAACTGCTAAGTTAAACCAATATAAAGGTATCTTGACTTCAAATTTGGGTCTAAATATATGTTGCTTTCTGTTTCCACAAAAGATGAGAACCTGTGGAATCCTCTTAGGCTAATGTGGCTTGATGGAACTAGACCCCATGAAAGGTCTCCATGAAACCTGAAAATACTTCACCCAACAAACAGAAGGAAGCGGTTAGGAGAAAACAATGTCCAAATTCTCAAAATATTTTTTTTATAAATGTTTGTTTTTTTTAAAGGGGAGATGATATAGAGATGAATACTTTACATTGGTATGGACTTTGGTTTATTGATACAAATTTAAGGTCAGTTTTGTTGTATGTATATTTCTAATCTTGTTTAAGGTATTCTGTATATGCAGCTCATTTAAAAATGTAATGCATAATTTAATATTATGGATTAATAGATAGTTATCTATAATACTCAAACTGTAGTCATGTCAGTTAGGTTTTATGGATATACAGAGATATATTTCAGATGGACAGTTATTCTTCAAACCTTTCAAAGACCTACAGAATATGGCATTAATGTTTTAAGACTTAGACTTTTCTCAAAAATGAGACATGTCTGCATCTGACAGCACCAATTACTTTAGAGAGGATGATGGGCATTGAAGAAACTTCTTATGGAATTTGCCTTCAGTGTGACAAGGCTAGCCATTTAGGTAAGAAACTACTCTTGCCTGGACTGCTTTAAGATATGCTGTATAAACTGGACATTCAAGGCTCACAGAAAAACCACTGCTGAACATTCCAAAAGACAGAATGGTCCTTCAGGGTTCCTGCTTCACAAAGAAACTGCCAGACATTCTGCAGGACATATAAGAAAGTAACTGATAAACTGTCAATATAGGCAAAATAGACCTTCTAAATTCCTGATTAATAGAAAAGTCTGCTGGTTACTATAGACCTGTTGACTGAAGATGGATGTCCCAACATTATAGAAAAACTTTGGGTGACTGTCCAGGCAGCGAGATGTTTCTGTCAATTCTAGAGTTTTGGAAGTTACTTAAAATGCACTTCCTGTTTACTTAGGTAATAATATGTATCCTTCTGGAGTCTTTGATGAAGTTGAAGACCAGATAGTTATAGTTTTCCTTGGTTATGATAAAAGATAAATTAGATATGAAACTTTAGAGTCACAAAGAAGTATTGTAACTATAATTCTTGCTTGATAACTGTTTTGTTATATTAAAGTTAAAACCTTTCTTTTTAATTAGACAGAAAAGGGGAGATGATTTGGGATGCCCTTCTGAATATGTGTTGCTTTTATTGGCTAATGAATAAAGCTGTTTTGGTCAATGGCTAAGCAGAATATAGCCAGGCTAGAAGAAACAGAGAGAGAGAGAGTAGGCAGAGTCAAGGAGATGCCATGTAGCTGCTGAAGGAGAAAGATGCTGAAAAACCTTACCAGTCGGTTACAGCCTCATGGCAATACATATATTAATAGAAATCAGTTAATTTAAGATGTAAGAATTAGCTAGAAATATGCCTGAGTCATTGGCCAAGCCATGTTGTAATTAATATAGTGTCTGTGTGATTATTTGGGTCTGGGCAGCTGGGAAGCAAACAAGCGGTCTCTGTTTACACACACACACACACACACAAATACAAAGTAATATTTAAATTTTTTTAAAGTAAAACAAAATATCTCAATCTGGAAAGATTTGGGAACTGAGTCATAAGTGAGGTGTAGTATTTCAAAAAATAAAAGTCTAGGATTAGAGAGAGATGACTCAGTGGTCAGAAACACTTGCTCTTGAAGAGGGTCTTGTTTTGGTTCACCAACAACCATGTGATATCTTCCAATCACCTGTAACTCCAGTTCCAGGGCATCTGACACTTTATTCTGGCAGAACCAGGTACAGATGTGGTACAGAAGCAGTACATGCAAGCAAAACCTCATACACATAAAATAAAAAACAAATCTTAAAAATAAGGTAAAGTATGGGGTTCGGCATGGTGGTGCATGCTTTTAATCCCAGCACTGAGGAAGCAGAAGCAGAACAATCCCTGAGCATTCAAGGCTAATCTGGTCTACATAGCAAGTTCCAGGATATCTGGGAATATATAGAGAGAGACCCTGTATAAAAAAAAAGGTAAGATAAATTCATGCAGATTAATGCAAAATGGACCAGTGCACATAAGTAGTATTTTAATGTGTTTTTAAGACCAAATTTTCAGGTAGCTGGCTGGCCTTGAGCTCTGTGTAGCTGAGGCTGGCCCTGAACTTCTGATGCTCCTGCTTGCACATCCTGGGTGAGTACTGAGATCGCAGGCATGCATAAGAAGACCTGATACATTTTTATTGATTCTTTGTGTCTGTCACATCATGCATTTGGATCCCATTTACCTTCCTATCCTTTTATAGTGCCGTCTGCCCTTGCAACCTCCCCCTCCAAATAAAATAAAATAAAATGTAAAAGAAAAGCTAAAAGCAAGCAAACAAAAAGTCTTGGTGTGAAAGCTGTAGTGTGACACAATGAGTCACACAGTAAACCCCTTAGTCCATCCATTTTTAGCTTTAAGTGTTCATTACAATGAGTTATTAGTCTGGTTCGAGGCCTCTGACTTCTGCTACATCCTCGATACTGGGCCCTCACTGGGACTCTTCTTGGATATATTGTTGTTGCCTTGTGTCATGAGATCTTGCAGCTTTGGACCTGTAGGTCAGGCCCCTTTACATGCTCCAGCAGTTCATAGATGAAGTTTATGTTGGGGTAGGCGAATTCATAGCCCTGGTTCTGGGCCTGGGTGGTAAGTGGGTTAGACAGCTTGCCAGCTTTGCCTCATTGTCATTACAAGGGTGAGGTCTCCAACACTGTCCTGGCTAGCACATCCATTGCAGTAGGCAGCAAGGAGCTGGAGCTCTCCTGCTCTCTCATCCTCAGGCCTACTGGCCAGTGCCCCTGCCAACAGGATCAGCTTCAGTGTGCTGCCCCAGGAAAGATGAAGGGTCTACTCTCCTGTGAGCTGCAGGCAGTGAGAAACAGGGCAGGCTCTCCCACTCTGGTGTTCCTGGGACCAGCCCTCCTCACCTGCAGTAGGTGTTGAGGGTTGAGGGGGCATTTCTCTCTTTCCCACCCCATCCCATGACAGACAGATAATGGGGCTAACTCTCCTAATCTTACACCCTCTGGGCAGGCTCACCCGCACCCCTGCCAATGGGGTTAGCTTTACTGTGCTGCTCAGGCTAGGGGCAGGGCCTGCTCTCCCAAGTGAGGAACAGGGCAGGTTCTCCCCAGAGCTGCATCCAGTTGGGGCAGAGGCAGCTCTGCAGACTTATCCTCACTTTCCTCAGTGGTAACATGAGCCGTGGACATCAACACGGACATGGCCCTTGGGAGCAACCCAGATCCAGATAAAACCATGGCCCAGGATGGCAGTGCAGGTCACACAGATCTGTACGGCTGTGGCAGCAGCATGGCCTTCAGACAATAACTTGGCCCTAGGTGCCCCCAGACTCCAGGTGTTCACATGGCCCTTAGCAGCAACATGGGCCATGGATAGCAACACAGTCCCCAACTGAATTTCAAGGACAGCCAAAGCTACACAAAGAAATCCTGTCTCAAAAACCCTGAGCCCCCCTAATAGTCTGTTTTATTATTATTATTATTATTTTCCTATTTCACACATTGCAAAAGGAAAGAAATAGCCCCTTCCTGGGAGTGCCCCATTTTCTGTGATCTTTAGAGAGATGGTTTTCAAGACTTTCTAAGGACCTCACTATGTCTGAACTCGGAGGTTTTTAAAGTTCTTTTTTGGCAAGAACACAGCTAGTTAAAGAGGATGAGTGAGTATGACATTGTAGAAGTTCAGAGAATCACTGCAAATTAGCTCTCCAAACTAACTTTCTGATGAGGAGGAAGGAAGATATTAAGAAACAAAAAACACAAAAAAAAGGAAAAGGAAAGAAAACTCTAAAATGAAAAGGAAAATAAAAGTTTGAGTGAGGAGAAAGGCTTGTAGAAAAAGGCTCAAAAAAGAATTCTCTTCAATTATGAGCCACATTTAATCTTTGCCAGGAGGCCAGGACACAGAGATCAGGGAGGAACCATGAGATCAGCCCACTAGGAGCTCCAGTGGCTCCAAGGGAAGGAACCTCTCCAAAACTGCAAGTTGTGACACTTTAGACAAACCATAGAAGGATCTAACTTTAAAGCATCTTGTGATAAATTGATAAATGTGATAAATTTATATTCAATCTTGAAGGGAGAAACTAATTATAGCCAGCAGTTACAATGTGTTTCTTATGAGTTGCAAGCCCTTTATTTATGATCCACAAGGGCCCCAGGAAACCATTTCCACTTTCTGTGCAGGGAAACAGAGGGACAGATGACTAGCCCACAGAGTCACACAGTGTGCAGGTAGGTGATGTGAGCATTGGAGTCTACCTTTGATCATCATGTTATTTTCCTGAATGGGGACTAGACTGACTAGGGGCTGATTTTAAGTGGGGATAAAGAGGTTCCATCATAATAAGGCGACTGTTGAGACACTGGGTTTGTTACTCTAAGAGCACGTTTTCTAAGCCAAAACATCTGGTTTCGAATCGCTGCTTGGCTGCTTAACGGTCCCACAGCTTTGGGTTAGTTCATTTTCTCTGTCTCACTTTTCTGTGGAAGAGGGTTAATGACAGCTCTGACTTCAGATAATGCTGTCAGGACCAAGCATGAAAGATTCAAATATGCAGAAAACAGTTCACTTTTCGTAAAGGGACTTACGTCAAAGTCAGGGTTGTTCTCCTGAATTCTAGAAAATCTCCCATAGGAAAATACAAAGCTCACCTCGACTTCTATGTCCACCCTTCATGAGAACTAGCCCTAACTCGTTGAAGAGCAAACAGAAACAAATCCCCTTCAAATCAGTGGTGTGATGTTCATGCTGTAAGGAGGAAATGGTCCCATCACACTGAAAAGGGCGCCTAAGGAGGGTGTGGTGGTCTGAAATTCCAGCCCGCAACCCGCAAGAGGCTGAGCCAGAGGGTTTGTGACTTTAAGACTAGCATGGCGTCTCTAAACAAAAGCATGGCAACTAGAGTTGCTCTCTTTAACCCAGAGTCCCTGTTGATGTTCATTTTCTACTGATGTCAAGGGGACTGGAGTTAGGCTCTGTAAAAGCCAGACACCATTAGCTAGAAGTGCCAGTAAGCCATTTCCCAAGACAATCAAGTATGCATGCATTCAGTAGCTTTAAAGCTGTGAAGTGTTCGGACCCATGGTGCCCTGAAGCAAAGCCCTGCTCATCCTGTTGTACCTGTGATTCTGCCATTGATAATAATGGCTGACTCAAGCACATGCTGCAGGGCTAAGCACCTAGTAAACACTTGACACTTAATGTCTTATTGACTCATAGCAACCCAGGGAGGTGGGAAAAGCCAATGTAGGTAAGAGGTTTCAAATGACTTGCCCAGTGAGAACCAAAGGGAATACAGACAAGCCCCCAGACCTAGTCATCTGATACCAGTTCTCTAGTTGGCAAGAGACAACCAGCTAGAATGTTAAAGCTGAAAGGATCCTCATGAAGCCTGCAAGCTAGTTTCCCAAAGTCTGTCCATACAGCCTGTCTGTGTATAGAGATAATCACTGAAGACTGCAGTGTTTCCTAGGCATGGTAGCAAATGCCTGTAATCACAGTACATTTGTGACTGGGAGGTGGAGTCAAAAGGATCCAGAATTCAAGGTCAGTCTCCCCTGCATAAGAGGTCCAGGCTAACCTAAGTTATAGAGGACTCTTCCCCATCCCAAGATTATAATGAGCATGATTTTGCACCAGTTCATAGTGGGAAAATATAGCTAATGCATTAAAATGGGACATCACAGTAACAATGTGTTAATATGAAAATAGAACACAGGGACAGTAAAAAAAACCATAAAATTGGCTCTTAAATCACTAAAAAGCTCAAGAAACACAAACCTCTTCCAACCTTCTTTTACAATAGCTGCATGTGGTCACACTGCCTATGACAGGCTGGTTTATTTCCTAAACCTCACCCACATTCCCTTCATCTACAACAAAGGATCCACAATCTCTTAATAATGAAGGCGGATCTTTCTACCTGCAGGGAAGAACAAAAAGACAGAAAAGGTTACCTGCTCACTTTTCTGGATTCTGTCTGCGCTCACAAGAATTTGGCTGAAATTAGTCTCTAGAAGGCTCTTGCCAGTTGGACTCTTCTTTGTTAATTTTGGAGAGACATGCCTGGAACAGCATATGAGTCACGGCTCCTGTAGGATCTGCTCAGGTCCCAAGTCACAGGCAATCATTCTGAAGAACAAGAATGTGATTTGCCAGTCAAAATACATTGACTGCAAAGGAAGAATTTAAAAATGCTTTTTTTTTTCATGTGAATGAGTGAAAAAGAAATGATATATTGCCTATGAGTAAGATAATTGGTTTCTTCCATGATTGAAAATAGTTAACTTCTGCAAACCCCAACATGCACCACAGTCATATTCCAAGATGGTCATGCAGCCTCAAATTCGTGAAGAGAAATGTCCAGGCAGACTCTTGGCATTCCCCCAAACCTTAGCTCCCACAGAAAGTCTCACATTTTCTAGGCATATCCTCATGTCAAAGATACTAACTACTTTCACCTCTGTCTATTTGAATCTGAAAAAAATAGTGTGTCTAGGAGCTGCAGAGCTGGCTCAACAGTTAATAGCACTTGATGTCCTTCCAGCAGATGGGAGTTCAATTCCCAATACATACATGGCAGCCATAACTGTTTGTAACTCCATTCTTAGAGGGTCTGATACCCTTGTCTGGTTTCTGTGTGCATTGCACATACATGGTACACAGACACACATGCAGAAAAAATTCTATGAACATAAAATAATTACATTTTAAAAAATGTGTATCCACCCCATCCTCCATATATCATGCTCCTGTGACTGGGGTTAACAAAGGCAAGGCAAGATGCCTATTCCAAGTGTTATCTGGCAACACTCTCTGGTAACTCCAACTTTACAAGTTTTCTCATGTAATCATAGAATAAAACTTTCCCAACCTAAAGAAAGATATGCATATGAAGATACAAGAAGCTTACAGAACACCAAATAGACTGGATCAAAGGAAAAAGTCCCCTTGCCACATAATAATCAAAACACCAAACATACAGAATAAAGAAAGAATATTAAGAACAGCAAAGGAAAAAGGCCAAGTAACATATAAAGGCAGACCTATCAGAATTACACCTGACTTCTCAGTGGAAACAATGAAAGCCCAAAGGTCATGGTCAAGCGTTATGCAGACATTAAGAGACCACAGATGCAAGCCCAGACTATTATACCCAGCAAAACTTTCAATAAACACAGATGGACAAAACAAGATATTCCATAACAGAACCAGATTTAACGAATACCTAGCCACAAACCCAGCCCTACACAAAGTACAAGGAGGAAAATGCCTACCCAAGGCATTTAGCTACATCCACAAAAACACAGAATAGGTGATCTCACAACAGAAAATCCCAGAGAAGGGAAAAATACACAAAATATTATCACCAACAACGAGAACTAAAATAACAGGAGCTAGCAATCACTGATCATTAATATCCCTTAATATAAGTGGACTCAACTCACCTATAAAAAGACATAGGTTAACAGATTGGATACAAAAACAGAACCCATCCTTCTGCTGCATTCAAGGAACATACCTCAACCTCAAAGACAGACATCACCTCATAGTAAAGGGTTGGGAAAATTTTTCCAATCAAATGGGCCTAAGAAACAAGCTGCTGTAGCTATCCTAATATCTAACAAAATAGACTTCAAACTAAAATCAATCAAAAGAGAAAGAAGGACATTTCATGTTAGTCACAGGAAAAATCCATCAAGAGAAAATCTCAATACTGAACATCTATGCCCCAAATACAAGGGCACCCTCATATGTAAAAGAAACACTTCTAAAGCTTAAGTCACACATTAAACCCCACACATTAATAGTGAGAGACTTCAACACTCCACTCTCACCATTGGACAGGTCAGTCAGACAGAAATTTAACAGAGAAATAAGGGAGCTAACAGATGTTATGACTCAAATGGACTTAACAGACATCTATAGACCATCCATTCAAATATAAAAGAATATACATTCTTCTCAGTACCTCATGGAACCTTCTCAAAAATTGACCACATACTAGGTAACAAAGCAAACCTTCACAGATACAAAAAAAATTGGAATAACCCCATGCATCTTATCAGATCATCATGGTTTAAAACTAGAATTCAACAGCAACGCTAATTTCAGAAAGTCCACAAATTCATGGAAATTAAACAATGCTTTCTTGAATTATCAATGGGTCAAGGAAGAAATAAAGGAAGAAATCAAAGACTTCCTAAAATTTAATGAAAATGACCACACAACATACCCAAATTTATGGGACACAATGAAAGCAATATTAAGAGGAAAATTCATAGCACTAAGTGCCTACATAAAAAAAAAACTGGAAAAATTCCATACTAGTGATTTAGTAGAACACCTGAAAACTCTAGAACAAAAAGAAGCAAACTCATCCAGGAGTACTATATGGCAGGAAATAATCAAATTGAGAGCTGAAATCAACAAAATAGAAACAAAGAAAACAACACAAAGAGTCAATGGGACAAAGAGTTGTTTCTTTGAGAAAATCAACAAAATAGACAAACATTTATCTAAACTAACCAAAAGGCAAGGAGAGAATATCCAAATTAACAAAATCGGAAATGAAAAGGGGGACATAACAACAGACACAGAGGAAATTCAGAGAATCATTAGGTCATATTTAGAAAACCAGTACTCCCCAAAATTGAAAAACTTAAAGGAAATGAACAATTTTCTGGACAAATAACTTGCCAAAATTAAATCAAGGCCAGATAAGCAAATTAATTAGATCTTTAATGGCTAGAGAAAGAGAGTCATCAAAAGTCTCCCAACCAAAAAAAAAAGTCAAAGGTCAGATGATTTCAGCACAGAATTCTACAAGATTTTCAAAGAACTAATACCAACACTACTCAAATTGTTCCACACAATAGAAATAAAAGGAATTCTGCCAAACTCTTTTTATGAGGCTACAACTACCCTGATGCCCAAACCACATAAAAACTTAGTAAGGAAGAGAATTACAAACCAATCTCACTCATGAACATTGATGCAAAAATACTCAATAAAATACTGGCGAACCAAGCCCAAGAACACATCAGAAAAATTATCCACCATGATCAAGTCGTTATCCCAGAGATGGAGGGATTGTGCAACATAGGAAAACCTGTCAACGTAATCCAACATATAGACAAACTAAAAATAAAAACACATGGTCATATTACTAGATGATGAAAAAGCTTTTGACAAAAAATACAACATCCCTTCAGGATAAAGGTCTTGGAGACAGCAGGGATACAAGGAACATACCTAAACATAATAAAGGCAATACACAGCAAACCAACAGCCAACATCANGTCTTGGAGACAGCAGGGATACAAGGAACATACCTAAACATAATAAAGGCAATACACAGCAAACCAACAGCCAACATCAAACTAAATGAAGAGAAACTCAAAGCGATCCCACCAAATTCAGGTGGGATCTGAAGGTTGTCTGCTCTCCACATCTATTCAATATAGTTCTTGAGGTCCTAGCTAGAGCAATAAGACAACAAAAGGAGATCAAGAGGATTCAAATTGAAAAAGAAAAAGTCAAACTCTCACTATTTGCTAATGATATGATAGTTTACATAATCGACCCCCAAAAATTCTACCAAGGAGCATCTTCAACTCACAGACACCTTCAGTAATGTAGCAGGATACAAGATTAACTTGAAAAAACCAGTAGCCCTTCTTTACACAGATGATAAATGGGCTGAGAAAGAAATCAAAGAAACATCACCCTTCATAATAGCCACAAATAACATAAAATATCTTGGAGTAACTCCAACCAAACAAATGGGAGACCTGTATGATAAGAACTTTAAATCTTTGAAGAAAGAAAATGAAGAAGATGCCAGAAAATGGAAATATCTCCCATGCTCTTGGGTAGCTAGAATTGACATAGTAAAAATGGCAATCTCACCAAAAGCAATCTACAGATTCAAAGCAATGCCCATCAAAATCCCAGTAAAATTCTTCACAGACCTTGAAAGAACCATATTAAACTTCATATGAAAAAACAAAAAACTCAGGATAGTACAAACAATCCTGTACAATAAAGGAACGTCTAGAGGCATCACAAATCCCTGACTTCAAACTTTACTACAGAGCTACAGTGCTGAAAACGCCTGGCACTGGATTTAAAACAGACAAGAGGACCAATGGAACAGAATTGAAGGCTCAGATATCAATCCACACACCTACAAACACCTGATTTTTGACAAAGAAGCAAAAAAAAAAATAAAATGGAAAAAAGAAGGAATATTCAATAAATGGTGCTGGCATAACTGGTTATCAACATGTAGAAGAATGAAAATAGATCCATATCTATCGCCATGCAGAAAACTCAAGTCCAAATGGATCAAAGACCTCAACATAAAACCAACCACCTTGAATGAACCTCATAGAAGAAAAGGGGGAAGTACACTTGAACACCTTGGCACAGGAGACCACTTCTTAAATATACCCCCAGCATCACAGATACTGAGAGAAATAATTAACAAATGGGACCTGCTGAACTGGAGAAGCTTCTGTAAAGCAAAGGACATGGTCAAATAGACAAAACAGTAGCTTATATAATGAAAAAAGATCTTCACCAACCCCACATTAGACAGAAGGCTGATCTCCAAAATATACAAAGAACTCAAAACATTGGTCAACAAAAGAACAAGTAATCTAATTTTTTTTAAAAAAAATGGAGTACAGACCGAAACAGAGAACTCGCAACAGAAAAATCTAAAATGGCTGAAAGAAATGTTCAACATCCTTAGTTATCAAAGAAATGCAAATCAAAACAACTCTAAGATTCCAGCTTACACCTGTAAGAATGGCCAAGATCAAAAACACTGATGACAACTTATGCTGGAGAGGTTGTAGGGTAAAGGGAACACTTCTGCATTGCTGGTGGGAATGCAAGCTGTTACAGCCCCTTTGGAAGTCAGTGTGGCGATTTCTCAGAAAATTAGGAAACAACATTCAAGACCTAGAATACCACTTTGGGGTATATAACCAAAGGATGCTCAATCGTGCCACAAGGACATGCGCTCAACTATGCTCATAGCAGCATTGTTTGTCATAGCCAGAACCTGGAAACAAC
>LOEQ01000818.1:83707-118748 GCA_001685075.1 Bramus lutescens | reverse complement strand
CCTGGAAACAACCTAAATGCCCCTCGACTGAAGAATGAATAAGGAAAATGTGGTGCATTTACACAATGGAGTACTACATACACAGCAGAAAAAATAATGACAGCTTGAAATTTGCAGGCAAATGGATGGATCTAGAAAACATCATATTGAGTGAGGTAACCCAGACCCAGAAAGACAAATATCATATGCACTCATTCATAAGTGGCTTTTAGACATAAGGCAAAAAAAAAAGCAGCCTACAATTCCCAAACCCAGAGAACCTAGATAACAAAGAGGACCCTAAGAGAGACATACATGGTTCTAATGTGCATGAGAAGTAGAAAAAGACAAGATTTCGTGAGTAAATTGGAATCATGGGGACCATGGGAGAGGGTAGGAGGGGAGGGGAAATGAGAGGAAAGGAGGGGAGCAGAGAAAAATATATAGCTCAATAAAAACATTTAAAAAAAAAGATATACAGAAATAAAAAAGGAAAAAAGCCCAGAGGCAAAAGGTAATTGGGATAATTTAAGAAAAGCTGACAAGAAAGAAGCCAAGCTAAGGCCGGCTATTCATAACTAGTAATAAGCCTCCATGTATAATTTATTTGGGAGCTGGATAGTGCCCACCCCACACACACACAAGGCTAAAGAGAAAAAAAAAACACCCAGGTGTGATTTGATTCGAAGCAAAAGATTTTTCTGAATAAAAAAACAAAAGGTGGGGCCTAAGAAGGTGAAAGCCTACAGTAATGGGTGCGGGCAAGTGTTCAGAACCATGGGTCCACAGCCAACTAGTCACTGACAGTCTCCAGTCACAAGTTAGGCAACTTGTGGTTATAGTTGTAGGCAGTTCTGAGAATCAAAATGGTAGAGGGTTAATTTTCTACCTAACTTGGTTCTGGGTCAGTTTAATTGAAACCCATCCGAAAATCTGTCAGTACCAAAGTGATGTCATGATTTCCCAAATCACAGAGCTGGTCTGGGCCTTGCTGTATTTGTCTTTCCCCTCCTTGGCCTCGAGGCCCAGTCTCCCTGCCAGAGGAGCTGCAAAGAGAAAATATTCGTTATCAGGGGAAGAAAATCAGGTGGAATTTCTACACCCTCTGTGGAGGTAAGGTTTTTTGTCACTAACTTGGAACAAGAAGGGCAGCGTGATTGGGAAAATGCTTCCATTTAGAGCATGATACACTGCAGATGCCAAGAGGTGGTCCCAGTCAGATTTGGAAGGACATATTTGTGAAAGGCTGCATTGTCACACAGATCTGAGAGCCACTGACTGCTAAGGCACTTGTAGATGTGAACATAGAATAGTCCTAGAGAAGGAAACTGCATACGGAGAAAAGATGGCTGGAAGCTGAGGCCCACCATGCCTCCTTCTAAAGATGATAGTTACAGATAACAGATATCAGCCTGGGCCCTGCTTGCCTCAATAAACCAGGTTCAGTCACTGCTGTAAGTTTCTCTGTGGTAAGGCGAAACTAGGCAACATCTTCCTCCCTTCCTTATAAAGTCCCAAACAACCCGAGGTACATTTCCACCACAGTTCCCTCTGGGGAGAACCAATGCATTTATTAGGCTTACTTACAGGTAATAAATTAGGGGCAGGAGTGAGGGTGTC
The DNA here is from genome assembly GCA_001685075.1 of Bramus lutescens. NCBI lineage: Eukaryota > Metazoa > Chordata > Mammalia > Rodentia > Cricetidae > Bramus > Bramus lutescens. The sequence continues at coordinate 117,149 of LOEQ01000818.1, read as the reverse complement.
CTAAAAGCAGTCACTCTAAACGGTTTGCACCCCACATGGACAATAACTTTCCAATGGCTCCGAAGATGGAGCCCTCTTCCTGGACCCTCCCAACCTACATACTTCTACTCCCTTCCTGGGGTCGCTTGCAATTAGGAAGAAATTGCATATTCTTGGAGAGGTATGCCTGGATACTTGGGTGGGAGTCCCAAGACCTCCCTGCGTCTCCTCCAATGGGGACTATCAACCCACGAGCCTACCTGTGATGACCTTTCACAAGTGACACAGTTGGACTTGTGAAGACAATGACAGTTTTGCTCAGAGGACAGTCCCAGCCACATCCTATGACAACCAACTATTGTGTTGTGTGAGGTTATCAATAGTCAACAAGGTGACATCTTACAAGCAGTCACAACTGAACTCATGATAATGGTGGCAATTTGGCTTGGAGAACAGTACTATATCAGAGCCACCTATCCCTAATTAGCCAATTATGCAAACAACTAATAATGAAAAGCAGATAAAGGAGATTTGTTCTATGTGGCCACATTGGGAAGAGAGACAAAGATCCAATAGATCCAATGAGCTCCTAGCTCCATCTTCTCAATGTGGCCATTCTAAATAATTTCCCCCATCCATTTTTTTCACTATTACCTGTTTATTTGGTTTATTGAAGAAGAACAGCTCAGCCTGGTTTAATGGACTCATGAGGTCTGAGGCTCTGACTTTGAGTAAATCTGCAACAAGCTTGGGGACCATGAAGGGACAAAAGACATGTTTGGATGTCTGCAGCAAGTTGACCCCAGAGGGAGTTGAGAGGCGACAGGGTCCAGCAAGACAGTAGTTCACACTGCTATTTAGGAGAAACACTTTGGGAACTCAAAGAAATAATCATTGTCACAATTGATTAAAATCTACCTAAAGAACTCATCCTTCCAGAAGGGGAACATTTTGCAAAGGGGGTGGGCACAGCTGCTTTTATTTAGACATAGAATAGCAATGCTGCACAGGTTTTATGCAATGGTTTCTGTGTTTCTGAGTGTTTGGCATTTAGTCTCTGCTCGTCAATAGAAAACAAAGAATTAGGTTTGATAGTTTGAAAAAATTCCTGTTTAGCTTCCAGAGGTTTGATGCTTCCTCTTTAACTACGGAACTTTAGGTCAGGGAGTTCACACTGCTTTTTAGAAGAAATACTTTGGGAACTCAAAGAAATAATCTTTGTCACAGTTGATCAAGATACTCATAAAGAACTTATCATTCCAGGAATGTCATTTTGCAAGGGAGATGAGCAGAGTTGCTTTTACTTAAACACAGAATCCTCCTCAAATCTTTGAAGATAAGGTGTCTTCAATAATACAACCGACTTTTCAGAGTGATTTGGAAACATATTTTCCCTGTTTACATGTATCTGTGGTGTGTGAGTAGATGTGCATGTATATACATGTGTGCAGAAGTTCATGTATGTTTGTGTACTTCGATATATAGACAGAGGTTGATATTTGGGGTCTTCCTTAATTGCTGTTCCACGTAAGTCTTTCAGACAGAGTCTCTCTGTCTATCCCAGAAACTGATATGGCTATCTTGCTGGTTGTATCACCCTAGCATTTTGCTTTCTGAGGCTGAAATTGTAAGCAAGTCCTCATATTCACCTGGCATTGATGTATGTCTACAGATCTGAACTGCAGTCCTCTTGCTTGTCAATCAGATTACCTACTAAACCTAGAACTGAAATCAAAATGCAAGAAGGGAAAGAATAAAAAGAATGAAAAAGGGAAGGAAGGAAAAAAGAAAAGAAGGAAGGAAGGAAGCAAGCAAGTAAAAAGTGCATTCAGTCATTTGGGCTAACTCTCAAGCTATTTTTTTATTGCAAGTATCAGTATTAAATAATACGATATACCTGGAAAAATGCATAAGTTAAAATGTCCCTGCTCCTCTAATTCTGTTTATATCACCACACCTTTCTGTCTAAAGTGTTCTTCTGAAACAAAGACCTTTCAAGAGCCACAAGTGGACTTTACAACCTTTCTTCCTTTTGCTGTGGTCACACCAGGCAGCACAGATCCCATACAAGAGCGTAAGATTTGGAATCAGGCTGACTCTGGCTCAAATATGAATGTTAACATTAACCAGCAATATCACCTGGATCGGCCATTTAACTTTGCTGATCCTGGATTGTGCTATCTTTGCAAGGAGAATTTTACTGGGACTTTGGGACAAATTAAGTAAAATAATACGTATAAAGCTCCCAAACAAACATGCATAATAAATGGTAGCCATGGGTATTTAATATGGAGATTAGGTCAGCCAGAAGGACAAAACAAGACAGAAAACATACCCTGAGAGAAAGAAAGGTGCAGACAGAACAAGAAAACACTATCACTCTTTGCTCTTCTTAAGGAAGCTGTGAGTTCAGGTCACTCGGGATGCTGATGCTTGCAGAGTATAATTCACGCTGTATCTGTCAATGGATGTGCTGTTTGGGCTCTCTGCGAGGCTGACTCTGGAGATAATCTCCGCCCAGTTCCCCGGCTCCACACAACACACACTACAGACCTAAGCATGTTTGTCTTAAAGTGTCCTCCACGAGCCCCTGTTCAGGGATGGGCAGGTCCCCACAGCACGGTTTAAAGGGAACAATAAACAGCTGAAGGGTAAAAATACCGTGGCTTAAAAACAGAAAGAGACCAGAGTTAAAACCCCCGTGTTCTTAAACAGGCAAATCATTTCAAGGAACCTTTTCCAGACAAAAGCTCGGCTGCAGTTTGTGCCCTGAGAGAAAAACACCTGGAGTAACGGCTGATTGGAAGTCTCACCCAGGAAAAGACTTTCTGCCCAGAACCCTCTTTGTGGACCAGAGGCTCCAGGTGGTTGTTTTGTTACAGAGGTGTCTCACATCTGCTGCTTGCTTACTGTCTTAGTCTGTTACTCCTGCTGGCTGTATACTTAATAAACTCAAATAAATTCAAAACAAACAAAAGCAAACAAAATGACAGTCGTAGATCGTTCTCCGTAGGGAACACAGAAGATGGTAAGAAATCTTCATCAGATTCGACAATTCAAAGTTCATTAAAACTCTGTTCACATTCAAATGAAGTTTGAACTCCTCCTAAGGGATCCTCTCCAGAAGTTCCAAGTTAAATCAACACACGGTTCAACATGTGTACACAAACCTGGTGTCTTTCCTGCTCTTTTTCTTTTTCTGGCTGCTATGACAAATTCCCTGACAAAGGCACCTTGGGGGAGGAGGGCTTTATTTGGGCTCACAGTAGAAGAGATTTAGTCCCCAGAAAGTGTTTATGGCTTTGGTGGACGGCTGGAGTTTCTCACATCCCAGTGTGTCAGAGAAGCAGCTGAGCATGGGACCTGGAGGAGGACTGGCATATAGGCCTCAAGGCCAGCTGTGGCTCACTCCCGGCTGTGTCCGTCTCTGAGTCCCCAGAGTTCCACAGCTTCCCAAACTGCACCACCGGTTGGTGAACAAGTGTTCAGACACATGAGCTGATGGGGGCATTTCACATTCAAACCGTAATGTCTGCTCTGGGGGGAAAGTGGTTCCCAGGCAGTATGTCCATGGCGCCTCACCAAGCTCTAGGCAGCCAGCTAGGGAAGTGGGACCCTGACCCATCAAGGGAGAGTGGATCTCTTTATCCTAGAGGAATATAAAATGGACCCAAGCGGAGGGAGAAAAGAATCGGCGAGCAGGTCTATGGGGTTGTCTGGTTTTGTTGGTTCCTATCTTTTGTGGTTGTTGTTGGTTTGTTTCTGCCCAGGAACTATTTTTCTATCTTTAAGTGACAGAATTCCGCATCGGTTTGAAAAATTTGCCTCTTCTAGTGAAGGGGCTGCTCTCCAAGGCTGACCAGTTTAATTCTCTTCCTTTGGACCTCTCAAAATCTAAAGAAGGAAAACTGGTTATGGTGGCTTCGGTTGCACAGAAGTGCTTTGCAGTCTCAGCTCCTTCATGTCTCAGCTCTCGGATCCGGCTGTTTCATAAACTGGTTTCTATAGGTTTCCCGTAAGAGTGAGTCATCCAATGTCTTTCCAGTATCCCGTCCTCCTGCAGTGGGAGAAAACCCCCAGCCACTCAGGCCGGAACATTGAATTGCCACACAGTTTGCACAAAAAAGAGTTTTGTAAAAACCAAGAGGATGACAAGACTCAACCCTAGGAGGCTGCTTCCTGGGGGGCAGGGTGTGAAAGACCTGCCAACTAGTTGCCTAGGCTGCCTTGTAGCTGCAGCTAGGTTTTGTCAAAGGCTGTCCCTGGGAAAGACTAGAAGAATGGGAGAAGCGGGAGCTGTGAGTAAGAACGGGGGCGGGGAGTTCATGGAGAGGAATGCCAACTGCTTCCAGCTCCCCTGAGCATGCAAACTCCAGCTTAGAAGCTAGCAGCTGCACTGTTACATGGCAGCAGCAACCACAGAAAGGCCAGCAGACAGCCCTACGTGGAGAGCCAGCTCCGTTATCTATTTACACCGTTATCTCCGGCAAGAAATTTAGCCAAGCCTCAGTTTCCCTCACAGGGCCATTGTGTAGACGAAATGTCATAAAGTTGTGCACACCATGATATGACATATGAAAAGTGTCTGGCTTTCAGTGAGCGTTCTAGGCATTTTAGTTTTCTGTACTACCCTCATTTGGTACCTGCCAGAGCCAAGTTTGGATTTACGAACACTGATTCTGGAGATTTCATGTCAGCAAATCTTATCCTAAGACCTAAGATGCAATAAAACAACAGAAACCTAGGTCACAGCAGGAGGGGATTCTCTGAGAAAGTCAACTACAGGGTAAATTAAGAAGTGTATTTGGCAGGAAATGCTGAATGAAGTTTCTAGAAAGCCTGTTTCTCAGAAGAGAAATGTGATGATGCCAAGACAAAATCCTCACTTTGGGAAAACCTAATTCAGATGTGAGGAGTCACACGCAGAAAAAAGTGTGGCCATGTGTAAGATGGAAAATACATACATGTTTGGAAGGAAGAAGCTCACTGTAGCTCTTTACTACAGCTATGGCCTTAGCTGGAGAGCTGAAGTGGTTTTTTTATGTGTTTGGACATAAATTTCATATTCCCTAAGGCTTTGTATGAGTTGTAACAGATGTTAGGAGAGAAAACACACACAATCACAACATCTCTTTTCAGAGCACAGACACTAGAAAGAGGCATTTGGAGTCCAAAGGAAATAAACAGAAACGGGAGAGAGGCCTGTTTAACGCCATTGTGCTAAAAAAGCTGCTGTTTCTGGTTTGTTGATCATATAGCACCAGTCAGGAGTGATGCTTTAAGGCCCTCACCTCTGGCCAAATGAGAATACACAAGGCTTTGTGTATCCTAAATCACAGGCATCTGCAAGGGTTCCTGTACTTGGGAGGGAGCTCTCCTCCCAAGGCTCCAGCTCTTGTCTTCTGGGCTGGGCTGGGCTGGGATGGCTTCTCTTGCCTCTAAGGAGTCCCAGGAATGAGGCAGGTCCGCGTGAACCTGTGACTCTGTCTAGTGAGGGAACCCCTAAGGAGAGTGCACCAGCCTTTGATTACAGCCACTTATTTTTCAATGTAATAATCAATAACAAGATACTTGATTTCACATCTTTCCTTCAATATATTTTCATTGCAATTTGAATTATCGTAACTACTAGTTATCAAAAAGACCCCACTTTTGACAAACATGCATAAAATTAAGAATGACTGCTGTTCTCTCTTACCTAGCAAAGGGTAGAGCTTAGTCTAGAAAGTCAAACATCTCTGTCTCTCTCTGTCTCTCTCCCCCCTTCTCTCCCTACGTCTCAGGATCTTGTTATGTAGCTCACACTGGCTTTGAACTGACAATCTACTGCCTCTGCTATCTGAATACTCCAGGCAGGGGCCACTGCTCCTGACTTGAAAGTAAGTCTCTGGATAGCCAGGCCAACATTCCTCCACTTTCTCCAAAGCGAATAACAGCGAGAATAAAAGGTGTGAAAACACAGTGTTCTACACAGATCTGAGAAGCAGTCTCAGTTCTTTCTTGAAAGTAAGTTGTAGTAAGTGCTCTAAGTGTCATCAAGCAGAGCAAAAGAATTTAAAGCAAATGTTTTCACCTTATACAAATGGCCATGAAATATTATCATGAAAATACTTATTTTGGGATAACATGAAAACTAAGCATGGCAGTTAAGAGAATGAATGCGTAGACACAGCCCTGACATTTTATGTGAGAAATCGGCCTTTGATAGTGGTTGCTACAATTGTCCCAATCATTAGTGAAAATCAAACAGTTTCACTGAAATACAATTTATGTGCACATAATTTGTCCATGTAAAGACATATAGGCCAATATTTTAAAACATGTTCAGTTATACAACCATCACCATCATCAATCTTACATTTTCGTGATCTCAAGTGAAATTCCACCCCATGTCCTGTCACTCCTGTTCCTTCCCTTATCCCAGTCCAGACCTCGATCACCACTCATCTGTCTGTGCAGGCCTAAGGCTTTGCAGATGCTGGGTCTCTTGTATAAGCGGAATTAGACGACACGCCATGCATAGCCTTCACTTAACATGTTTTCTGGGTTATTCATGCTATAATACATACCATGACTTTATTTCTTTATATTGTCAAATAATATTCTAGTCAATGGACTTTCAGATCTCCCCTCCTGCTGCTACGAATGGTGCTGCAATCACTCATTTATACACACACACACACACACACACACACACACACTTTCCATTGTGAGTAACAGTATGGAGATTCCTCGAAAAAAATGAAAAAAATGGAGTCGGTCATGGTGGTGCATGCCTGTAACCCCAGCACTCAGGAGGCAGAGGCAGCTTGATCACTGTAGGTTCAAGTCCAGCACGGGCACCACATCACATTCTAGGGCAGTGAGGGTTATATAATGAGAGTCTGCATAGACACAAATGTTTCCGTGGAAGCTGAGGACCCGAGGTAGGAACCATATCTGACTCTGGGTTAGACCAGAGGCACATGGAAGTCCCACAACTGCAGCATCTAAAGGTGCCCGCTTTCCACACCCTTTCTAACACCTATTACTACGGCTTCTCTGGTTTTAAACAAATATCCTAGTTTGCATTAGGTGGTATTTCACTGTGATTTTGATTCACAGTTCCTGATGGATGGCGATGCTGAATCCTTACATGCATTTAGTGACCATTTCTATGTTTTCCTTGCTAAATTGTTGTGTGTGTGTGTGTGTGTGTGTGTGTGTGTGTAGCTGGAGTTCACCATCAGTTGCCTTCCTTTGTATTTCTGTACCTTACCTCCTAGGAAACTGTCTCTCATTGTATATGGAGATCACTGTTTGGGCTCCAATGGCTGACCAACAAGCTCTGGGATTCTCTGCCTCCCACTGCTGGGATTACAGAATTTGTCACCACAACCAATTTTCCACAGGTACTCAAAGTCTGAACACTTGCTTGTGCAGTAGGTCTTTTACCATTGGACCAACTCCTTAGTTTCAAGAAACTGTATTTAATGGAGTATATTTTGCTGGAATAAATTTCTTGCTTACCAATTTGCTTACTTTTCATACTTTCCAGAATGCTCTCCAGTTGCCTTCTGGGGGATACTGTTTCTGATCTTAAGACCATTGGTCGCCCATTGCATACGAGCAGGGTTTTCTCTTATACTTTCCAACATTCTCTCTTTGCCTTGGCTTTTGAAATTTTTTGTTGATGCATTGTGTGTATCTTTGCATTTATCTCACTTGGACATATAGATTTTCATGAAATTTGGAGTATCTTTGACCAATAATTCTTAGAATATTTCCTTTTGCTCTTTAGACTACTGTCACTATAATATATATTTGTATGTGTGATGGTGCCCCATACTGCCTATACATCTGACGTTTTTGTTTATTATTTTTCTGACCTTTTTTTCAGATAGCATAATCTCTAACATTCTATCTTTTTGATGCTGCTTTTCTTCTGCACATTCAGATCTATTGAGTTCTTCCAGCCAGCTTCCCACTTCAGGTATTATAGTTTTCATCTCTAGAATTTCTGATTTTCGTCTCTTTATTGGTCTGTTTCATAAAGCATTGCAATCAACCATTTCTTTTTTAAAAAAAACTTCTTTAATCATGGTTATTTTAGATTTTGAGCACATATGTTTTAAGATTTTATTTATCTATTTATCTATTTTTGATTTTGTAAGACAGGGTTTCTCTGTGTAGCCCTGGCTGTCCTAGAACTCACCTTGCATACCAGGCTGGCCTCAAACTCACTGAGATTCACCTACCTCTGCCTCTGAGTGCTGGGATTAAAGGCATGCACCACCTCCAGCTGGCTATTTATTTATTTATGAATTCCACATACAAGAAAAAGATCATGCAACAAAAGCCCCTGGAAGAGTAGTAAGTGCTTTTAACTGCTGATCCCAAGGTTTATTTTTAATTATGTGTGTGTGTTTCTGTGTGTGCATGCATGAACAGGCACATGATCATACTTGTAATAGCATCTTTGAATTCCTTTGATGTTGACTCCATTAGACTTTCTCATAGCTCATAGGCAGCTTTTATTGCTTGCTCTATTTTTTTTTTGCATGCCACATAGTTTTTATTTGCTGCTATGTTCACAATAGCTAGAAAGTAGAACTGTTTTCTGGGCTTGCCTTGTCTCATTGAGTCTCTTTCCTTTCCAGATCCAGTCATCTTCCTGAAAATTTCATTCTCTCTACAGCCAAATGATATGCCATTGTATATATGAAGCACTGTTTCCTTGTTCAGTAATCTGCTGATAGACACTGAAGTCAACTCAATTTCCTAGCTATTGTGAACACAGGATCAGTACACACAGAGATGTGCAAGTGTCTCTGCAGCAGGATAAAAGCCCATTGTGTACATGCCCAGGAGTGGTATAGCTGGGTCATATGGCAGTTCTATGTTTATCTTCTTGAGAAACCTCCAAACTGATTCCCAAAGTTGCTCGACTAGTTTATACTCTGCCAACAGTATATGAGTCTCCTTTACACCATTTGCTGCTGAAACACGATTAATAAAAACTCAGAGACAGATATTGGGGTTCAACCTGAAGACCAGAAAAGCAAAACAGTCAGCCACCAGCTCTTACCTCGACCTCAGTCTGAAATGGTGATCCTGCCTCCAGGAAACCTCAGAATGAGGCTGAGACTGAGAGTCTCCTCTCATCTATTTTCCTCCCTAGTGCTGGGATTAAGGGTGAGCACCACTACCACCTGGTTTCTATGGCAACCTAGTGTGGCTACTGGGATTAAAGTTGTGTGGTATTGCTGACTGGTCTGTAAGACTGCCCAGTGTGACTCTATGGCATATCATTTGGCTTTGAAAAGAATGAAATTGAACAAATGGTTTTGTAGTATGATAGGGTGTCTCTTGGGTATATTCTCAGGAGTGGTATTGCTGGTTCCGGGGGTAGGTTGATCCCGAATTGCCTGAGAAACCGCCACACTGATTTCCAAAGTGGTTGCACAAGTTTGCATTCCCACCAGCAATGGATGAGTGTTCCCCTTACTCCACATCCTCTCCAGCAAAGGCTATCTTTGGTATTTTTGAAGAATCATGTTTTGTCACTTAGTATGTATGCTACAACTATCAAACTTCCCAACTTAAAAGGGCAGCTTCCTTATATTTGGAATAGAAGTGATTTTTTTCTTTAATTTTGTGGGCTCTTTATGTAGAAGCTAATTCTCCATCTTGTAAGTGAATTTCTTCATTTCAGTTCCAATGCAGAGAACACAACTGTTTGCTGTCAGTTCTTGCCTGGAGTTCTGAGATCGTGTCCTGGTCAAGGTGATGGTATCATCACCCTTGCGGTCACACTCAATGGATTGTAAGCTTCAGGAGAGCAGGTCTGAGATCCTTGTCTCCATCATGCAATTCAGTCTCAGGATATGATGTATGACAGGCAAACTTTCTACCAACTAGGGTATGTCTTTCAGCTCGGCTCTTTTCTACTTAAATTCTAGGTACTTATTAGAGTCTGTCCTAGGTAAAGTCAGAAAAGAACTTTGTAGATCAATTAACCTATGTGTCTGCTGATTTTTAAGCACAATGATATGAGCTCCGAGGATCCAATGTTTATCTTGCCCGTGCTGTCTAGATGTAGAAACTAAAAAGTTGATCTGATTGGAGAAGACAGCAGAATACTGATTAATAGAAAACAGACAGGAAAGCAGGTAGGATGCAGGAAAATCACATACAGAATATCAAGTAATCCCGAGAAGAGAATTTAAATGGCTCAAAGCCTGGTAGCATACATAACAAGATTAATGTAACTGTTCATGTGTGTTCCTTGTAGTTATAGCAACTGTGTGTAGTGCACAGAGTCACCATAGGTTGTCTCCTTCAGATGCAGTGGTCTTAAATGGAAGGTAGATTTGCAAGGCTTCTAGCAAATAGTCTTCACTGCTGAAAACAATGCTAGTACAGGACAGAGTCAGCAATGGTGGGCGGTGTTCACAGAGAAAACCGGAAACCATGCAGAACAGTCCATGGAAAGAAGGTCCACAAAAAGAAAGGTTTCTTTGGCCAGTGACATATTTTAAGTGGCAGAGGCTAAATCTGCTCTTTGCATTTAGCCAGGTGCAGTGATATAATAACCCTACACCTTTATAAAATGAAAAAGTGAAACATGGCTAAATCCACTTTAGACAAGCCTAAATCTTTGGAAGGAGAAAAAATAAGATAAAAGGATAGACATTATTACAAGGAACAGACATGAGTAAGTTATCTTAATCTTGCTGGTAGTTACTTTCCCAGGCTTTGAGCAATTCAAATTCTCTTCTAACCCACACATTACTTTAGCATTTCTAAGGGGCACAGATGTGTCTTAAATTGATCACTAGAGTGTCAAGCATCACTTCCAGCGACAGGAAAAGAATCCACAGTCCTTAATTTTTATGTCTAATTGATTTCAGTTGAGGTGTAGTCAAATGTGTATTATTTCTTAATTTGACACCATCCAGTTAAGAGGTCTTATTTTAAACGTGTCAGAGTTGCAGGTGTGAAATTAGTCACCAGGCAGGCTAACTGTTCCAGATTCTTTTGACCTTATGGCTGGAAGGAATTTAATTGTAACCTCATAAAGAGAAAGGAATTCTGGCCACTAGGGAAGATGATTACATAGTCATTGACAATGTGAACTTGAATGGCTACATTAGCTCTTTAATTATAATGAATCCAGAAGAAATGTTCAAGGTTGGAGAGGAGGCACAGTAGAGGATAATGACAGGTATTTATGCAAATGGTATCAAAACCGGCAGAATGAAGAGGCCGGACCTGCTTTGGGTCATCCGGAGGCTTTAGCTAGGAGGGAGAAGAACAAATCTTGAAAACTCCCAGCCTCTGTCATGAGAACTCTCTGCACAGCGGCAGGTTTCCAATCGTTCAGTCTCAGACCGACACTGCTCTTCATGGGGAGATGGCTGTCTTGTTTCTTCCTCTTTGAAGTTTGCAAGTTTTGTAGTGCTGTTTCTCTAAATGGGAGGAAGATGTATCCAATCCCCCCACCAACAAAGTCTTCCTTATATAAATTCTCAAGAAAAAAGTTTCTTTCTGATATCTCGTTCTGGCTTCAACTTCTATCAGTTCAGAGAACCCAGGGCTGTTCTTTTCAGATAGAACATGGGCAATTAAAACTACATGAATAAATTAATGGTTGAAAGACTGGTTGATTATGGAGACATGAATGTTGCAAAGGAGAAATAAAAGCAACTAAAGTTGGACTAAGGGAAACAGCTTGAACATTAAATCTTAATTTACATACCTTTTACGACACCGAAAATCGATGTATTTCTTGGAATTCCATAAGGGCAATCAATCTGTTGAGAACTCTTGTGAGAGACTCATTTTTAGACAGAGATTACTTAATTAAGGTAAGGACATAGAAACAGCTTTGCACACCCACAGGCAAAGTACCGTCATTTGTCAGAGTAATGAAACTGGGTTTTGTGTATAGGAAAACAAATTTTCTTCTTTTAGAACGGAGCAAGAGAAGTCTCCATGAAAAGCAGGACTTCTTAGCATGCAGTCTTCATCTCATAATATAGGCTTAGGAAAAAGTCTCCTTACTCCAAATGCACAGAAAATAAGACACCCCATGTACACAGAACTTCCGCAATTATCATTTCCTTCCTTCTCTCCTTTTCACGTCTATCAGGGATTAATTTACCTGTTACTGTGACAGAATATCTGACAAAAAAGGAAATTATGGGAGGAATAGTTTATTTTGGGTCACATTCTGTCATGGTGGGGAACAGGTGGAAGCAGGAATATGAGGAAGCTGGTCTTGTTGCATCCGTAGGAAGCAGACAGCTGAATACTGGGGCACAGGTTCCTTTTCGCCCTTTTTATTTAGTCTGAGACCCTAGCCCATGAGATGGTATCATCCATATTCAGAGTGGTTCTTCCTTCCTCAGTAAAAACTCTCTGAGAATACTTTAACATATCACCAAGAGATGTGTTTCTATGCTGAGTCCAAATCCAGTCAACTTGACGATGAATATTATGGTTCACACTTCAGTATTTTTGTTTGCTTTTCAGCAATATGTTTTGCATGCTACATTGTGGTAGTTTGAATGTAATTAGCCCCCATAATCTCATAGGAAGTGGCACTATTAGTAGGTGTGGCTTCATTGGAGTGGGTATGGCCTTGTTGGAGGAAGTGCATCACTGTGGGGGTGGGTTTGAGGTTTCCTATGCTCAAGATACCACCCAGTGTTTCAGTCAACTTCCTGTTGCCTGCAAGATGTAGGAGTCTCAGCTACTCCTATAGCATATATCTGTATGCATGCTGGCCGGCTTCCCACCATGATGATAATGGACTGAACCTCTGTAAAAATGTAAGTGGATGTTTTCATTTAATTAAATGTTTTCCTTCTAAGAGTTACCATGGTCATGGTGTTTTTTCACAGCAATAGAAATCTTAACTAAGACACACATGGTAGATAAGCACTCTGCCACTGAGTGTCATGGTGTACATAATACCTTTTTAGATGTTATTTTTTGGTACTCCCCAGCTTGAGGCATAACGTGTACTCTGTGACTAGCTAATCATGGTGATTATTGACGTTGAATGAAGATTTCCTCAAGTATTTTTTTCATGAAGTTATGCAGTGATTGAGGCAGGTCTGTGTCTTAATGTTTATACTCAGCCACTTGCCCACACACATATTTATCATTCAACACCATTTGTGTAGTGAATGAGAGGGTTTTTGTTTATTTAATATGTTCTTTGTTTATTTTTCTTTTTTCTTCTTTTTTTTAATTTAGTTATTGTGTATGTGTATACAGTGCTCTGTCTGCAAGCCAGAAAAGGGAATTCATTAGAATTACAGATGGTTGTGAGCCACCATATGGTTGCTGGGAATTGAACTCAGGACCTCCAGATGAGCAGTCAGTGCTGTTAACTTCTGAGCCATCTCTCCAGCCCCATGTTTATTTTTCAATAGAGGGTTATCATATTTAGTTGATGTGCAATTATTTTTGTATTTTCTCTCTCCCTCTGTTCTGTGACTATTATCCTTTTCTCATTTCTTCTTTTAACCCTTCCCCAAATATCGACAGTCTCCTGCATAACAACAGTTGCCTTCTACCATTTTATATACTTGATTTTTTCTACCTATCATTGTTTCATATTTTCCTCCTCAAATGTAGATAATTTTAAAGATCCTTCTAAATTATGTTTAGCCTCATAATGAATATAGAGGACAAATATTTTGTGTGAAACCAGAGATCTGGTTACTTTACCATGTTTTGCTTTATTTCTTCCCTTAAACATATAAACATATCTGAGTAAACATGTCCACTGAGTTCCTTATCTATATCTATGAAGAAAAGAATTCTAATGTTATCTGTAGTTCTTCATGGTCTATTGGTAGATGTTGAGGTTGTCTTAATATAAAACATGAAGACTTATGTGACAGTGGTGTGCTAGTAAATTGGCTGTTTGAGAAGAAATGAAATCATTATATATAGCATTTGCCAGTTTTGATGTTGCAAATACTTCTATAATGTGGTTTCATGTTTTCAGTACAATATCACTGAATACAGTGGTAGGTAGAATTTTTCCTGGTCCCAGAATGTCACTGCTATATGATGGGCCACAGGTTTCCAGGAAGAGGTACTGAGAAAACGCTCTTAGTTTGTATAGCATCTTGATTCCCTTTTCTGGAATTTGCCTACCCTATGACATAGTCGTCAAATGGCTTATTATAAGGGGGTAGAATAAGCAATGGGCTTCTTATAAAACTTGGATTTATTTAAATGGTTTCATGAACAGAGGAAGTAAAAACCAGAATTAGATACAGTGATTATATCCTTCCTATCAGCTTGGAATTAACCCCCTTAAAACAAGAGGGAAATAGAAATGAAATATGCAGACAACACAAGATCAGGGCTCTAAGCTGCTAAGTAATGTTCCTGTATTTTGTTGAAGACTGTTCATTTTCCACCTGCCAGACCCAAAATAATCACATAGAAACTATATTAATTAAAACACTGCTTGGCCCATTAGCTCAAGCTTCTTATTAACTAACTCTTGCATCTTAAATGAACCCATTTCTATTAATCAATGTATTACCACAAGACTGTGGCTTACCAGTTAAAGTTCCGATGTCTGCCTACTTTGGCAGCTATATGGCATCTCTTAGACTCTGCCTATTCTCTCTATATATCTCTGTTCAGATTTTCCACCTGACTATGCTCTGCCCTGTCATAGGCCCAGTTTCTTTCTTAACCAATGGCAATAAAACATATTCACAACATACAGAGGGGAACCCCATATCAGGTATATGCCAGTGAGACTCCCTAGCTCTCTTGGTTTAAGCAAAGTCTGTGTTGTTTGAAATTCAAGATCTTAATGATATAAAGGATTTGGCAGAAAACCCACAATCTACCCTGCCCTTCTCTCTTATGTTTGTACCACTGTCACTTATCTGGAAATTAACTCTACAGCCTTTATTGCAGGTTTATAATAGGGAATGATTCTACTCATGAAGTTCTAGACTCCATCTACAGCATCAGTTTACTAGCTCTAGGCTGGGCACTCTATTTGAAATATTTTTAGTTTTCTTATAGGTTCATGTGCACAAACCTTCCTCTGCTGAAGCTTTAAGAAAAATCATGAAGAGGACTTCATGATTTCAGGGTCCACAATAACAACCTTCTTGCTTCATGTGTCCTTATGGGCACAGGTCTTCATAATCTCCTCTGATGTTCCTACAACTGCCACTTGTAGAAGTAGCCCTTTGAAAAAGGATGGATTATCTAAAACATTTACAAAAGCAATTAGCTCATAAGGCAAATGCTATTGATGCTTTAGTAGAGGACTACTTACAGGTCAAGAGAAGGCACTCTAACAGTTGAGCTTAATCCATTATCTAAAAGGCAGAGAGTTTACTACATGTGGGGATGTGCTCTGGTTGGGTCGGGAGCTTTTTGGAGTTACTGAAATTTGTAACATAGGTGACTAACTCTTCTGGGGAGTCTCAAGAATTGTTTGTAGTTAAAGGCATTGATGTCTTCTCTTTAGTAAGGGAACCAACTTGAAATTGACCGAAATTTACTCTCAATCCATGTCACCAGAAGTTATATTTGCTTTTGGTTTTTACTAGAAAATATAAATGAAAACACTGAGTTATATCTGAATTATTGGAAAAGCAGAGAAAAAAACAGCTCTTAACATTGTTCAGTTAGTATTTTCCTCATTCAGTATTTGAGTATGCATACTAATAAATCTCACAGGTGTCTAGAGAGAGATCACATGTCCAAGTCACAGCTATATGTGATAATTAACAGGAAGATAACCATGTGACTTTGGAAACCAAACCCTGAAACCAGAGGATGCTCCTGCGCATAATCATTTACATGAATGGGTAAAGGACCAGACCTCAGAGCAGAGGGCAATCAAAGCCTTGCAGGGAACATTGGTGAGTTCTAACATGCCCTAGGCTGCAAATGAAATAAAACACATTGCTTAGTAATCTCCTATAGAGGAGGAAATATGACATCCATGCATGTGTAAAATGTGGAAAGTACCTTGTATCCCATGGGCTTTTCTTCTGGGCTTCACAGTGCAATCACATAAAAAAGAATTTTGAACTATGCATCTTCATTTACAGAATGTGTTCAGTGTAATCCTGAGAATTTATTGTGTATAACCCAATTAACAGGATATCAAGCATATTTAGAGTTAGTTAATTGAAGATAATTGTGGGTTGAATATACAATATCTTTAAATACATTGTATACTTTCTCTTGTTCTGTCCCGTCTTTCGTTTTCAATATGTTATTAGACTCTTAGCAATTATTTCTTGCTATAGACCAGATGTTAATCATCTCACTCTTTATAGGTAAACTTTACTTTTACAGAAACATTTATTTGCAACAAATTCCTTTGCCTATCTTAATTTCATAGGTTATATGCCATACTGTGATGGTTTAAAAGAAAATGGCCCCAAAGGGAGTGACACTATTAGGAGGTGTGGCCTTGTGGAGGGAAGTGTGTCACTGTGGAGGTGGGCTTTGAGGTCTCATATATGCTCAAGCCATGCCCAGTGAGATAGACTACTTCCTGTTGCCTTTCTAAGATGTAGAACCCATCTAGTTCTCTAGCACCATGTCGGCCTGCAAGCTGCCTTGCTTCCTGCCATGATGACAATGTCCTAAACCTCTGAACTGTAAAAGAGCCACCCAAATGAAATGCTTCCCATTATAAGAGTTGCTGTGGCTATGGTTTGTCTTCACAGTAGTAGGAAACCCTAAGATACATTTTGTCAACTTCCCATACCAGGGAAGAAGGCAGGGATTGTGGAAAGATATAGTGGGATCCAGTCTACTGTGGGCAGCACTATCGCTGAGCAAGTCCTGGGCTGTGTTAGGAAGGGAGCTGAGCAGGCCATCTGAGTGAATCAGGAGGCGGTGTCTTCTGTGGTCTCTGCCTCAGTGTCTGCTCCAGATTCCGGCTTGATTCCTGCCCTGACTCTCTCAAGGATGGACTGGGATGTTGAAGTCTCAGTTAACATTAGTTTAGTCAGTGTTTTGTCACAGCTGCAGAAAGCAAACCAGGATGTCACATCTCCTCAGTTATTAATTTCTTCATTTTCTCACTTTTCCTTGGGTAAAGCTTTTGTTCCCCTTCTAATTTTTTTTATAGCTTCCTTAATGTCACTGCTTTAGTAGTGTCTGTTGTTTGGGTTATGATTTGATCCTTTTTATGAGTTTTTTTTTGGGGGGGAGTTGAGTTTTCTATCATCGTTCGTTTTTTACTATTGTTTTCTGTCAGTGAATGCGCTTTCGTGGTACATTTCAAAACTTTATACCTGCTCTCATAAGATTGTGGATGGACTCAACAGCTAAGATTGTCTAAGATATCTAAGATATAAAATGTTTGCTATGGTCAGAGATATTTTTTATAAAGTCAAAGACAATGTCAACGAGTCACTGGGCATTGTTCTTCCTCCTGCCTCTGAGGTAGAGACAGCTGTGTGAAAGAACTGGATGGGTCATTAGCTGACAATCTACTAAGTATATCTTTAGAAATGTAAATATATGCACATTGCATTTGCTTAACTCTGCCTACCATTTGTGTTGAGTAGCAGCATCCATTCATTTATGGACCCTTAAAGGATGTTGCAGGTGGATCACTCACATGTTATGGGACATAGCATGTTCTTGTGTAATTTTTGTAGACAGGGAGAGGTATCACCCAAAGATCGTGTAGACTCAGTAGAGACAACTTGTTGTATTCACTGCACCATCTCCTAAATGGCATCTAAATATTAACAATACCCCTGGTTTTTCTCTTTATGAAAGCAGACTGGAAAAATCTAGTTAGGAGGATTTGTCACTATGTCCCACCTAGATCTTCCTGTCCTAAAAAGTTAAATGTCATACCTTCTGGTCTTGACTGGCTTATGGGAGACTGTTTCTTCATGTAACAAATATTTACAAAAGAAAACCCCATGTAAATGAATTGTTACTTCTAACTATACTGTCATTGAAAGAAAGAATCTTGATTAGAAAAACAAAGAACAGTTAATTTCTCTAGAAGGGAAACAGACACAAAAACGAGAGTGTACAACAGACTTGACAACATCTTTGAGTATTTACTGAGTTTTATCATTCTTACTATGACATACATCTTTTGTTTTTAGTATGAAATTAATAGCATGATATTTCTTTGTGATGAGGAAAGTTTTTCAATGATATGTGTGGATTCATTTCTTGTCAGTGAATTGGGGCTTGAATTATTTTTAGATTGTCTCAAGACTCTAAGTCTTGGTTTGAGATGGTTAATGACAAGAGATGATCTTTGAGATTGTTTTCCTAGGCTCGAACTCAGGATTATTATCTTTGACATCAGTGTCCTTTAATGACTGCTGTGAATATACTGGTAGAAGTTATCCGAGGTATCTCACCAGAAGCATCGCAGACTCATTGATAGCCCCAAAGACATTATGGCTACACATGATGATATCTTATGCTAACAGGAACAACAACATATTTGTGGAGGTAGATTGCTATTCTAAATTAAAACAATAGCTGGGGTGGGGGTGTTGTTCTGTGGGTAAAGTGCTTATAGTGTCAGCATGAGGACAGGAGTTTGATTCTAGGAACCCATGTAAAAGGGTTAGGCACCAGGGTTCACACCTGCAATTCCAGTACTTAGGAGGCAGAGGCAGGTGGATTCTGAGGGCTCTGTAGTCAGACAATGTAGCCTAAAGCACAGGCTTCTGGTCAATAAGAGAAACCTACAAAGAAAAGGTAGGTGGCCCTTGGGGAGCAGAACAAGTCTGGCTTCCACATGTACGTGCATATACATATATACCAAAATTTTTCTCATTACCTAATGTTCTTTTGTGTTATTCATAAGACATCCACCTGAACTTCTGGCTGTTTTATTTTTAATTTTAGGTGAGTGACCTATCAAGTAACCCATTTACAAAGATTCACTGAGTGGGCAATGTATGACTATGCAGTCTTATTAATTTGACTACTTACAACAAGGAGAAATAAAAAAAAACAATTAGAAATAAAGCATACAGTGACTGTAACTTATCAGCTGGAGGAATAACTGGTGTAGTTTAACAAACCAGTTCTTTAGAATGGTTAGTTAGCTCTTTGCTGCTCCCTCTGTGAGCCTCTCAGTAGCAGCATTGGCCTCTCCTGGCTGTTTGTTGGAAAGTATCAAAGAGTCTCACATGCTGCCTGGTGTTTTTGAATTAAAATCTGCACTTTCACAGGGCCACCGGGTGATTCGCTCATACATTTTGAGAAGTTCTGCTCCAAGGCAACATGGAGCTGAGGTAGATGAAAATATATCCGAGAATGCCTTAGCCTCGCCTGAACTTGCTTGTAATGGCAATTAGCAGAAAGCACATGGACTAGCAATTAACGAAAGGCAGAAAGAGTTCCCTGCCAAGCAGGTGGTACGCAGAAAAGGGCCCTGAGTGTAGAGAGGAAAGAGCAATCCCAGCCAATTAGGTCAGCTGGGGAAGATTCCTAGCCCGTTGCCCTCTGGTATTTTGAATTCCTTCACTTCTAGCACCTGCTATAAACTCGTGCAGCCCTAGGGGGCAATGAAGCACAGTCAAAACAGGTTGTACCAGCTCCCCAAAACTCTTTCTTGGTGGCCCTTTGACCTTGACAAATCAGTTACAATCCCCCTGAGCCTCAGTGTTTTGAGGAAAAGGCAAATAGTGTCTTTACAAGCCAAATACTTGCCTCGCTAAGATTAAGGACTCTATTTTCTTCCCTTGTTGTCTTCCCCATGTCTAATACATAGAATGAAGACCGCTTCCTGGACTTCAAAGACAGTGCAGGATTTGGAGACACAACCCTTTCTGAAGGATGCTGTTGTGGCTATGTTGATGAGTAAATTAGCATGCTTGAAAGCAGCTTCTCACTGTGTCCTCCTGAAAGGGAGGGAGACTTCTAACTACCGCACTTAAGGTCTCTGGAAAAGCAGAGCATAGCTTTAGCATCTGGATTTTCGTAGTGTCCGGCCCGAGGTGGTCAGCCAGATACACTCACAAGTGTAAACAGAAGCTGCAGGCGCTTACTGGAGTCTTTTGCAAAAACCTGCCAGGGCCCAGAATTCATCCCCTACTAGATAAGCAGGCTCTCTCAGCTAAGGAAGCAACTCCGATGACTTTAGGTGAAAAGTCAGGTAAGAACGGTCATAAACTGTGTTATAGATTTAGTACTGCTATAAAGCATTCATTACAGGCTTAGTACTAAGTGCAAGTAATTACCACACTTTACCCCCAGAGGCTATAGTTCCTCCACAAATTCATGTGGTTCTTGTGGCTTCTGAGGGTGTGACAGGTGAAAATATATAGGCTAAGTCAATGTATCTGATACATATTGAAAAAAAATTCTCACTATTCTGTGGGATCAGTGAGACTTTAATGGTTTTATTTCATGCACTCTAGAACATTCAGAAGACTGCAGCATAAAGCGGATTTCCCTTAGAAATTCACTGACCTTCCTAGTTCTTTCTTTTTGTTATAAAGAAATTATTTATCCTCAACTATTGAGAGAGAGAGAGAGAGAGAGAGAGAGAGAGAGAGAGAGAGAAAAGTTGGGGGGAGGAATTGTTTCATTTAGCCAATATTTATATATTTACTTGTGAGCTTTAGAAAGTTTTTTTTTTCTTTTTAAAAGAATCATCAGTGATGGTACTTTGGATGATCCAGGTATAACTATGTCTTCTTTTAGAACTTAAAAGTTTGGGAAGCAAAACGAAGACGTTTATATCCATGCATAGTGACTGAGGATAATGGGAGTCATTTCTTCCCAGGGTGAAACGGGGATTGTAATAGCTACCCCTTCCACTTTCCCCCTTTTTTCTCTCCCTTTGCCCTACCTCTTTCCTTCCTGCCCTTTGTTCTTTCTCTCTTTCATGCTCTTTTAAAAATTTTTCTTTTATGTATTGGTGTTTTGTTTACATGTAAATCTGTGTACCACATGCATGCCTTGTAGCTAGGAAGAGTAGAGCATTGAATCTTCTGGAACTGGAGTTATAGATGGTTGTAGACTGCCAGGTGGGTGCAGAGAATCGAGCCAAGTCCTCTAGATCAGTCAGTGTTCTTAACCCACAAGCCATTTCTTTAGCTCTCTTGCTTTTTATTGAGGCAGAGTCGTATACATCCCAGATTAGCCTCAAATCAGTTATGTGGTTCAGACTAGCCTTAAATTCCTGCTCCTGTCTTCACCTCACAAATGCTGGGACTAGATCAGATGTTTGCTGGATCTTCTTCCATAAGTGGAGTTATATGTTAAATAACTTTACTACACCAAACTGTCATTTTTTTTGTGAATAAACTATGGTGGACTCCGACAGTTGCTTTCTGCATTAATTTAGATGATCATCTTTCATCTGATTAAAGAATTCATTCTATTCGGAGCTGAGGTTGAATACAAGGAACTCATACTTGCTAACTTTGTGTTCTACTGACGACTACATTCCTAGTCTTAGGCTGCATATAGGAAGTCAGTTCTGTATACCATGGATAGTCCCATTCAATTATAATGTCTAACTCTTTGGAAACGTTGTCAAGTTATTTGTTACTATTTTATTGAAGATTTTTGTAAAATTTGTCTAGCTTAATTTTCAATGTCTTTGTCTGACTTAGATATGTGACCTCATAAAACTATACTTGGGCCTCTAGCTCTAGTCCCTCTAGCTCTAGATGTTTGGAGAGCTGAGTGAGTATTGTCAGTAATTTCTCCTTTGACTATTTGGTGAAACTTATTTATGAATTAAGGTTTCTTTTGTTGGAATTTTTATTTGTTTTGCTTTTGCTTTTTTAGTTTTTCAAGATAGAATTTCTCTGTATATCCCTGTCTGTCTTGGAATTCACTCTGTAGACCAGACTAGTCTCGAAATAAAGAGATCCACCTGCCTCTATCACTCAAGTGCTGGAACTAATGGCATGCATCACCACTGCCTGGCTTGGAAAGTTTTTTACTTGGTTAATTTCTTCTTTATTTATTTGTCTGTTTGAGCTTTCATTTTGTTTTCTTATTCAATTATGGTCAATTTGTTTTTCTAGGAATTTATTCCTTTAAGACTCTCAATTTATCAACATGTAATTATTCATAACCATTCCGTAATGATTCTTTTTATTTTAAATTTCAGAAGCACCAGTTACAATCTCCATTTTCATTTATAAGTCTATCTGAGTCTTCTCTCTATTTTCCTACTTTGAGGGTTTGTTGACTGTGTTTATGTTTTTCAAGGGCCAACTTTTAGTTTTATTGATTTTTGCTCCTACTCTTCCTATTTTCTATTTCGAATCTGATTTTTATGTTCTTCCTTCTGCATGAGCTTCTTCTGTCCTTTTAAATAGCCCCATTGAAACTTAATTTTGGCTATTCATTTGGAATGTTTTCATCCATTTTATTCTACACACTTACTACTGATTTTCTGTTTAGTTTGAAGTCTCTTTTTCTTATTTAATTATAGATGATCTTGCTCTATTTTAATTTTTATTTGCATGGAATACCTTTCTCCTTGCCTTCATTTTTTGTTTTTTTGTGCCACAAGAATTAGAATCAGACTTGTGTAGGTAGCATATGTTGATCCTATTTCCAATCCATTCATCCTCTCTGTTTTTTATTAGAGAGTTTAATTTTCCATTTGAGGTGTGTCTTCACATATAAGAACTTACCCCTGCCATTGCATTGTTTCCTGGTTGTTTTAAAGACATATTACTGTTTATGATTTTTTTCATATTTGGTTTATCAACAAATTAGTTCTACCTTTAAAAATATACCTTGAATTTGTTTACTTTATTCCTGTTAATACTTGGACAATCCTCGTTTTACTTTAAACATCTCTCCCGATCTTAAATTGGAACTGATTGCATCCTGTTTGTTCTGTGCACAGGTCATCAGTTTATTCTTTAGATCACAAATTGAACCACGTCATCTCTATGACTTCTCTGTATGACTTCAGAATGTTAGCGGCCTGTTACCTACTATGTGGGACATAACTGTAGTGAGAGAAATCTGTCTTCCTTCTATTATTCTACCAGTAAATGCTACTCAGTGTAAGATGTCTGATGATGTACTAAAATGATCATAATTATTTGATGAATTGGGTGAGTGTCTTATCGAGAGTCTGAAGTTAATATCTTCAGTCTGAAAAGACATTCATGTCAATAATTGCCTTAGGTCAAGCCAAGGAAGCACTATAGTTTTACTTGTGTTCTTAAAAAGGTAAAGATTATGACTTTGATTAGCACATTTCCCATTTACTCAGTATACATTTTTTTGGCACACTATTTTTTTAATCTGAGACATTACTTCTGAGAACTTTTCTCATAAGTTGCTCCTTTTCCAGAAATTTCTTCATGGTTTCTCTTGGCAGCAAGTACGCTCAATTTTATTGAAATGGTTTTTCTCATTTTTACAATCACTTTTATTTATTATTTATCATTTAAATAATATTTGATTTTTCTTCAGCTTCCATTATTACTGTTGAAATTGTCTGTGATTCTTTTTGTGATTTTTTCTCATGTAATTTATTTTTTCTCTTGTGTTGGTTAGTTCCACTCTGCGGTAGTCTACAGTTGCTGTATCGTGATTTTTTTCCCCGCTTGTTTTTGCTTAATACGTGCCATTTCTGAATCAGTTTCTGAAGTTAGTCTTACCAATTCTGAGAAAATGCTGTTGTGTTTATCTAAGTTGTTCTATTATCAATAAAGACTTGGGCGTCAAATATTGAGGTGAAAAACCTGAAAGATAAAGAACAACCAGTGAGTGACCTTCTCTCCTCATTTCCAGATCCAAGAGACAAGAAATCTCTAAGACCCTCCCTACTCTTTCCTGTGAGTGTTCTCTATCAGTATCTCTGGCTTCTCTAAGGCTAATTCTGGTCAGCTAGTAGCTGGCTCCACCCTCTGATTTAAGGTTAACTCAGTCTCAGGGTGTCATGTTGTGATCAAATATCTTGCAACAAAATGCTAGTCATTTTCTCTCTTAATATTGCTTCTGTCTTCTTTATTTTATTTTTTTACACATGAAAATTCACACTTCCTACCTTTGATTTGCAATAAATTATAAGTAGTTTCTTCAAGTGACTGTGTTAGCTCATCCAATTATTTATATACTATGTATCATCTGCTGTTTAATCTGCATTTTAATTTTTCATTTTATTAGCCTTTCATGTCTAGAAGTAAAGGTTTGCATTATGTTAGGAGGTTGGACATTTCTATGATGTTTTATCCTATTGCCAAACTTTAAATGTGTCTCTTATTCTTTTTTAGCACAATTAGTTTTAATGAGCTTACTGCTCTGTGAACTTGTTTTTGTTATTTTGTTGTTTCTATTGACTTTTGCTCATGTTTTCTTGGACCTCTTATCTCTAATTTTGACAGTGAATTATATTCTCTGCAAATTTTGTCTAGAGACTATTTTTTTTAGTGTGTAAAGTGCTTTCCTTTATGTAAGGAGGAATATGTTTTCTTTAGGCATTCATTAGAAGATACTTCTCACCGAATTTCACCTTCCAGTCATTTTTATCTTGCGGTAGCCATGCTGGGTATGAGATTCTATTGTAAATGCTTGTGTGTTTGAGCTTCCTGAGGTAAGCATGTCTTCCCACCTCACTTTGCCTTGTAGCCTTTTATTTTAGATCACTTACCTCTGAAATTCCAAATTCACTCAGTTGTCTCCAACCTAAACTTTGCTGTTGTTTCTGTTGTTGATCTTAGTCCTGTAGCAACTAGGGACTGAGCCCAGGGTATTAAACAAACTCAGCAAGCCTTTCACTAAAGCAGTAGAGATTTTTATAAGCCGTCTGTTCCCTCTTGCCTGCTCTCTTTGCCCCAACATATTTTTGCCACACACCAAAGCCAGCAGAATGACCACTAAGTGGCCTCCTGTCAGCCTCACTATAGAATTCTGTACTCTGCAAGCCCCAGGCTTTATTTCCTATTTTCTGAAGTGCTGGAATCCATTAAAACTTATGATCAGAACCATTGGACAATAAAATATGTCCTCTGAGCATTGCCTTTGCTTTTAGGATTTGCCTACACTTATGAACACATTTCTACATTTTTTTTCTGACCCATGCCAATCCCTTAGTATGCCAGTCAGTTTAGCCATGAAGTAAAGTTGTCAAATAAAAAAGATTATTTGTAGACAGTCTGTACTCAAAGAACTTTCTAGGAATTTAGTTTCGCACATTCATGGAAAAGGCTTATTTATAAGATGATTTCATTTTAATCTAACACTTCTTAAAGTGTTATGCATCTTTATGTATCAAAACTCTGTCACATGGTTTATGAGTAACACCTAGTTAAATGGCAATAGGCTCTCCTCAGGGAGCACTGCCCCAATCACAAAATCTCTAAAATTGCAGCCATCTATGGAATGGATGCTAAGCCATGCTGGCTTTCTACAGGTCCTGTCCTGTCCCAACTCCCCAGTCCATAGACATCTGAGGACCTGTATTCTGTGCATTTCACAGTAAAAACCTGCTAACCTTCTGATCATAGGTTTATTTCCCATGATCAGAAGCTGCACCTTGAAGTTAGGACCACCTGTGATGTCCCAGTTGCATGTTAACGACAAGTGACTCCAAGACTGAATATCAAGTTACACTCAGCTGATCCCAAACCTGCCAAGTTTGAATAATAACAAACAGATGAAAATGGTCATTCAACAAATGTGGGACGTGATAGATATCCATACCAAAAGACCCAACAGCAATCCAAGTGCAGATGCTAAGGTCCCATTGCAAAAACAAAAATAACATACAAAAAAAAGTCAAGGCAATATGTCTTCTCCAAACAGTACTCACGTAGGATCTCTGAGGTAAGTGTCTTATTAAGTTTACCATTGCTGCGATGAAACACGACTACCAAAAGCAACTTGTAACTGGAGTTCTGCTCCCACCTGCCAGTTCCCAAATAACCATTCAGAGGTTTGATATTACTTATAAATGTTTGACTGATTGCTCAGGCTTATTACTAGCTGGCTCCTACATTTAAATTAACCCATTTCTATTAATCTATGTATTGCCACATGGCAATTACCTCATTTTTTACATCAGCAACTGGTTGGTGTCTCCCAGACTCTGCCCTTCTTCACCTGTATCTCTGCTTTGATTTCCCACCTGGCTCTACTCTGCCTTGCCATAGGCCAAAGCAGCTTTATTTATCAACCAATGAGGACAATACATATTCACAGTGTACAGAAAGATATCCCACAGCAGCAGCTT
Organism: Bramus lutescens; assembly: GCA_001685075.1. NCBI lineage: Eukaryota > Metazoa > Chordata > Mammalia > Rodentia > Cricetidae > Bramus > Bramus lutescens. The sequence goes on along the minus strand of LOEQ01000818.1, from coordinate 90,964 downwards.
AGGGAGGAAAGGTTTATTTGGCTTATGTTTCCATATTGTAGTTCATTGAAAGAAGCCAGGATAGGAACTCAAGCAGTGCTGAAACCCAGAGCCAGGAACTGATGCAGAGACCATGTAGTGTTACTTACTGGCTTATTCATCGTGGATTTCTTCCTTCCTTCCTTCCTTTTTAAAAGTTATTTGTTTCTCATATAATCCATTCCAATTAAAGCCTTCCCTTCCTACCATCCTCACAGTCTCCCTCACAAGCTCTCCTCTTCTGCAGATCCAATCCTTCTCCATTTCCATTTAGAAAAGAGCAGGCATCACCTTGATGGGAACAAGACTAGGCATGACCTCTCAAATCAAGCATGGATAAGGCAACGCAGTAGGAAGAAAAAGGTCTCACAAGCAACCAAAGGAGTTAGAGACACCACTATGCCCATTGTTAGGAGTCCAACAAAAATTCCAAGCTAAAGAACCACAGCATGTATGCAGAGCATCTACCATTGACCCATACAGGTTCTGTGATTGCCGTTTCAATCTCTGTGAGCTCCTTTGAGCCATACTTAATAGATTCTTGTTCTTGGCCATGTTCTTCTGGTGTCCATGACTCCTCTGGATTATATAATCCTCCCCATCTACTCTTCTACAGAGTTCATTAGCTCTGCCTAATGTTTGGCTGTGGGTCTCTGTGTTCATTTCTATCAGCTGCTGGAGGAAGCCTGTATGATAGCAAGCAATTGGGCTAGGTACCAATTCTATGAGTATAGCATTAGGAACTATTTCAGTGACTTTTTTGTTTTAGTCAAGTTTGGATCTATCCTAGGTCTCAGAGCCATCTAACTTCCAGATTCTGTCTATCTAGGAATGTGGGACATGGACTCCTATCGTAGCCTGGGCTTCAAGTTGGACAAGTCATTGAATGGCCACTCCCACAAATTCTGAGCCACCATTGCCCCAGAGCATCTTGCAGGCAGGATAGGTTGTGGGTTTGGTCCAGAAGATGGCTGGTTCAGTCTCTGTATCCTCCATTACTAGGAGTCCTTGCTAGTGTCATAGAATCCAGGACCACATGCCCAAGGGTTCCACAACGGACGGTCCTCCCCAGTTACTAATTAATAAAATACCCTACATACTTGCCTACAGCCTGACCTTTTGGAGATATTTTCTCAGTTGAGGTTTAACTGTTTCAGATAACTCTAGCTTGTATCGAGTTGACATAAAACTATTCAGCACCGTAAGCAACTTACATAACGCATATGACAATGAACTGAAAATAGTAATTATTAATATGTACAACAAACTCAAAAATAATATAAATAAATACCAAAATGGAGTCTAAGAAAACATAAAGAGTTGAATGAAATAAGGAAAACAATTCAGGATATGTATATAGAATTCAGTAATGAGATAAAAATTCTGAAGAAAAGACAGACCAAAATAAAACTTGAAATAAAAAGTGAGTATGTCTTGCTCAATGGTCACAGAAGCACATTTTGGTATGTAAAATGTTTATTTTAATTTTAGAAATCAGAAAACTGAGATTGAGAAAACTTGATAACTTTTCCAGTCTCTCCTGTCAGAATGTTTTGGAGCCAGGGTAGTCAACTCCATTGAAAATTTGTTCTGTTTTTTCTTAATTTTTTTTATAATGAAGTACAGCAGAGATAAAGCAATAAGGAATATAACACATATACAGCGATAGCATTCAGCTGTTGTAAGCATTTTGTCTTGTGCATTTGTTCTCTTGATGTGTACATTCACACTTTTGCTGATACCTGAGGGAAAGTTTTGGCTATGAGAATTTATACCTCAAACTGAGACTTTAGTCACAAAGTAAGCTTATAGCGATCTTCAAAGTGGTCCCTTTGGAGATTTTACAAAAATTATTTTCCCAGAAAAAGGGGAAAATTCTTTGAGAGGAGGGACTCTTTTATCTTGGAAATCCAAGGTATCATGTAGTGCTTGGTGTATAGCAGGTGAATCAATGAGTTCTTTGTTAACTTGGAAGAAGCTAAGTTATCGAGGAAGGAAGCAAAAGTTAAGAACTTTTACTTACAAGGTAAGTAAGGTAAAAACAAGGTAAGAAACATGTTCAAGAGAAAAGGACATGTGGAAGAGGGGATAATCTTTCATAATCCGATCTTCTCACCATGACAAGACATGAGGAGAAAAAATTGATGCAAATCTAAATGCTTAAACATTTATACTATTGACTGATTTTTCAGTTCCTGCTCCCAGGAGTTTGGACTCTGTCTTCTTTCTGTATGTCTAGCCAATTATATGGCTACTAGGGAATTGAAATGAACTGAAGAATTAATTCTATTGTACTATTTATAGACAATGTAATTTCCACATGTTATTGTCACCATCCCTGCTATTGAAGCCAGCTTTACTGGTAGCATCACTCCTATTGAAACAGTGTCTGTTATTGTCAGGAGAACATCTCAAGAGAACAGTGGAGCCAAGAAGGGAATACTATACTAATTTTAAGGAAAAGAAGATTTAAAGTAAGTTCAATTTTTAATTCAGGTATTCTGTATGAAAAAAATCCCATGCATTGCTCCTTTGCTCTTGATCAGTATCTGTTGGTGCCTTGCTTTCTGCAGGCACAGTTGTAGATGTCAGGTTAGCCAAAAAAAAAAAAAAGAAAAAAGAAAAGAAAAAGAAAAAAAGACAGCAAAAGCAAAATCTCTAACATTACTAAAAGACTATGATTCATATTAGCTGCATTTTAAAGCCTTCTATTATAGCCATGGATATCTTTTGAGATGGATATCTAAATATAGATATCAACAATGAGATATCAGTATTTATGAAGCATGTTTAATATGCATCAATATGTGCATCTCTTCGTGTACTGCAGTGAATTACGCTTATGTCTACACTGACAGGCAAGAAAGCACACGGTAAAGAAGTGAACAGACTGGGCCTGCGGTTGGGAGATGATGGCTGGGAGGAGCTGTGTGATTGCTCTAAACACCAGCTGAGGTTGGATTCTAAACCTTGGGGCCACTAGGTGCCTACTGTGTGATATGATTGTTTGTCTAACCAAACCTTTACATGATTTCCATCTTTTCTCTCTTTGCACTAGCTACCAGGGCCATATTCATGCCAAGGCAGGTGGAGTATTTGCTGGCAGAGGACCCAGAGAGTTTGGGGTTGAGTAGCTTTAAAAGACCATGCTTGTTCTTCACCCAAGTCTAGTCCTGTTTGCATTATTGCACCTGTCTAAGAATTCTTGCAACTGCATCAAAGGCTACTAGATCATATCACTTTGTTCATTGAATTGACTTTCAAGTTTCAAAAGAAAGTCAAATATCAATTCCAGAATGAGACATTGGTCCTATAATCTTATTATGACCTGGTACATTGGCTTACCATTTTCTAAAGACAGGTGGTTTTCTTTTGATAGCCATTCCTAGAGAGGTGTCTTGTTTTCTTTCTGCTCTTCGGTAATAACTTATCTGGTGTTTACCTCCCTTATCATCATCCCATCCACACATACATCTCATTCACAGGACAGAAAAATACATTTTATTTTCAGATATCAAATAGAGAAACATGAAGCAATGACTGGAAATCAACTACAAATTGGTATTTTCACTTTATGCAATGTTCCACCTTTGGTAATAACCACCTCCGTGTAATCTCTGGGATCTGAGCGGCAAGGTACTTTCCTGGTAAATGTGAATAATAGAAATGCAATCTTCAAAGGAATTTGATAATGTCTATAATCCTCTGTATTATAGGCCTCACACTTGTTAGAATATCAAATATGATTGCAGCAAGAAGTCCATTCTTAATAGCATAGGAAGTTCAAACTCAGACCTTAGGTATATTAGAATAACAATGACACAGACCACAAGGTACTGAGCAAATATGCCAGGCAGTAAAACAGAACCATAAAAAAGTGAGGGGACAAGAAGAATTGAACAATTTTTATTTAGGTTTTGTTCATAAGGGACTCTTTGAGTCCGTAGAAAGAAAGAGTAAACGTGTGTTCCTTGTGGGATGCATTGCATGGTTTAGTACCCTAGGTTGCTTTTTAATGGTTTCAGACCATAGATACTCACAGATCTGCTAGTTTTTATAGCCACCTACTCTGTAAAAGGTATTTGAGATGTGAGATAACTAATATCAAGGCTTTGACTCTAATTGAATGTGGAGGGAGAAGGAGACTAGGAAGTGTGCAAGAGAACACACATAAGCAAATCCCTCTATTCAATGATAACTATCATACAGTTGGTTTAAAGGTTTGCATACATGCAGGAAATCTACCACTGTGTGACAGAAGCCACCTAGGTAGTACTGTGCTAAATTTGAATCCTTTTGTGTTCTGTCTCACCAGCATCTACCTGTCCAATGACAACTGCTGGGGCCACATCAGGGAGCTTAGGAGGTATTTTACAGAACCTCCTGCTGGCTCCCAGGCACTGTTTCCTGCACACAACTACAAGATGAGTCCCAGGAGGCTGCCGTAGGTGCTCCTAGCATTGCTTATCCCGGCTATTCACTGCATCTAAGCCATCTGTTCTCCGTGAAAGAGGCTACTTCCTCACTCTAAGTCTCTCCTTGCAACATGGCTTCTGAGCAATGCCACTCAGGAGTCATAGCTTCTACCATCACCTCCGAGAAAGTCTTGGGGTATAACATCGAGTCTCTGAACTCTCATAGGAAAGAGACAGCTTCTTTTCTCCCATGTACTCACTTTCTCCTGAAACACCCAGGAGAACATCCTCCTCCTAGATCCCTTCTCAAAGGAATGCAGACCATGAGATCAGGTACTCTTAGCCCCATGTCTGCAGACTACTTGAAATTCAGGTTGGAACAGCTTCGAAGGAAAGTACAGAACACAATCTTGTTGAAAGTAACAAAGATCTCTTTCTTAATTTCCCATCTTCTTTTCTTTATTTTTTCCCTCTTTGATTCAAAAGGATATTGATTGTAAGTTTGTTTCTTGTATACACCTGCAATCCACTAGACTATAAACTTCCAGAGACCAAGAACCAGTATTTTTTTAATCCCCTGGTAATTATGTTCTTAACCCAGATCTAATTTTGGATAGATAGTCTGACTGAGGAAAGGAGCAAATATTTTGGTAGCCACATCTTATTTAAGTACTTCCTTTGATATTGCAACCTGGTTTCCCAACCCAGAGGCTCTGTGCTTCTTGGAGAGTCTAATCGCATTCACAGACCTGCTTAAGACCTAAGGATCTCTCCTCATCTGAGTCCCGCTTCACCTGCGGGGGTGGCCTGTATGTCTCAAGCTGCTGTGGAACACAGGTTGCAGGTACGGAGGCTGAGCTGCTCTGAGGAGAGCATAGACCTGCAATGATTCCTGGCATGTCCCGAGGGATCCCTCCTCTTCCCTACACAGAGATGCTGGTGATCATTCAGTGGCGTGTCTCATTTGACACGACAACGAAATCAGCTCTTCCTTGGGTAATTTCTAGCTTGGCTCTCCATGTTTATATTAAAAGGTTAATTGCTTTCCACCTATGAATCCCCAGCCCAGCTTCCCTGAGAAAGAAAAGCCGCCTCCACTGGAGCTGATTTGTGCAGTAATATCATCTGCTGCATCAGGAACACAGACTCTCTTTATTTGAGGCCAAATGCACATTCCTGTTTGAGAGACGGTTGCTGTTGGCAGCCAGCAGCGGCTGGCTTGATAACTGTTTGGTTCTAAAGCCCTTGAAGACTTTACTCGGTCTTTCTATTTACTGTGGGCTGGTGGAGAGCGGTACCTTATTTTCAAGGGCAGCCTTTAATGAGCATCCAGTGGCTTTTTGATGTTTCCCTACCACAGACTGTGGGCAGAGGCAGTGCTAGAAATCAGACATTTTCATTTGTGGAAGTATTTTGTATTGAACCCTGTCAAAAATAACACTGCCTTTGGGATATAGAAAACCCAATTTGATAATAATGTTTCTGCTTCCCCCCAGCTCCCTCTCTCTCGCATGGACACATTCTCTCTGTGAGGGTGTAGTCTTTGGACTTCAGCCATTTCTCACCTGAGAAGTAATTCTGGTTGTGGCTTTTTGCAGTTCAGTGATGACTTGAAGAACGATGTTTTTAGGTGGTCCTCTTCTTAAAGGACCCAAATTAAACCCTGTGAGGTTTACAGAGGACAACAGTCAGTCCATCTGCTTTTCCTGGGATCTTCCCCTAAGCATCATTTACTCAGGAATGGGGGCTTCATGAGCCCTCTGTCCCCTCAGCTGCATCTCTCCCAAAGCTTCCTGGGTGGAAGAAGAAGGATCTGGGACTGACAATTGAGAAGGTGACACTTCTAGGCCCAGAAATTCTGACTCGCTGAATTGGAAATAAGTGTCGGACAGGAACTGTCTTCCCAGAGAGATGAACTCTTATCCTGGGTTTGGAAAACATCATTCCTATGACTTGTTCATTAGTTCATGCAAAAGGTAGTTAAGTATCTACCATCTATCTGAAAGGCCAGGCTGCAAACGAGACCTCAATTTGATCAGTAAGGGGTATGGTTTAGTAGAAGAAAAGAGAGCGAACAAATACAAGAAACAATAAGAAGAACCAAACTTTCTTGTGTACAGATACAATGTCAGCATAGGGCAGTTTCTTATCTACTTTTTCTTTGCCACCTCCTGAGGGAGGTTAGTCCTCTTTTTTGGTATTATACCCTTTCTTTGAAATTTAATACTTTTTATTTATTGTATGTGGGTTATGTATTATATATCTGGTTTTTATAAAGATCATATGTTCTTAGATTTTTTTTTTAATAAATATGATAAGTTCTTAGCACTTTTATCCCTAGTGAACTTTGTACTTTGACATTTTCAAACATGTGTATAGTGTCTTTGCTGACTATCACCTTCTCTTAACCTTCTCTCTCTCATCTCTTCCTCTTCCCTACAAATCTCTTACAGTAATGTCTTTCTGTTTTCTTTTGTGACCTACTCGTTTTAACCAGGGCCGTTTGCATTTCTGACTTCAAGTTTAGAAATATCCGTCAAAACTTAGTGGAGCCACTGTACTTCTCTTAGCTTCTGTTAGGAACAAGTAGTTCAGCATTAAGAGGTAATGCCCCATCTCCCCTATCTTAATTAAGGGAGCCATTTTAGGGTTGACAAGAGTCTCGACTCTAGAGGGATTCCCAGGTGTCCAAGGAGATGACCCCAGCTTGTTCCTTGAGCAGCTGAAGAGAGGGCGCCTCAACTGGACCCATCCTATAGCTATACTGATGATTATCTTGCATATCACCATAGAACCTTCATCTGGCGATGGATGGAGATAGAGA